>JAVIAB010000024.1:31688897-32190351 GCA_032433765.1 Megaustenia siamemsis
TGAGCAGTACAGAAGAGAAAATCCTGAGGAAAAAGTCACAATAAAATGGCAATGCATAAAAAACAGCATACAAGAATCCTGCAACACCTTGCCCAAAAAGGAAAGTAACAAAAATCAAAAATGGATAACAGACAAAATATTAGAAAAAATGGAAGAAAGAAGACAAGCGAAAAACACTGCCAGATACAAGGATATAGACAATGAAATACGGAGAATGTGCAAAAAGGCAAAAGAAGACTGGCTCAACCAAAGATGTCTAGAAATCGAAACTATGGAAAGTAAACAAAACCTAAGAGAGATGCACACAGAAATAAAGAGAATGACGAACAAAGACAAAAAGCTGCAGGAATCGGATGTATAGCAAACAAAGAGGGAAAAATGCTATCAGACAACAAAGATATAATAGATAGATGGCAAGAATATATAACATAATTATTTCATGACGAAAGGGACAAAAAGCCAGACATAAAATGTACATACAACTATAAAATCCTGAAATCCGAAGTAGAAAAAGCCATAAAAACAATGAAAAAGGGAAAAGCAACAGGGCCTGACAATATACAGATAGAGATGATACAGGCTCTAGAAGAGTTTGGCGTCGAAGTGATCACAGACATATGCAATGACATATACCATACAGGATACATACCAAACGATCTAAAAACATCAACTTTCATTGCATTGCCTAAAAAGAATGGTGCAGTTGAATGCAGTGACTTCAGAACAATAAGCTTAATGAGCCAGGTAACACAAATTTTACTAAAAGTTATGCAGGGAAGGATTCAGAATAAAATCAATACTGAATTAGATGTGCAACAGTTTCGATTCAGGAAAAACAGTGGGACAAAAGAAGCCATATTTAGCATGAGAACATTGATTGAAAAGTACACAGAAGTAAACAAACCAATATATGCCTGCTTTATAGACTACACCAAAGCTTTCGATAGAATACACCATAACCAACTTATAGACTGCCTAAAGGATATAAACCTAGACGACGCAGACATACGACTAATATGTAATTTGTACTGGGAGCAAACAGCAATAATAAGATATAACAAGGAGAACTCTACACCCATGGACATAAAAAGAGGAGTAAGACAAGGATGCATCCTATCACCAAGCTTGTTCAACCTATACATTGAGCAAATCTTTAAAAACATCTCAGAGATACCAGGCCTAAACATTAATGGAAAGATAATCAATAACCTAAGATATGCTGATGATGCTGTTCTACTAGCAGAAAATCCTAAAGACCCACAACAATTACTTAATGTGATAAACACAACAAGAAAAAAATATGGACTAGAAATGAGTATCAAAAAGACTAAAACTATGATCATAAACAAAGAAAATTCTCAAGACCTACAATTAAATATCACAGTTGAGGGAATACATCTGGAGACAGTCCAGAGTTACAACTACCTAGGACATACTATAACCAATGATGGAAAATGCAAAACTGAAATAAACAAAAGAATAGGTATGGCAAAAAGTAATTTTAACGCCATGAAAAATATACTAACAACAAAACAAATAACAACAGGGCTAAAACTAAGAATAGCAAAATGTTACATCTTCTCAATATTCCTGTATGGTGCAGGAACATGGACATTAGACAAGAAAACAGAGCAGAAAATTGAAGCCTTTGAAAGGTGGATTTATAGAAGAATAGATAGAATTGGATGGAAACAAAAGATAACAAACGATGAAGTTTTAAAACAACTGAAAATAAAAAGAGAACTGCTGAACACAATTAAGACAAGACAAATGAAATTGTTGGGGCATGTTAAAAGACACAACAGCCTACTAAAAGTAATATTGGAAGGAAAAATACAAGGCAAAAGAGGCAGACCAAGACTAACATGGACGAGTAACATTTCAAAAGATGGACAAGTCAATCTATGTCAGCCTGCACCATCAAAGCAAGAAACAGAGTAGAATGGCGATCCATGGTAGCCAACCTTCGTTGCGGAGAGGGCACACGATGATGATGATGATGAAACAGTTCAGATTAAAGGTAGACAATTCAAGTTTTAATAAATAACTCTTCTGATTATTACAATTTTATTGTAGTTGTTGCCCATGACTATCAGGTGACATGCAACTATTGTCATTAGATCACCAACCACCTATTTTTTTTTACGTGTACCAGTTCATTTATGGTGTGCCCATTGTCCCATGTATACAAGTATAGACATATTACGGCCTCTGCACGAACTACAAAAAAAAAAAAAAAAAAAATATATATATATATATATATATATATATATATATATATATATATATATATATATATTCCAGGAATCTATGTCAATAGAAATTAGAAAAAAAGAGTTCATCGGTGCTTTTATAGAACCAATTCTTACCTTTGGAAGCGAATCATGAACGGTAGACAAACAAATGAAAAGACGATTAGAGGCCACAGTGATGGGATTTATCAGAAGAATGTTGAAAGTTCTCTGGACAGCTAAAAAGACCAATGAGGAAGTTCTCAAAGAGGCCAACACAAAAAGGGAGCTCCTAAAAAACATCAGTAATAAGCAATCAACATTTTTCGGGCACATCATGAGAAGTGGACAGTTGGAATACTTGGTAACAACTGGCAAAATAAAAGGAAAGAGAGATCGCAGGCGACAAAGAGAGAAAATACTGGATAGCTTGGTGTCATGGCATGGAAAACAGTCAACAACAGAACTGATACGATGCACTGTAGACAGAAGATTGTGGAGGGACATGATCACCTACGCCATCTGGTATGGCCCATGATGATGATGATATTGCAGGAAGGGACAATCATCATCGAGTGCCGTCTCCGCATCGAAGGTTGGCTACCACTTAGCGCCATTCTGCTCGGGTTCTTGCTTTGATACTGTAGGTTGTCATAGGCTGACTTGTCCATGTTATTCGTCCATGTTAGTCTTGATCTGCCTCTGCCTCTTTTACCTTGTATTTTCCCTTCCAAGATTACTTTTAGTAGGCTGCTGTGTCTTTTAACATGCTCCCAAAATCTCATTTGTCTTGTTTGAATTAATGGCAATATAGACGAACGATAGACAGACAGACAAACATATTTACGATATAACAAATACGGCGAGCATTACATTTTTAAAAAGTGTATAATTATAAGGAAAAATCGCAGTTTGACTCATAAATATTCTCAATTAATTATCTAGTTCGCACTTTTGTCAATGAGAGTGCAAAGTCGAGCCCCTCACATGCCTTGGTGTTGTCATTTCAGTTTTACTTCGATCTTTCTTCTTTTTGTCATAACTATCTCAAAGGCCAATTGGCCCAGATCAAACTAATACCTGAAGTACTATATCATATCATCATTCGTCATCATTAAGTGCCGTCTCCACATCGAAGGTTGGCTACGATGGAGCGCCATTCCGCTCTGTCTCTTGCTTTGATGATGCAAGTTGTCATAGGCTGACTTGTCCATCTTTTGATGTTACTTCTCCATGTTAATCTTGGCATGCTTCTGCCTCTATTACCTTGTATTTTCCCTTCCAATATTACTTTTAGTAGGCTGTTGTGTCTTTTAACATATCCCAAAAATCTCATTTGTCTTGTTTTAATTGTGTTTAGTAGTTTTCTTTTAATTTTTAATTGTTTTAAAACTTCAGTTGTTTTCTTTTCTTTCCATCCAATTATATCTATTCTTCTATAAATCCACATTTCAAAGGCTTAAATTTTCTGTTCTGTTTTCTTGTCTAATGTCCATATTTCTGGACCATACAGTAATACTGAGAAGATGTCACTTTATGTTATCCTTAGTTTTAGTCCTGGTGTTATTTGTTTTGATGTTAGTATATTTTTCATGGCATTAACATTACTTTTTGCCATTCCCATTCTTTTGTTTATTTCAGTTGTACATTTTCCCTCGCTGGTTATAGTAACCATATCATATCACGTTTCATATCTTCACGCATGTAAGGGAGATGCTGGCAAATCTCATTGTAGATTCTACGTTATACCTCTTTCTGTTGTTCTTTTAATCGTATGTCTAGGATCTTGCTATAACATCTCATCTCAAGTGATGATATTTTTGTGACAATTGTGTTGTTAATGTCCATGTATCACAAACATAGATGGTGATGGTAATGATGAAACACCACGAGACCTACGAGTGCAGTTGACTCTTAGACCCCGGAATTGACTTTCTGGGCTGCAATGTCTTTTCCTTATTTTCCGGGTTCTGCTGGAGAAATAGAATATTTTCCATTCCAGCGATAGTGCAGTACTAGAAACCATCCCAGAGGTACTGCAGTACTAGAGACCTTTCCAGAGGTACTGCAGTACTAGAGACCTTTCCAAAGGTACTGCCGTACTAGAAACCATCCCAGAGGTACTTGCTGTACTAGAGACCATCCCAGAGGTACTTGCAGTACTAGAAACCATCCCAGAGGTACTTGCAGTACTAGAGACCATCCCAGAGGTACTTGCAGTACTAGAGACCATCCCAGAGACACTGCAGTACTAGACCTTCTATATCAATAGATCATCCCACAAGTACTGCAGTACTATACCTTCTATATCAACAGAACATCCCAGAGGTACTGCAGTACTGGAGACCATCCCAGAGGTTCTGCTATGCTAGATACCATCACAGAGATACTGCAGTACTAGTCCTTCTATATCAACAGTTCATCCCAGAGGTACTGCAGTACTAGAGACCAGTGGCGTATACTGGTTCCGGGGTCTGGGTTACCGCAGACATAATAAATAAAGACATACTTTATGGTCAGTAGGCTAACATGAAGTAATATTTGCTAATGACATCACTGCATTTTAAATTACTTACTTATTTATATATAAACTCTATCCGTCTTGTTTGGGACGAAAATGTCTTGTTGACTTTGCCATTGAAAGTACTGTTGGGTTGGTTTCTAAGTTTCTGAAGGAATGATTTCTCAATGGACATTATTGCCAAACCAGATAAGCGTTCTTGTATCTGCGTTGAGCGAAAATAAGATTTGATTCTCTTGAGAGCAGAAACAATTCTTTCTACAGATGCTGATGCGCATAACGTAGTTATAAATAGCCAAGGAAGTTCCGGTAATAAGACATAGTTTCACTTTCACTTTGTAACGCTTCTGATTGGCGAGAGCTAAAAATAACCCATGAAACCGCATTTTGTATAGGTAGCTTCCTCCCGTATTATTTTCACTAGAATTTTTGAATGTCAAGGTCATTAATTCTAAATACAAATAATAATACATAAATATTATTATATAGGGAACTTCCGAGGTGATAATAAGGAATAATAGAACAAAGACGTATGTGTTAGCACTCGGAAATCCCAGAACTATCAATTGGACAGTGCTGTACAGGAGGAAGCACAAGAAAGGTCAGACTGAGGAGGTGTCTAAGAAGAAGTCACGCCGCACTCAAAAGTTCAAGAGGGCTATTACTGGTGCAACCCTTAGTGATATCCTGGCCAAGAGGAACCAGAAACCTGAAGTTCGAAAAGCTCAGCGGGAACAGGCTATCAGGGCATACAAGGAAAAGGCTAAAGTAAAGGAGGCACAGAAGAAAGTCGTCAAGCCTGCGCCTGTGAAACAACAGAAACAGCAAAAGGCTGCCAAGCAGGTTATGGCTAAAGCACCGCGTGTTGGAGGCAAGCGATAAATGATTCAATTTTATCTGTCTTTAATTCTAAGTCGGAGAGATGAGAACTGTACCGCTGCTTATTAGTGGTTTCATGTACTATATAGCGTAGTTTCTATTTCATTCACAGACGTTATAGTGGCCATAGGAAAACCTTGCATTAATAAATGCAAATTAAAGCAAATAAATAATATTGGCCTACGAAATGTGTAATAGAATATTCGAAAATGTGTAATATAATTATGAAAAAAAAATAATTATCATTTCTTTTTGTATTTCGTTAATATATTCAGGCTACCGGCGGTAGCTGCGCTAGCATAGAGAATACGCCACTGATAGAGACCATCCCAGAAATACTGCAGTACTAGACCTTCTACATCAACAGACCCACACTACTGTGGGACTACTTCGATCCTTGTCTCGTTAGCTAACTTTGAATCGGTTTATTACCGAGGAAACAAATTGCAGGGTACAGTTAGGTCTTAATTAACTGAAATGCTGTCGCGGGGACCACAGGCACGACTTACATCATTCAGGCCGTAGCGCATGAATCGATGACGTCAGAACTCAGGCCGACAGCTAGGCCTACCTATATTGTTTACAATTTAAAATTAAACACCTGTGAACTGTATCTTCGTGTGTTTGTCTTTTCTCTTGGGTTTAGGTACATTCTGACGGAAAGGATTTAAAGGTAGGTAGATAGTATATTTAGAATTATGTAACAATAATATGCAATAGAACAATAGAATGTTATGCTAATTAAATAGTATACTCTTATATAAAATGTATAAACAGTCAGAAAACACGACCAGACAAAACTGTCAAAACAGACTTTTGACGGACAAATAGCCTGTTCTAATATAATGCATTTCACTATTGACTCCAAGAAGCTTCATCCTGAACAAACACGTCATGAGGCAATATGGCGGCGCGCTGGGGCTCTTTGAAGATGGCCGTGTCACAGGATATCTAGCTTGAACGAATCATTTCAGGGGAAGATCTATGTTTACAGTCTATCTATCTATTGTCCTTTCGAGCCGAAGACGGCACATAGGGCAGAACCACAATCTCAAAAACAGAAACCTTGCGTGGCAAAGTGGCACATATTGCAGAGATCACTGCTTCTAAAATTTATGGCTCTGTTTTCATAACAATGCTTTTTACAATGACAGCTTGTCAAGCCATCGATCAACCTCCTTAATCGCCTCTTACGACATGCCAGGAAGGTCACAGTGTCACTATTCTTTACTTCCCTCATAATGAGGCCCCGGTAACACACAGGACATGTTTACAGTACTCGGGAAAAATCACAAATAATCAATAACAACAACAACAATAACAACAACAACAACAACAACAACAAAACGAAGAACAACAGATAGTCCGAAGCAGGATCGAACACATACTCCTAGACACAGCGCCTTGCCACGAGACAACAAACCCTAGAGCTTCCTGGACATCTAAAAAGACCAATGAGCAAAATCTCAAAGAGGCCAACACAAAAAGGGAGCTCCTAAAAAAACATCAGAAAGAAACAATCAACATTTTTGGGCACATCATGAGAAGAGGAAAGTTGCAATACTTGGGTACAACTGGCAATATACAAGGAAAGAAAAATTGCGGACGACAAAGAGAGAAAATATTGGATAGCTTGGTGTCATGGCATGGAAAACAGCCAACAGAACTGATACGATGCACTGTAGATAGACGATTGTGATTGGACATGATCGCCTACGCCAACCGGTATGGCACATGATGATGATGATGAAAGCACATGGCTAACTATCTCTCATCTAGCCTGACATGCTAAACGTTCCCGACATGCTTGTTACTTCTCCATGAGTTGATAAATGGACGTAAAGAAAGAGTGCATAATCAGCCAAAAGGTCTCATTTTAAATCTCATCGTAATGGTTTCATTTCTTCAGATTGGCGATTATTTGACAGGCCAGTGTAGTTTGTGATAACTCAGTGGTTAGTGAACTGGACTACAAAGGACACGGGGTAGGGTTCGATCCCAACCCACGGCTTTCGGGTTCACCCAGCCTTAAATGGGTACCGGATTTTTTTCTGGGAAAGTAAAGCGGCATGGGCGTAATACCAACCACATTACCCCAAAAATCATGTGCCGAAGGTCTGTAAAATTTATGGTTACTAACACCATATTCCCTATACGCCACTTGGCGTGACGGGGGCACTTTACTTTTTACTTTTACAGTGTAGTTTAGGCTGTCTTGTTGCTCGGTGTTTCTCTCAGAAAGAAATTGTTGGAGGTGGGGGTATTTTTTCTAATCCGAAGGAAAGTGGTGAAAATAATTAAAGGAAAAACAATTTAAAGTCTTAAATAATATACCTAACTTACCTGTAGTATACCCTGTTTAGGTCCTCATTTGGAAGTTCCCTAGACAGCTGAGAGGACCAATGAAGAAATTATCAAAGAGGCAAACACATAAATGGAGCTGTTATAAAACATTAGAAAGAAACAATCAACATTTTTCGGGCACATCATGAGAAAAGGAAAGTTGGAATATTTGGTTACAACTGACAGAATACAAGGAAAGAGAGATCGCGGAAGACAAAGAGAGAAGATACTAGATAGCTTGGTGTCATGGCATGGATAACAGTTAACAACATAATTGATACGATGCACTGTGCATAAAAGATTGTGGAGCGACATGATCACTTACGCCAAGCGGTATGACACATGATGATGATGACTCCCCTTTGCTTTTTTTTTTCTATGACATAGTGCTCCAGATAAGAATTCTTGACTTGGAATCTCTTCTCCTTCAACAGAAATCCTAATGCAGTGATCCAGTGGATTATCTCCTAGCTGGTTTCTTAATGGAGCCATTATTCTGTTCATAGCGCTCAATGAACTTTTAACATTGGCTGTTGATATTGGACATCCGTTTCCAAGATGGTGGATCTAGTTCACGTTCTCTCCATTGCTGCAGAAAGTGCATTTGGGGTCTGATTAATTTCGGCTCGCCGTTGCACTTTTCTGCGTTAAAGTCAAAATGATGTTCTACATAACACGCCTGCGCCGATGAAGCGTAGTTGTACGCACGGCAATATTCCTTTTTGACAAATCAAGTATTGTGAATGCGACCTTCCACCGGCTAGAGTTGATCTGCGCTTTACGTCACATGAGTGCTGTTCATGACAGTTGTTGGAATTGCTTGACGCAAGTTATTTACATGTTACAACTCATTAATTTGAACTGCTTCGTCAAGTTCTCTTTAGGGAATTTGCACAGTGTTTCGTTCGTTGTAGGCTGCATTCACTAGAGTAATCAGGAATATATTGGCGCTGCCATTGTTGTGTGTGCTACGTCATCATAATATCTCATCGTATATCCCAAGGCCGGCTATATGCTAATCTTACGGTCTGTTGTTTTATGGGCGACGGGGATAATCTGATGACTAACTGTGTTTTATATGTTCGGATTTGGAGTCAAAAATGATGTCTTAACATCAGCAAGCGTTTTTTCAAGCGTATTAAAAAAAAATATGACGATCATCATTTTCAGGAAGACGTGAACTACTGGTCAATATGGTGGATAGGCGGCAGGAACCATTGAAGGCTGTGTCTGAAAGTGTTCCTTGTTGCAGTTTCCTCATTTTCCAAGTCCGGCTTATTGCAGGAGCTACTGAGTTAAGTGCTCGGTGCCCACCGTGAGCTGCGTGTCTCATCCGTTTTGATCATGTTTCGATATTTCAATTGTTTAAGAAGATGAATGATGATATCGTATGACAGGGAACAGTTGGCTGTGTACACTTTCTGCGTGGTTTCGTCTTATGTCTTTTGGCGTGTGCTGAGACTGTTACGATGGGGACTACAGTTACCGTTCTTTGTTTGGGAGATGAGGCCTTAATAGCAAAAAGACAGAGGTAATGGTAACAACAAAGAAAAAGACGTCACCTCAGTGCAAAATAAAGACAAGTGGAACACTATTAAAACAGGTAAATGAATTTAAATATTTGGGAACTTTGTTAACCTCAGACGGAAGATGTACAAAAGAGGTGAGATGCAGAATGGCTCAGGCAAAAGCAGCTTTCCAGGAAATGAGGAAAATACTATGCAATCCATTTTTGACAATAGAAACAAGAAAAAGAATTCTTAAATGTTACGTAGAGCCAGTCTTAACATATGGATGCGAGTCATGGACAATAGGACAACAGACAAAAAATCACTGGAGTCTGTTGAAATGTGTTTTTACAGAAGAATGTTGAGAATACCATGGACAGCTAAGAAGAGTAATGAAGAGATTCTGAGAGAAGTCAAAGCAAAAAGAGAGCTAATTTCCAATGTTAGGAAGAAACAATCATCATTTTTTGGCCATGTAATGAGAAGAGAACAACTTGAATATATTGTAACAACTTGAAAAATTGAGGGACGAAGAGATAGAGGGAAGCAAAGAGAAAAGATAACAGACAGCTTAAGAGAATGGCTTGGCAGAAGGTCAACAGCAGAAATGATAAATAGCTGCCGAGATAGAAAGTTGTGGAGAGACATGATCACCTACGCCAGTAGGCCCGGTACTTGATGATGATATTAAATCACTTTTATTTGTGTGCTGTTGGCGTCAAACAAGTTTAGACTAAGACCTGTTTCCTGCAAACGTTTATTTATTTTTTCAGAACAGGTTGGTCCTGTGCTAGTGAAATATAATACAGTCACGAAGATTCCGCCTAGCAACAACATATTACAGACCGGATGGGTAACGCCCATGACCCGAACATGAAAATGTCAAAAGTATAATGTAATATTATGTCTGGATCGGAACGGTTTACAAATAATTGACGCATTTATCTTTACTCGCAGTCATTCATCCAGAGATTTACTCTTTTAGCTGTTTCACCATCCCTAGTTTTAATATTATCGCGTTCATGTTGAAAAGAAAATCATCATTGTTGAACTTAGGGGAGTGTCAGTTAGCAGTTATATCTATAATCTGATAACTCAACAAAATCTGATCGCTATCCACCAACTTCCGGAGCAACAACCAGGATTCCTATTTCACAAAATAGACTTCCTCTTCTTCTTCTTTCCATCATCCTCCTCCTCCTTGTTTTTCTTTTTCTCAGGCTTTAAAAGTGGAAGATCAAGTACTGATCAAATCTGTTCTCTTGCGAACTATTGTAGAGAAGTCACTGGAATGAAATTCATCATTATATATCAACTTCTTTGAGAAAGTATTCGATGGCATCCACCATTCATCGCTTTGGAACATCCTACATGACGATCTCAGATAAAATCGTCAATATTGGAAAGAACATGAACGATGGCAGTCAATGTTGTGTAAGACATGAAGGACAACTTGGTCCAGAGTTACAACGGGGGTTAGACAAGGATGTATTTTGTCATCACTCCTTTTCCTTGTGGTTATGGATTGGATCGTGTGAATGGTTGTTGGCGACAGACCAAGCGGAATTGTATGGGGTCTCACCTGATGTCTTCAAGATACTGACTTTGCATGAGATGTTGGATTGATTGCCCACTGTCACCAACATATACAAGAGAAAACAGAGTAGATCAATTTCTTAACATGGTAGGACTGAAAATAAATGCAAAGTACAAAGAAAGTTACATTCAGAAGAGTGGGACTAGAAGAAGTGGATCACTTTAAATATCTAGAAAGCTATATCTCATTAAATAGCGACATTGAGAAAGAGATATCTACAGGAATATGCATGTCAGCCCAGGCATTCAATAGACTTTGAAACATGTGGCGTTCAATCAGTCTCCATCATAGCACCAAGCTTAGAATTTACATGTCAAATGTGCGATCCATACTATTATATGCAGCAAAAACATGGAGAATGAACCATAAGATAGAAAGTCGACTTAGAGGATTTGAAGGTCACTGTTTTAGGAAGATTTTAAACATCCGTTTGGAACAACACACCCCGAACAAAGAAGTCGCCACAAGGTCAAGCATTAACGAAATCAATCAAGAAGTGAAATGAAGTCGTTGGAAATGGCTAGGCCACGTTCTATGAAAGGAACGAACCAGGCATTCGCACCTTGCATTAACGTGGACACCACCTAGCATTAACATAGACACCACCTGTCAGTAACATAGACACCACTTTACAAACGAAGAAGAGAGGCTGGCCGTTGGGAATATGGTGACAAACCACAGATGTTGAAATGAAAAAGGCTGGAGGCTAAAACCACGGATTCGAAGTGAAAATATCCTACCGCTTGTGGTGGGATTCGAACCTGGGGCCAACGTCTAACCTCTAGACCACCAAGGCCATAGTAACTTGAATATATCATAGAAGAATGATACATTCCATTTTTAAAATGAGAAAATGTAGGACAACTAAAGTATTACTGACAAATGGTTCATATATGTGCCCATCTGTGTCTTCTCATCAACGGTTACGATGTCAAAACGAAACACGTTTTGGTCATACATGATAATTAATCTTGTTTTGACATACACCGAGTTAGCTTTCGCGATATTATGTGTCTGAATATACATTTCAATGGTTGCAATCGTCACTGCTTAAACTAAATTAAATAAATGATCTCTTTTCATAAAGCGCTTTTTCACTTTTAGTGTTCACACCACAAGCAGCGGTTCTCAAAATATATGTCGTGGTGCTGCTATATTAGATGATAATGAAAGCACCTGTCATTCGAAAGCTATGATGAGAATAGTCTCAGCCTTATGTAATTGGGAATTGTGTGTGTGACTATAAATGTGTTTGACTGTAAGTCAAATTTTCCCAGAATTCCCTGCAACAGGTGAGGCATATATGTGGTTGTGTCTGTGCTGATTGCTTATTCCAACTTTTTTAACAGGACCATTTATTCATGACTCGTCAATCTGATATTTCTCTGCCAAGCTGGCACCTCAAGTAATGTTTCATTGACATAACTAGCGGCAATGCGCAAGAGTTTCCTTGAGGAATTATTTATAGCGACAGCAGATATATTATTGTTATCAGGTTAGTGCGTTCTAAAGCTTCATTTAAGGTCGTTTGATCAAGCCGGATTAGTATATACTCGATAGATCTCGGTTCCAAAAAATGGTAGGGGCAAAAGTAATTATTTTCTTGGGGGTGGGGTGTAAAGAGGGGGGGGGAGGGGTTTAAAAACTCATATTCAAACACCTCGTGTCAACTGCTCTTGACAAGCGGCAACTGTGCTCTTGACAAGCGGCAACTGTGCTCTTATAAGTGAGAGATGGTATAAAGCTGTGAAGATAGTGTTTATAGTTGTTATTGTTTACTTATATCTCTTATATTTAATAATACTGAAGGGAGGTCAAAAAGTAATGCACACCAATGTTTTTCTCGGTTAATAATAAAGATAGGAATATGAAATTTTGCACACTTGGAATATGGCATGTTCCAATTATGTGCACCAAATTGCACAGCATTCTGATAAATATTACGCAATCTATGAACCGTTAAAATGGAGCTTGTCAACAATGTCCGTTACAAACAGCGAATTGTCATAGAATTTCTGGTTGCGGAAAAAGAAACTGTGGCAAACATTCATAAACGACTGTGTGCAGTGTACTAATGTTCTGCAGTCGATAGGAGCACAGTTAGTCGCTGGGTTCAGAGAGATAAAGCTGCAGAAAGTGTACAAGTGGAGCTGCATGATTTACCGCGTTCTGGACGTGTTGCCTCGGCTACCAGCACAGACATGTTAAACCGGGCTGATGCCATTATTCGTAAGGATAGGCGTATCACTAGTCAGCAATTGGCATTGCAGCTTACAGTCAGCAAGGGAAGTGCAATCGCAATTTTTAAAACTCTCGGATATTCAAAGATTTGCGCTCGATGGGTTCCTCGGTGCCTAACAAATGATCACAGAGTTCAAAGGAAAACATTCTGTTCTGAATTGTTGGAGCGTTTCGGTGTTGAAGGAGAAATGTTTTTGTCAAAAATTGTTACCGGTGACGAAACGTGGGCACATTATTAAGAGCCTGAAACAAAAATGCATTTAATGGAATGGCATCATCCGCAGTCACAAAAAAAAAAAAATTCAAAACATCTCCATCAGCCGGAAAGGTGATGATCACTGTCTTCTGGGACATTGATGGTGTGATTCTTGTTGATGTAATGACAAGAGGTGAGACAATCAACTCGACAGCTTACATCAATACACTGACAAAACTCAAAAATCGGTTCCACAGAGTTCGGCCTAATAAGCCATCTGCAGATTTGTTGCTTCAACATGACAATGCACGCCCTCACACAAGTCTGGTAACACGGGAAGCAATCAACAAATTTGGTTGGACTGTACTGCCTCATCCTCCTTACAGCCCTGAACTGGCTTCCTCAGATTTCCATCTGTTTGGACCACTCAAAAAATTCCTGCGTGGGACACACTTTGACAATGATGAGGATGTGATCCGTGCAGTTAAAAAATGGCTACGCGAGCAGGACAAAACTTGGTACAAACGAGGCATTAATGACCTAGTTTCGCGTTGGCGTAAGGCAATACGCTTGGACGAGGATTATGTTGAAATATAGGTAGTGTAAAGGGGATGTTCAGCTACAATCTGTGAAAATTTCACACATTTTGCCCGAATAGTTTCCGAGAAAAAAATTGGTGTGCATTACTTTTTGACCTCCCTACGTACAAGAGACTTATATACTGTTGAAGGAGCCGCGATAGCTCAGTGGTTAGTGAACTGGACTACAAATGGAAAGGGGATAGTTCGATCCCAACCGACGGCTTCCGGGTTCATCCAGCCTTTAATGGGTACCGGATTTTTTTCTGGGAAAGTGAAGAGGCACGGGTGTAATATCGACCACATTACGCCAAAAATCATGTGCCGAAGGTCTGTAAAATATAGGGTCACTAACACCATTTTCCCTATACGCCACTTGGCGTGACGGGGGTATTTTACTTTACTTATATACTGTTGAAGGCTATGCATGAAAAGTGTCCTCATATTCCAAGTCCGGCTTGTTGCAGGAGCTACTGAGTTGAGTGCTCTGTGCACACTGTGAGCTGCGTGTCTCGTCCGTTTTGATCATGTTTCGATATTCATATGAATGATGATATCGTATGACAGGAAACAGTTAGCTGTGTTCACTTTCAGTGCGGTTTCGCCTTATGTCTTTTGGTGTGTGCAGAGACTGCTACGATGGGGACTACATTAACCTTTATTGTTTGGGAGATTAGATATTAATTCAGATGATTACGCTGGCACGGGCGGTTGAGCAATTATGGATTTTAATTCGTTTGCAGTGATACCGGGGCCGCCCATAACCAAATACTTATATCTCTTGAACATAGCCTTTTTGAAGACTGGACTTAAAGTCATTAAGTCATGTTATTCTATATCGGCAGATATTTTCAGCTTAGTTAGTTCAATTCAAGAACTGTCTTGTGTTGGTGGTGTAATTCCACAGTAAAAGGTGAACCTCGGTGGTCGAGTTATTAGTGCGCCCCTATAGATATGAGCCGCGATAGCTCAGTGGTTAGTGAACTGAACTACAAAGGACAAGGGGTAAGGTTCGATCCCAACCGACGGCTTCCGGGTTCGCCCAGCCTTATATGGGTACCGGATTTTTTCTGGGAAAGTAAAGCAGCACGGGCGTAATACCGATAATCTATCTATCTATCTATTGACCTTTCGAGCCGTAACCGGCCCATAGGGCGTAGACCAAGATACACCTTCTCCTATATGAGTTTTTTTGTTCTAGCAGTTTTCTTTTAAAGATATTTTATCAAATATCGCCATCTGTCTCTGTTCTGTGCAAGCAGTTCTATCTCATTGAGGGAGCCGATTCCTGCTGCTCTTGCCTCTCTCATCAATGTTCTTCTCAGTGTCTCCCTGGGTCTTCCTCTTTTTCTTTTACCTGTTGTTTCCCATATGAGAGCTTGCTTTGCTATTCGATTATTATCTCTTCTCATCACATGTCCAACGTATGACCATCGTCTTTTCTTTATTACTGAAGATATTAGTGGTTGATTGGCGATTTCTCTAATTTCCTCGTTTGTTTTGAATTCGTTCCATTCTATAGCAAGTATTTTCCTTAGACATTTATTTTCGAATGCGTTCAACTTTGTTTCTATATCTCTTGTTGTTTTCCAGCTTTCACACGCATACGTAAGGGTTGATAGTACATTTGATTTGAATAGCCTAAGTTTTGTGTTTGTGCTGATGAGTTTTGATTTCCACAACTTTTCAAGGCTTCTGAAAGACATTGCTGCTTTAGCCATTCTGATTCTAATTTCTTTGCTCGTATCCCCTTCTCGATCAATGTGACTTCCAAGATAGATAAAGTGATCGATCTCTTCTGCTGGTTTGTTTTCCATGTATATTTTGTCACTTGTTGGAATTAAACTTTTCATGACTTTAGTCTTTTCATGATTGACCTCAAGCCCAATTTTGCTGGCTATTGATGATAGTTCATTTGTGTTTTCCTGCATCGTTTTCCGATAATAAGGTCTGTAAAATATAGGGTCACAAATTTGTGGTTGTAGTCCTTGTTTTCTGAAGAAGGCTACTAACCGAAACGTCAGTATTGTATTGTGTTCCCTATTTGTAAAGCTGTCACCATACCTTGGAGTGTCTAACACTCCTCATCACTGGCTCCTTGCTACCAGCTTTACCGCAGCATTGCAATTATTTGCCTGTTCCTCACAAACACCATATTTCCCTATACGCCACTTGGCGTGACGGAGGTACTTTACTTTTTTACTTTATAGATATGAAGGGTACGAGTCCAATTCCCGGGTGTAGCAATTTTCTTTCGGACCGAGGAGTTTTTTTTTTTTTTTTTTGGGGGGGGGGGGGGAAGAGGTAGTTCACTCAGCCAATAAAAATGGATCTAGGAAATTTTTCGTAGAATTGAAAGCGGCTTACCGTAATACCAACCACATTGTACAAAAATGCAGCGTTGATCACAGAAGGAATATGGTTTGCGTAATGAAAGTCGAGTCGGGTGATAAATGAATGTGTGCAATGATAGACGAAAAACAGAGTGGCAGAAATTAGTCTGTTATACAAAGAAATGAAAGCGACAAACTTAATTTGTCTACTGTCATGGTCGGCTTACGAACCAGTAAAATGACACTGACGACCTGCAGTTCTTATAGCCAATGGAGTGGCTGCTTACAGAAGTTTGAAAACCCCCGCAGTAGAGTTTCCCTATAACGTTTAAAAAGAAAAAAAAAGCACAGCTTACCGTGAACTTACAACTGTGATACAATTTGTCTGTGGGTCAAAGGTCGTAACTCAACAGAGACAATTTGTAGGTGACAGTTGAATGTGGACAGGGGTGTAGCTGGAGTAAGAGTTCACAGTGGCTGGCCTAGTCTCTCGGGAATCTTGCCAAGGTAGAACTGTTAACATTTGAAGACTAACAGATTCGTGGTTTCTCGAAGTGTGCTCTGCGAAAGGAGAACGTTGTGTTTAGTTTTACCATTCCAGGTTGTCCAGAAAGATATATTTCACGTTTTTAATGTAAATTTGTGACAGTTGCCATTTGGTCCGTACGATGTTGCGTGTCTTGTTTGAACATGGCTGTTAGGGTGAATATTCGGGGAGGAGAGGGTACGATGCGGGCGTTAAGAACCCTTAACAGTTAACGGTAGAAAAACGTGACCAAAAACAAAATGACCTCTGCTCATAATAGTAATCGTAATAGTAGTATTAGCGGTGGCGGCGGCAGCAGCAGCCTCTGTCAGTCATAGATGACTATGAATTTTGCAGCGCTCCTATGAAATGTTTTTTCTTCTTTCGCAATGTATTCTCTTTTTCTATGACTGCTCGTATACAAATTGTTAAAAAATATAAACCTTCCAGATTTTTAAAAGTCGTTTCCAGTACCGTACAATTTGTACATCTGGGTTGAAAGCATGTTCAGTGCTATCTGGACTTTCTCGGACATGTTATAGCGGTGACAGCACGATGAACAAGGGACATCTTAGCATTATGGAGATGTTATTTTAATGTAGATAGCATTTTGACTAAACTACATTACAAGTTTTCCGAAGTCAGATATTTCCACCGCGCATGCTAAATTAAACAAACGCCAAAAAAAAAATAAATAAAATATAACTGCTTCTAATAATCTAAAATGTATCATATACGAATTATAATCGTGTTGTATGTTTTTAATTAGCAAGTGAACCAAACAAATAAAACATAACTAGCAAACGCCTGCGAGAGTACTTTGCCTTTTTAATTTCCTTAAGTGAAATTTTGGCTTTTGAAATATTACCTGGCATACCGTAGGTAATCTTTGGGAGATCTTTTCAGATAAAACGCGTTGTATGCTCAGTGTATCACATATATAACTGTATGAGTTTTATATCGGGAAGTCATCTCTCCGTGTTTATATTTTCCTAGCTTGAAAAGATATGATGTGGCAAATGTAAACATTGGATCATTCTAAAATGAAAACTATTCTTCTTAGTTCGCCCAATAGCTACTCTGCTCCCTACGTTAAGTGGTTAATGTTTGCGTTCCGGTCCTACATATCCGATTTCAGTGTGATATTTTTAGATACCGGATTGCCCACCTTCTCGATCCCTAACCGCTTTGATAAACTGATTAGTCTGCTTGCGAATAGTTATCGCGGGAAGGCGAAGTAGGATCTTGGTCAACTGTTGGTCGCTGTTCCTGACGCATCAGTTAGTTATGTTTACCTCGCGCTGTTTACATCTCAGCTGCTTTTTGATGTCTTGGTATCAACAGGAAATACGTAAGAGACATTATCTAGTGCTGAACCCTAACACGGTAGGTCAACTGGCATTATAATCGTTTTCGGAACTTACTTTGGGGATTAAGAAGAAAAAAGAAAGTTCTTTAATCAAAATGTGATAACACATAAACACGGGACTATACTCCAGATAAATCTATCAACAAAAGCAGGAAGCGTGGAAAACAAAAGACACTTCAAACCGGAAATTGAACCTATTATCCAGCAACACAGCGCTTTGTCACTATAGATATATGTGTGAAAGAAACAATACATCAGCAAGTTTTAAAAATGACAAGAAAGCCATCTATATAATCAAGTAATGGAAGAAACTCTGGAAACAAATTATGGAATCACGCAGCAAACAAAAAATAAATAAATAACAAGCTAAGACTGTTTAAAAATACAAGAGAGAGAGAACAGTCTGATATATGATCCATAGACACGTAAGCTAAATAATACAATACAAGCAAACAAAAGTTATCTGTATTTATAAACAGCTGACGATTAAAGTCTCTAAACATCAGAAGGTACAAAGTGATTAGAAATAAAGTTTTATAGGAAAGTATAGAACAAACAGAAAAAAAAATTGAAAAGTTCCCTGGACAGCTAAAAAGACCAATGAGAAAGTTCTCAAAGAGGCCAACACAAAAAGGGAACTCTTAAAAAACATCAGAAAGAAGCAATCAACATTTTTTGGGCACATCATGAGAAGAAGAAAGTTGGAATACTTGGTTACAACTGGCAAAATAAAAGGAAAGAGAGATCGCGGACGACAAAGAGATAAAATACTGGATAGCTTGGTGTCATGGCATGGAAAACAGTCAACAACAGAACTCATATGATGCACTGTGGATAGAAGATTGTGGAAGGACATGATCGCCTACCGGTACGGCACATGATGATGATGATAGAACAAAAACCAATCGAGCAATTTATTATGATTAGAAAATTGAGAGGGGTTGGGCACGCACTAAAAAAAACTATGCTAGTATCATCATCATCATCATGTGCCATACCGGTTGGCGTAGGTGATCATGTCCATATAGCCAGACAGATATTGTCGTTGAACCCACAAAGAAAGAAAAGGCATGGATGGCTCAGAAGTTCACGGGAACGGATAAAAAAAAAACCAATGGAAGATGAAGATCATTGACCTTGACTGGAAGGAAAAAGTGAAAATATTCAAGGACATGTATGAGTGGAGAGACTCACATCGCAGCCTCAAAATGAACCTGATAGGCCTTCACTGGTTGGTTGTTTGCTGTGAATGAAAAACTACTCAACCGTTATCTCACACAACAAAGTTACTTCGTTGATGGATCATTCATAAAGTCAATACCTACAATCAACATCATCAAGTACCGGGCCTGCTGACGTAGGTGATCATGTCTCTCCACAACTTTTGATCTCAACAGTTATTTATCATTTCTGTTGACCTTCTGCCAAGTCATTCTCTTAAGCTGTCTGGTATTTTTTCTTTGCTTCTCTCTATCTCTTCGTCCCTCAATTTTCCAAGTTGTTACAATATACTCCAGCTGTTCTCTTCTCATTACATGGCCAAAAAATGATGATTATTTCTTCCTAATATTGGAAATTAGCTCTCTTTTTGCTTTGACCTCTTTCAAAACATTTTCATTACTCTTCTTAGCTGTCCATGGTATTCTCAACATTCGTCTGTAAAACCACATTTCAACAGACTCCAGTGAAATACCTACAATACTACAATAAAAGACACAGCAAAAGTCGAGTTTACATGCAGTTATTGTTACATACAGGTCAACGTGCTGTGTTGATAAACAACGCGGGCCATAATAACACGAGTAGTAACCCCTGCCCCAAGTGGTTTAGATTGAAGATAACTAATTATTTACTTTCAGAGGGAACCCTGGGGAGAGAGACAAACATACAACACAGTCGATATTTGAACACCGCTCAGACGGGATATTAATAGCCAGAGATTCCTGCGATAAGCAGTTACAGAAGGCTGCTAACTTGTAAACACCCCCCTCCCTCCCCAACTCTAACAAAGGACACTGCCAACAAGAGTGGTCAAGTATTTGTTTATTACTTGTTATTATTACCAACGTTTTCAGATTTTTTTTTGGCGTGTTCTCTTGTTATGAAAGTTAGACACTTGTATAGTGCTTATTTATGAATTGAACCGTTATTTGCTCAGCTCTGCCAATGTGAGGAAACGTTTGTATTTGAAATGGTTTTCTGTATTCTACATATGTGGTTACTTTCAACATTTATATAGAGTTTCTGTATTCTACATATGTGGTTACTTTCAACATTTATATAGAGTTTCTGTATTCTACATATGTGGTTACTTTCAACATTTATATAGAGTTTCTGTATTCTACATATGTGGTTACTTTCAACATTTATATAGAGTTTCTGTATTCTACATATGTGGTTACTTTCAACATTTATATAGAGTTTCTGTATTCTACATATGTGGTTACTTTCAACATTTATATAGAGTTTCTGTATTCTACATATGTGGTTACTTTCAACATTTATATAGGGTTTCTGTATTCTACATATGTGGTTACTTTCAACATTTATATAGAGTTTCTGTGTGGTACATATGTGGTTACTTTCAACATTTATATAGAGTTTCTGTGTGGTACATATGTGGTTACTTTCAACATTTATATAGAGTTTCTGTGTGGTACATATGTGGTTACTTTCAACATTTATATGGAGTTTCTGTGTTGTACATATATGGTTACTTTCAACATTTATTTGGAGTTCTGTTGTTCATATGTGGTTACGTTCAACATTTATATGGAGCTTATGTGTTGTCCATATGTGGTTACTTTCTATAAAGGTAAGGTAAAGCGCGAGAATTAAATCAGCATCTTAGCACGCGAGTTTTCACCCATATGTGCTCACACGCCTATCCAGAAGTGTTCGAAGACTTCTAAATAGTGTCGCTTCAAGCATTGAAACTCACGATGCGAGGCGGCATTCCTCACCTTCCCAGAGTAATACTCTGATACCCACTTTTGCCAACGGCTATATTTTTTTCCACCCGCGAGTACAATTCACACTGCTTCCAGCGGGAATTGAACACGGGTTGTCCGAACGTCGGTAGCCCAGTCTATAGCTTGTTTCATAACTCGTGCCCAACTTTTAAAATCGATAGCTTTTTAACCGCTTGTTGTAAGTTGTTCAAAATTTGCATGTAAAGTTATAATGATTAGAACCCAACAGGGAATTAATTTCATAAAAAAAAAACATTTGGTTATTATTGTTGCTTATTTGATTTATATAAATTTATAACGACCCATTGATGTAGTTAAAACTTAATGTTTACAGTATTTTAAATTAAAAATAGCGAGTAAAAATCCATACACGGTAAAATTGACGTGTTTGCACGCTTTCGCCATGGTTTTTTTGACACAATTAGACACTTGAGAAATTGTGTGTTCCATTTCCGTTCATTCAGAGGTGTAGACGTGGAACGATAACATTTATCATGAGTCTTAAAATGAAATTCTGCAGTTTACAAAACATCGCAATAAAAATGTATGACTATTTTTGCAAAGAGGCTAAACGAGGAAGATTATTTCATTCTTTAGAAAACCCTGAGAATAGGACAAGACACATTTTGGATTTATCTAAACGGTCATTTAATCGCTGGATTCAAGCACGTGACCGTCAATGTTCAAAATATACAAAATCACAAGGAAGAGCAAAAATGTTGGATAATTTCGACAGTGAACTTATTAGAAGTGAAATTCGCAAAATGTTGGGTATGAATGAAACTGTTACAATAAGAAAATTAAAAGTTTCGCTGAAAAAGAACAACAGTATTGAAATATCAAAGTCTACATTATGGAGGAATGTGAGAGCTGCAGGTTTTACATTCAGAAAGTATTCCAATGGACTAAACATCATCTGTGAGAAGCCACATATAGTAGTCATGAGAAGCAAGTACTTACGTGAAGTAATAGAGGTGCGCAAGCAAGGTTATGATATTGTGTACTTGGATGAAACATGGATCAATGCTCACCACACTAACCAAAGGGAATGGCAGTCATCAGATGGAAAGATTAAGAGATTAATACCTAGCAGCAAAGGACAGCGCTTGATAATTGCTCATGCAGGTAGTCGACAACATGGATTAATACAGAATGCAGAGCTCATTTTTCTTTCAAAATCCATAGACAATCGGGATTATCACTCTGAGATGAATGGTCACATATTTAGACATTGGATTGAAAATTATGTTCTCCCATCACTAGATCGACCATCTTGCCTAATAATGGACAATGCAGCGTACCACAACATTGTTGCACTTGAAGATAAAGTCCCGACGTCATCCAGTACAAAAGATGCTATTAAAATATGGCTCACAAAGGAGTACATACAATTTAATAACATGTACTTAAAACCTGAATTACTATCTCTAGTAAAGCAAAAACAGAGGACAAAGATTTTTCAAATAGATAAGATTATCCAAGAGCACGGTCATATACGTTTGAGGGAGTCACCTTACCATGCTCATTTAAATCCAATAGAACTAATCTGGGCAAAATTAAAAGGACAAGTGGCAGATGAAAATACAACATTCAAAATGTGCGATGTAAAGACTCTTGCTAATCTCGCTTTATTAAATATAGACAAAGATTATTGGGCTAAATGTGAAGGCCACGTCTTAAAACAGGAAGAGGAATATTGGAAAAATGATGGTTTGTGGAATGTTCAACCCCAAACAGTTATTAATCTTTTAGACTCGTCTGATTCAGAATGAAAGTATATAGCCCCCACAATGTTGGCCCCTATATTACCTTAAATTAGTTCAACAAACGGTCCTTTTCAGGACCACACCTATGAAAATTGGACATACAGGTATGCCTTGATATTATCGTCCGTCCTCGAACTGAGAAGACAATAATTCTCCTGGTATTTCCCCATTACGGCCACGCCTTTACCTAGTGAAAATTAATTATAGACCAGCAACTACGGTAATTTATATTATTTAGGGGTTCACAATTTACAATTTTGACAAACATCAAAGAAATTCGCCGCTTTAAAAAACTGTAGCTGCAAGATATTTGTTAAATATACATTTAAAGGGTCTTTTGCTTTATAATAACATTTGGAAAATTTCAACAGTTTTTAACAAACGGTTACTGAGCAATAGCGTTTTGAAGTTGGGCACGTGATTTGAAACGAGCTTTTATAGTGGTTTTCCCAACTGGGCAACCGAGGCCCCAATAGAAAAATAATCTCCTAGCTGTGTTTGTTCTTGAATGACCTACTATGACACATTAGAGTTATCTCCCAAAATTGAAATCTATTTTTATTCATCATCATCATCATTGAGTGCCGTCTCCGCAACGAAGGTTGGCTACCATGGAGCGCCATTTTGCTCTATCTCTTGCTTTGATGGTGCAGGTTGTCATCGGTTGATTTGTCCATCTTTTGATGTTACTCGTCCATGTTAATCTTGGTCTGCCTCTGCCTCTTTTACCTTGTATTTTCCCCTCCAGGATCACTTTCAGTAGGCTGTTGTGTCTTTTAACATGGCCTAAGAATCGCATTTGTCTTGTTCTAATTGTGTTCAGAAGTTCTCTTTTCATTTTTAGTTGTTTTAAGACTTTGTCATTTGTTTTCTTTTCCTTCCATCCAATTCTACCTATTCTTCTATATATCCACATTTCAAAGGCTTCAATTCTCTGTTCTGTTATCTTGTCTAATGTCCATGTTTCAGCACCATATAGGAATATTGAGAAGATGTAACATTTTGCTATTCTTAGTTTTAGCTCTGGTGTTATTTGTTTTGATGTTAGTATGTTCTTCATGACATTAAATTACTTTTTGCCATTCCTATTCTTTTGTTTATTTCATTTGTACATTTTCCATCACTGGTTATAGTATGTCCAAGGTAGTTATACAGGGGTTTATAAAGTCTCACTACACTTGGTATCTAGGTCAATTTGAAAAAAAATGTTTATGACGTCATCACAATATGTGCTCCCACTGTCAATGAAATTTGTTGAATAAGTTTATGCTACTGGAAATGTGGAAGATGCTCACGATCTGGTAGGCCTGCTGTGAATGATGAAATATGTTTAGATATCCAAGACAGAATCCTTAAAAGTCCAGACAAGTCATTAGAAAACTGTCGCAACAAGTGAACTTACCATTGAACATATTGTGATGACGTCATAAACATTTTTTTCAAATTGACCTAGATACCAAGGTAGTGAGACTTTATAAACACCCTATAGTTCTGAACTGTCTCAAGGTCTATTCCTTCAATTTGATATCCACTTGTGGGTTTTGAGTATTTTCTTTGTTTATGATCATAGTTTTAGTCTTTTGATATTCATATCTAGTCCATATTTTTTGCTTGTCGTGTTTATTTCATTAAGTAATTGTTGTAGGTCTTTAGGATTTTCTGCTAGTAGTACAGTATCGTCAGCATATCTTAGGTTATTGATTATCTTTCCATTAATTTGTAGGCCTGGCATCTCTATGATGTTTTAAAGATTTGCTCAGTGTATAGATTGAACAAGCTTGGTGATAGGATGCATCCTTGTCTTACTCCTCTTTTTATATCAATGGGTGTAGAGAACTCTTTGTTATATTTTATTATTGCTGTTTGCTCCAGTATAGATTGCATATTAGTCGTATATCCATGTCATCTAGATGTATCTCTTTTAGGCACTATTTTTATTATAGGAACTATTAGCATGCATACGTTGAGTTTCCTGTTGTATAGGACTGGGCATTCATAGTTCTGCACTGAGTACAATGAGCTTCTTTCCAGCAATCAATTATTCCCCTTAGTTGCGGTAACATTTTAAAGAAGTTCAGGCGAAACTAACAATTAGCGATCCTTCTACCAGTTAACTCGTTTGTATACGGGTGGCCCAGGTTCATTTTCAAACTGTGGCCATTTTTGTCCCCTAGCATTACGGTTTCTGGGTAAATCCAGTTTTTGAAAATTGGTACTGGTGTTTTCTTCTCTTGAGAAAGTTGAAAAACATGACGATAATAATCAGACCATCCATTAATGTGACCATGGGCCCTCGTAAAAGTAATAGGTACAAATACGACATTACAGAAACGCGACATTACGGGACGAAAACAGTCGATGTTTCATTAATGTACTTAAATAGACTTAGCACTTCTTGGTTCGCCTTGAAGAGAATGTTTGCCGCCCCGCGTGTCTCAGTTACAGTGTACTGCATATTTGCCACGTTGGGCCCGAAACATCTGAATTGTTAGGAATTTGTTAATTATAATTTACATTCCCTCTATATTCCTACTTACTGGGCCAGACTGAGTTGTTTGTTTTCAGTATCGCCAGGTAGAACTGAAGTAATTGTGATCAACTCACGAAAATGATGCAAGCAATAAGCGATCAGTCACTAACAGTGATCTCTACATCTAGGTCGAATCATTCAACCAATACCTTTGATCGGGGTGTTTTGTTTTGTTTTTAAGAAAATGCAAATGATTTTCTTTTGACATCATTGGTATCTGTAACTTTGACAACGCCCGCATAGAGGCCAAAGTTCGGGACACTGAATGTGGTCGGTTATTTCTTGCAATGCTTTATGGGACTTAAGGTGTGTTTCGTGTTATCAGAGCTTGACGCGTGTGTGTTTGCCCATGTGTACAACATAACCAGCTGGAGTTTATAAGGAAATACTAGCCAGTTTTAAATGTGTGCTTCTGTGTAGAAAAGCCGTTAATTTTGTTTGAGAAAAGCTTGGGTGTGTGTTATTTATTTATCTTCAAAGTGTACCGGCACGTAAGTGTTTCATGTTTCCTGGGAGTCACTGGACGACTTTGTTGTTGATGTCTTAAAGAAAGTTATTCTCTTAAATATTAGTTGTTATGGATGTGACAAATTTGTTTTACCATACAAGTATACAAATAAGAACAAATGATTGCCTAATTTTGGGTCCGATACTCTCACAAAAAATGTACAACTGAAATAAATAAAAGAATAGGTATGGCAAAAAGTAATTTCAATACCATGAAAAATATACTAACATCAAAACAAATAACAACAGGGCTAAAACTAAGAATAGCAAAATGTTACATCTTCTCAATGTTCCTGTATGGTGCAGGAACATGGACATTAGACAAGAAAACAGAACAGAAAATTGAGGCCTTTGAAATGTGGATTTACAGAAGAATAGGTAGAATTGGATGGAAAGAAAAGAAAACAAACGAGGAAGTTTTAGAACGACTAAGGGTGAAAAAAGAACTATTAAACACAATTAGAGCAAGACAAATGAAATTTTTTGGTCATGTTAAAAGACACAACAGTCTAATAAAAGTAATATTAGAGGGGAAAATACAAGGTAAAAGAGGCAGAGGCAGACCAAGACTAACATGGACGAGTAACATCAAAAGATGGACAAGTCAGCCTATGACAATCTGCACCATCAAAGCAAGACAGAGTGGAATGGCGCACCACGGTAGCCAACCTTCGATGCGGAGAAGGCACCCAATGATGATGATGATGATGACTCTCACAGTATGACATTGGGGGGGGGGGGGGGGGTGAGGACAGTCCTTTTCGTTTTTAGCTGTAATTTTACTTGTGAGAGTAGTTTAATAGTTTAAGTACATAAATTATTTTTGTTCGAAAGAGTAACGCCCCCTAGAGTAGCATTGCGCAACATTCGGGAGTTCTGTGATCTATTATTAGAAGACCACTATTTATAGACTAGGGTGATAACCCTAACCGATAACCTAACCCTTGTTGCAAAAATACAACAAAATGGACAAGAACAAGAAGCAGTTGATAAACTCAAATATGTTTGCGGTCAATCGTTAGTTATGAACATAGAGATAATCGTCAACTAAGGGGAGATCACTTTTAAAGAGAATTAATTTATGTACCTAAAGTTGTAAATTACCTTTTTTGGTTGGTTAACAATCAACCAAAATTGTAGGTGACACTTCGGGACAATGATTAACTTCATATCAAGATCTCTACCAGGTAAATGCATGAAGGTTATGTGTGTTGTTTTTTCTTTATTAACATCAAATGATCTAAGTAGTCATCTTCAAGCCATTATAAATCACACACAACGATGGTTTTCTTTATTGACATCAAATGATCTAAGTAGTCATCTTCAAGCCATTATAAATCACACACAACGATGGTTTTCTTTATTGACATCAAATGATCTAAGTAGTCATCTTCAAGCCATTATAAATCACACACAACGATGGTTTTCTTTATTAACATCAAATGATCTAAGTAGTCATCTTCAAGCCATTATAAATCACACACAACGATGGTTTTCTTTATTGACATCAAATGATCTAAGTAGTCATCTTCAAGCCATTATAAATCACACACAACGATGGTTTTCTTTATTGACATCAAATGATCTAAGTAGTCATCTTCAAGCCATTATAAATCACACACAACGATGGTTTTCTTTATTGACATCAAATGATCTAAGTAGTCATCTTCAAGCCATTATAAATCACACACAACGATGGTTTTCTTTATTGACATCAAATGATCTAAGTAGTCATCTTCAAGCCATTATAAATCACACACAACGATGGTTTTCTTTATTACATCAAATGATCTAAGTAGTCATCTTCAAGCCATTATAAATCACACACAACGATGGTTTTCTTTATTGACATCAAATGATCTAAGTAGTCATCTTCAAGCCATTATAAATCACACACAACGATGGTTTTCTTTATTGACATCAAATGATCTAAGTAGTCATCTTCAAGCCATTATAAATCACACACAACGATGGTTTTCTTTATTAACATCAAATGATCTAAGTAGTCATCTTCAAGCCATTATAAATCACACACAACGATGGTTTTCTTTATTGACATCAAATGATCTAAGTAGTCATCTTCAAGCCATTATAAATCACACACAACGATGGTTTTCTTTATTGACATCAAATGATCTAAGTAGTCATCTTCAAGCCATTATAAATCACACACAACGATGGTTTTCTTTATTGACATCAAATGATCTAAGTAGTCATCTTCAAGCCATTATAAATCACACACAACGATGGTTTTCTTTATTAACATCAAATGATCTAAGTAGTCATCTTCAAGCCATTATAAATCACACACAACGATGGTTTTCTTTATTGACATCAAATGATCTAAGTAGTCATCTTCAAGCCATTATAAATCACACACAACGATGGTTTTCTTTATTGACATCAAATGATCTAAGTAGTCATCTTCAAGCCATTATAAATCACACACAACGATGGTTTTCTTTATTGACATCAAATGATCTAAGTAGTCATCTTCAAGCCATTATAAATCACACACAACGATGGTTTTCTTTATTGACATCAAATGATCTAAGTAGTCATCTTCAAGCCATTATAAATCACACACAACGATGGTTTTCTTTATTGACATCAAATGATCTAAGTAGTCATCTTCAAGCCATTATAAATCACACACAACGATGGTTTTCTTTATTAACATCAAATGATCTAAGTAGTCATCTTCAAGCCATTATAAATCACACACAACGATGGTTTTCTTTATTGACATCAAATGATCTAAGTAGTCATCTTCAAGCCATTATAAATCACACACAACGATGGTTTTCTTTATTGACATCAAATGATCTAAGTAGTCATCTTCAAGCCATTATAAATCACACACAACGATGGTTTTCTTTATTGACATCAAATGATCTAAGTAGTCATCTTCAAGCCATTATAAATCACACACAACGATGGTTTTCTTTATTGACATCAAATGATCTAAGTAGTCATCTTCAAGCCATTATAAATCACACACAACGATGGTTTTCTTTAGTCGACAGTTCTTCTACTTTACAAAATGGATAGCTCAGATCCCCTCTTTAGAACGCTCGCTAGTATGAAGCACGCCGGCCACAAACTAGAGAAAGCACTAAAGATAGTTTCAGTCCAGTTGCTCGAAATCTGTAGTACCGGAGAAGATATTGACCTCAACTTTGCGACATGCGTGGCAGGTGGCAGTGGCTCGATTTTTCTCTCCTTGATCGTGGTAAAGACCCGCTAAGCCACACGGACAAAGTGTTGTAGGTAGTAATTTGAATTCTCTCTAAATGGGATAACTTGACTTCTCTCTAAATGGGGTACCTTGGCATCTCCTTAAATTATGGTAACGTGACTTCTCTCTAAATGAGGCAACTTGACTTTTCTCTAAATATGCTAATTTGACCAATCTCTAAATGTGCTAACTTGATCTCTCTCTAAATGTGCTAACTTGACTTCTCTCTAAATGTGCTAACTTGTCTTCTCTCTAAATGAGGCAACTTGACTTCTCTCTAAATGAGGCAACTTGACTTCTCTCTAAATGAGGTAACTTGACTTCTCTCTAAACGAGGCAACTTGACCTCTCTTTAAATGAGGCAACTTGACTTCTCTCTAAATGAGGCAACTTGACTTCTTTCTAAATGAGGCAGCTTGACTTCTCTCTAAATGAGGCAACTTGACTTCTCTCTAAACTAGGCAACTTGACCTCTCTCTGAATGAGGCAACTTGACGTCTCTCTAAATGAGACAACCTGACTTCTCTCTAAATGAGGCAACTTGACTTCTCTCTAAATGAGGCAACTTAAGTTCTCTCTAAATGAGACAACTTGACTTCTCTCTAAATGAGGCAACTTGACTTCTCTCTAAATGTGGCAACTTGACTTCTCTCTAAATATGCTAATTTGACCTCTCTCTAAATGAGGCAACTTGACCTCTCTCTAAATGAGGCAACTTGACTTCTCTCTAAATGAGGCAACTTGATTTCTCTCTAAATGAGGCAACTTGATTTCTCTCTAAATGTGCTAACTTGACCGCTCTCTAAATGTGCTAACTTGACCTCTCTCTAAATGTGCTAATTTGACCTCTCTCTAAATGTGCCAACTTGACCTCTCTCTAAATGAGGCAACTTGACTTCTCTCTAATTGAGGCAACTTGATTTCTCTCTAAATGAGGCAACTTGATTTCTCTCTAAATGTGCTAACTTGACCTCTCTCTAAATGTGCTAATTTAACCTCTCTCTAAATGTGCTAACTTGACCTCTCTCTAAATGTGCTAATTTGACCTCTCTCTAAATGTGCTAACTTGACCTCTCTCTAAATGTGCTAATTTGACCTCTCTCTAAATGTGCTAACTTGACCTCTCTCTAAATGTGCTAACTTGACCCCTCTCTAAATGTGCTAACTTGACTTCTCTCTAAATGTGCTAATTTGACCTCTCTCTAAATGTGCTAATTTGACCTCTCTCTAAATGTGCTAACTTGACCTCTCTCTAAATGTGCTAATTTGACCTCTCTCTAAATGTGCTATCTTGACCTCTCTCTAAATGTGCTAATTTGACCCCTCTCTAAATGTGCTAACTTGACCTCTCTCTAAATGTGCTAATTTGACCTCTCTCTAAATGTGCTATCTTGACCCCTCTCTAAATGTGCTATCTTGACCTCTCTCTAAATGTGCTATCTTGACCTCTCTCTAAATGTGCTAATTTGACCCTCTCTAAATGTGCTATCTTGACCTCTCTCTCTAAATGTGCTAATTTGACCGCTCTCTAAATGTGCTAATTTGACCTCTCTCTAAATGTGCTATCTTGACCCCTCTCTAAATGTGCTATCTTGACCTCTCTCTAAATCAATAGACTCCGATAAAAACCACATTCTCATAATCCTTTGTTAAGAGTTGGTTCAAATATAATTACTGAAATCTGTGAGTGTCAATAAAGACCAGCGTTTTTTTGCGAGATAACTGATGAAATCACACGGCGTCCATGGAGGAAAAGCTATGTTTTCTGTTTGGCCCGAAGGGATAATGAATGAAGCTATAACTAGCAGACAACATCATGGACTGAGTGGATCAATCACAGTTTACTGTGCAGGAAAAAGTCAGAGGGAAATGGCACTTCGTGGTAGTCGCCCTTGATGAGGAGACAGCACAGGATGATGGTAATAACACATCATCTCCATAGCTTGTATTTTGTTTCGTAGCTTTGATGTAAGGATCCTTATTTCGCAGTCGTGAAGAAACAATTTTAGATATCTGGTTAGCACGTTAACACAAGACAATAACCAAGAGACAGAAATAGATATAAGGTGTAACAAAACATGCCAAGGTATAGATTAAGTAGCAACACTATTGGAAAACAATGCTATAAGTACGGAAGCAAAAAGGGCAATTTACAAATCAATTTTTCTACCATCTCTGTGCTACCAGTGCCAGAATTGGACGCTGGACTCTAGAACAATAAGAAAGATAACGACCACCGAAATGAAATGTGTCAGAAGAATTACAGGAAACAGCTTAAGGGACAGAGTAAGAAACACTGATCTGAGGAAGAAACTTGAAATCGAACCAGCCATCGAATACATAAAGAAACAACAGATAAATTGGTTCGGCCACATAACAAGACAAAAAGAATTAACAATGACTCAAAGAGCCATAAACAAACGCTACGAAAACGCCAGATTAAGAGGAAGACCAAGAAAGAGATGGATAAAGGGAATACTAGAGTCACCAGGAGGGATAACACCAGAAGAAGCCAACAGAAAAGCAAAGAATCGCAGATTGTATCTCCCATCGACGCCAACGGCATCGGAGGAAGGATAGAAGAAGAGGAAGAAGAAACAAACTGTATAATATGGGTGGACATTAGTCTGACTTTAGATCCGAGAGTGATGGTCTTATCCCTACAAATGGGTCTTATCTTTACAAATAGGTCTTATCTTTACAAATAGGTCTTATCTTTACAAATAGGTCTTATCTCTACAAATAGTTCTTATCTTTACAAATAGGTCTTATCTTTACAAATAAGTCTTAGCTTTACAGATAGGTCTTAGCTTTACATCTGTTTGTGCTATTGAAGCCGATATTTCAGTTTTTGAGGTTTCAGCACTGACAATTTTATCCAAAATATTTAAATTTGTCACTTGTTTATAGTTCTTGTTCATTTAGTTTTAATTTTTGCAACAAAACTTTTAGAGATATTGGTCATACGATGTTTGTCATTATTGATTTCCATGCCATATGCATCAGATGTTTTATCAAGTTGTGTTAGTAGTCGGTGGTTTATATGTAACAGCGTTTGTTTCCGGAAGATCACAGTGTATGTTTATAAATATGTCCCTAATTTGTAAGCAAGAAATATTAAATATATGTGGCATTAACTGGACGCCCCACTTCCTGATGCCAAGGCTTTCAAAACTCCACATATATACGTTATACAATATGTGACTACCTTTCCTTTAATGTAACACCCAAAGAGAATGTCAGTGTCCTAATGGCTATCGTGTTAGCTTGGTGGTTAAAAAAATATTGAGGTTCGGCCCAGCTCGGCACTCCCCAGTCGAACCAAATTTCAAAAGTGGGTGCCTGTCTGATTGAAAAAGGTAATAACAACGAGTCAATTCAGAGGAAGAGGTATGTTTACAGCACTCGGAAAAAAATGACAAATAATCAACAACAGAAAAAAATATGGACCAAGGCAGGATCGAACCCGTACACAGTGCACAACGCCTTGCCACGAAAAGCCAAACGCTAGGGAACACTGCCACTCAGCTAACTGCTTTTAGTGGCAAGGCGTTGTGCACTGAGTACGTGTTCGATCCTGCCTTGGTCCATATTTTTTTCTGTTGTTGATTATTTGTCATTTTTTCCGAGTGCTGTAAACATACCTCTTCCTCTGAATTGATTCGCTGATTATCGCCTCGGAAGTTTCCGTCTATAATAATAAAAAAAAAAGTAAAGTACCCCCCGTCACGCCAAGTGGCGTATAGGGAAATATGGTGTTAGTGACCCTATATTTTACAGACCTTCAGCACATGATTTTTGGGGTAATGTGGTCGGTATTACGCCCGTGCTGCTTTTACTTTCCCAGAAAAAATCCGGTACCCATTTAAGGCTGGGTGAACCCGGAGCCGTCGGTTGGGATCGAACCCTGCCCCTTGTCCGTAGTAGTCCAGTTCACTAACCACTGAGCTATCGCGGCTCCTACTAATTTTTAGGGAATTAGTAAAACCCAGGTGTCCTCGCCAGGATTACGAACCCCGGCTGTTGCCGTGGTAAGCCAACCGCCTATCGATTGCGCTAACCGGACACCCGGTCTATAATAATAGTAAAAAAAAAAAAAAAAAAAAAAAAAAAAAAAAAAAAAAGTAAAGTACCCTCGTCACGCCAAGTGGCGTATAGGGAAATATGGTGTTAGTGACCCTATATTTTACATACCTTCAGCACATCATTTTTGGGGTAATGTGGTCAGTATCACGCCCGTGCTGCTTTACTTTCCCAGAAAAAAATCAGGTACCCATTTAAGGCTGGGTGAACCCGGAAGCCGTCGGTTGGGATCGAACCCTACCCCTTGTCCGTGGTAGTCCAGTTCACTAACCACTGAGCTATCGCGGCTCCCTCTCTATAATAATATTCATTTATTATTATTTGTCTCCAGTAATAACAACGAGGAAGGGCACCAGTCCTGTCGTTTCCAAATGTTGTACAGTGATTTCCTCTTCTATTTCAGCGTTCATCTCCAAATGTGATTTATTACAGTAACTTCTACTTCTAATTCAACGTTCATCTTCGAATGTTGCATTTTTTTACAGTAATTCCTACTTCTAATTCGGCGTTCATATATTAATGTTGTGATTTATTACATTAATTTCTACGTCTAATTCAACGTTCATCTCCAAATTTTGTGGTTTATTATGGTAATTGCTTCTTCTAATTCGGTGTTCATATCCTAATGTTATGGTTACTACGGTAATTTCGTCTAATTCAACGTTCACCTATTTCGCAGGTTTGGGTGTGTCGCTAGTTTGCAGTAACCGGAGACATTTACTTCTCTCGGTCCCAAACATCCGTCCTAGGCACTGGTAGATTGTTTCATTTGCTGAACAATTTTGCCCGGTCAGCGACCATTTTGATCTAACTTTTTTCCATATTTAACAGCCAAACGCTCTGTAACATACACAAGGGACCTTCCAGCTTTCATTTTTCCTTGCCGTTTTCCGAGAGGACCAAACTTGGAATCTCACTACCCAGAGAGGGCCAGACTTGGAATCTCACTACTCAGACAAGGCCAAACTTGGAATCTCACTACCCAGAGAGGGCCATACTTGGAATCTCACTGCCCAGAGAGGGCCAGACTTGGAATCTCACTACCCAGAGAGGGTCAGACTTGGAATCTCACTACCCAGAGAGCGCCAGACTTGGAATCTCACTACCCAGAGAGGGCCAGACTTGGAATCTCACAACCATTGGGAGTGCCAGGAAGGCTAATGCCACGAAGAAACCACGGGCTGAAAGAGAAACATTCTGTATGCTTGTGTCGGGATTCGAACTTGTGATCTTTTAGTTCAGGGGTCAATGCCTTACCTCTAGACCACCAAGTCCCCTAACAATAAAAGGTAACTCAACTCCTATACGTCTTTTGTTTGTTATATGACATGCTTGACCGATTCAACTATTGAGGGCTGCGTAGTTGTTGAAGCTTTAGCTCACCATTGCAAGAACTCCAACGGAAACAAGGAGATGCAAACCCTCGGCAAATGTACACCTCAGTTTTCCTTTTAAAGTTTTCTTCTAATATCTTCATTTTTATTTATGTTGTATATTCCTATAGTATTGAGTTTACTTATATATATATATATATCATCCCTCGCTACTTCGCGGTTCATTTATCGCGGCCTCAGTACATCGCGGATTGTTCAAAAATTCAAAATTGAGGAATTATTATTTTAAAAGAAACCATTATTTTATGTATGTTATTTATAATATTAATATTTTATTTACATGTTTGAAACAATATTTTAATGTTCTAATGATAACATATGCACTTATATGGTTTCATATACACTTATTGATATTATACATACACAAAAAATGTACGTATGTTAAAAATGAGAGGGTGACACTACTTCGCGGTTTTTCACTTATCGCGGCTCAGGAGACTTTAACAGCCACTCACAGAGCTGGGGCTATGAACATATGGACAAGAGAGGTGAAGAGCTTGAAAATTGGCAGGATGACAATGGGCTTATACTATTAAACCAGACAACAGATCCACCAACATTCTACTCCAGATCATGGCATACCACATCTACACCAGACCTTGCTTTCCATTCACCAGACCTGGATTGGAATATCACACGAATTGTTGGGAAACAACTTGGAGGCAGCGACCACCGACCAGTCTTTTTAGTGGTACAAAATAAGGCCATCAGGGAGAGCAGCACTCTCTCCAGATGGAATTACAAAAAGGCAGACTGGAAAATGTATCAACACTACACCAGTGTACTGACTAAAGATATAAATACAGATAGAGACATCAACAAAATAGTTGATGAATTCAGTAGACTAATAATACAAGCTGCCAGTGAAACAATACCTAGAGGGGCACGGAAACACTACAAACCATACTGGAGTAGTGAGCTAGAGCAACTGCACAATGACATGGAAACATCTCGAAAGCAAGCAGAAAATAACCCTTGCCAAGAACACCACAACAACTACCAGCATGCTAAAGCCAAATTTCAACGGGCTAAACTACAAGCCAGACGGAGAAGCTGGAAAGAGAAAACAGAGTCCTTGAATCTTGAACGAGACACAAGAAAAGTGTGGAAGCTTGTAAAACAGCTGAATGATGAGGGTACAGAAAGGAACACCAAAATTACACTGAAGAAGGATGGAAACATTCTAACAGGTAAACATGCAGCAAATTACTTTGCAGACTCCTTTGCAAATGACAATAATATTGAAATTAGCCTAGAAAAACGACAAAAGACCCGTTTAAAACAACAAAATGCAAGACAAGAAGAGACCACACATGAAGTAATGGAAACACCCATTACACAAAGAGAGCTAGAGCTGGCAATATCCAAATTAAAAATGAAAAAGTCACCAGGCAATGATGGAGTGTCCAATGAAATGATTAAGAACTTGGGAACTGCAGCTAAAGCAAAACTACTGCAGATCTACAACATTTGCTGGATCACAGATAGAGTGCCACAGGCATGGAGAGAAGCAATTATGATACCATTACTAAAGCCAGGAAAAGATGGTTCAATGACATCCAGCTATAGACCAATCAGCCTTACAAGCTGTTTGTGTAAAACAATGGAACGTATAATCAATCTCAGACTGCAGTGGTACCTGGAAAGGGAAAATCTCCTTGTCCCACAACAAGCAGGCTTTAGACAGTGTTACTCTACCGAAGATCAAGCAACCTATCTTTCCCAGGAAATTGAAGATGCGTTTCAAGAAAAGAAACTGGTACTAGCAGCATGGATAGACCTAAAGAAAGCATTTGATAAGGTATGGAAGGAAGGGCTTTTGAAGAAACTGAGAAATTATGGAGTAAATGGCAGGATGTACAAATGGGTCAAAGCATACTTGCATAACAGGAGAGCCAGAGTGCAACTGGATGGTCTTAAGAGTAAGAAGGTCTTATTGCGCCAGGGCGTTCCACAAGGAGGGGTACTATCTCCAACACTTTTTCTGATCTACATCAATGACCTAGTTACTGAACTACCACATGGCATCAAAGTGGCAATGTATGCAGATGACTTGGTAATGTGGTGCACAGAGGAGTATGCAACAGTGGCCTCCAAATTGCTACAAAGAGCTATGAATGCACTGAATTCATGGACAAATAGATGGTGTATCAGCATCAATACAGACAAATGCAGTACTACACTTTTCACACTCTCCCCAAAACAAAAAGCAGGAGCCATCTACATAAACAATGAGCCTGTGAAAGAAGACATACAAGCTACATATCTCGGAGTTACATTTGATAACAAACTATCTTGGAAACAGCAGATAAATAAGGCAACCCAAAAAGCAAGGAGGAAATTGGCTATTCTAAGAAAGTTGTGTGGAACCACATGGGGTGCGAGTGGGAAAATACTCAGTAAAGTTTACCAACAGAGTATACGCCCACATTTAGAATATGGATCATCCGCATGGTGCTCAGCATCAAACACCACATTGCAAGAACTGGATAAAGTACAAAACCAGGCACTTAGGGTCATCACAGGAGCAATGAAATCAACACCAATATTGTAGATGGAGAAATTGTGGAGGATACCAGCACTGAGAGAACGGAGAGACACAAAGGTGCTGATACAGGCAGAAAAATTTGTATGCATGCCGAGACATCCAATGAAGGACAGATTCCAAAATCTTGCATTGGGACGACTTAAGAGAAGCAGCTTTATCCACCAAGCCAAGCGTATTAGTAGACAAACACCAGACATGCCAAGAGTTGTTAAACCCCTTCTGCCCATACCAGAACAGACTCCCTGGACAGATGAATCAGGATTATCAGTTCAAATACGGACAGAAGTGAAAGGAATAGTTGACAAAGAGGAACAAAATAGTCTACAGCGAAAAACAATAACTCTCAGTTTCCTGGATGAAGAATACCCACAAGACCTATGGATCCGTGTGTACACAGATGGATCAGCACAGAATGCAGCAAAGAATGGGGGAGCAGGTGCATATATAGAGTACCCAAATAACACTAGGGATATGAATAAAATAGCAACAGGGAAATATTGTCACAATTATGATGCAGAAATACGAGCAATAAAGTTGGCAATAGAAAAACTGCTGAACAGTAATCTTAGCCCACAGCCTGTAGTGTTTTTGACAGATGCAAGATCAGTACTCCAGGCACTACAATCCAGAAAATTACCACATCTGCAGACCTTATTGACTGAACTCTGCAAGCACCACAGGGTTGCCCTGCAGTGGATCCCGTCTCACTGTGGAATACCAGGAAATGAGAAAGCAGATCAGTTGGCAAAGGAAGGTTCAACAGGCACACAACTAGATACACCAGTTACATACCATCATAAGAAACAGATAATCAAATCAATCAGAGGACCACAAGCCCCAAATCAGGATGCCTTTCATAATATGAATAGATATGAACAAGTTATCATTATACGCCTAAGAACAGGACACAATCGACTCCATAGTCACATGTATACAAAATTCAAGATCGGCACATCAACTACTTGTACATGTGGACAGGCACCCCAGACTGCTGAACACATACTTCAAGACTGCACTGAATATAGTAGACTGAGGAAAATCCATTGGCCCATAGATACAACACTACAGACAAAACTATATGGGCCACTGCAAGAATTACAAAAGACAGTAAAATTTATACAGGAAACGACATTGCAGATACAGACAATACTTCAGGCGAACGAAAGATAGATAGACTTATCGCGGCCGGTTCTGGTCCCTATTAACCGTGATAACTGAGGGATTACTGTATATATGTATGTATGTATGTATGTATCCACAGGCACGTGACTCTATTCTTGTCTATCCAGATAACAGTGACTCTATTCTTGTCTATCCAGATAACAATGACTCTATTCTTGTCTATCCAGTTAACAATGACTCTTTTCTTGTTTATCCAGATAACAGACTCTGTTCTTGTTTATCCAGATAACAATGACTCTATTCTTGTCTATCCAGATAACAGTGACTCTATTCTTGTCTATCCAGATAACAGTGACTCTATTCTTGTCTATCCAGATAACAATGACTCTATTCTTGTCTATCCATATAACAATGACTCTATTCTTGTCTATCCAGTTAACAATGACTCTGTTCTTGCTTATCCATATAACAATGACTCTATTCTTGTTTCTCAAAATAACAGTGGCTCTATTCTTATCTATTCAGATAACAATGACTCTGTTCTTGCTTATCCATATAACAATGACTCTATTCTTGTCTATCCATATAACAGTGACTCTTATTTTGTTCATCCAGATAACGGTGACTCTATTCTTGTCTATCAACATAACGACTCTATTCTTATCTATCCATATAACAATAACTCTATTTTGTCTATCCATATAACAAAAACTATATTCTTGTCCATCCATATAACAATAACTCTATTTTGTCTATCCATATAACAAAAACTATATTCTTGTCCATCCATATAACGACTCTATTCTTGTCTATCCATATAACAATAACTCTATTCTTGTCTATCCATATAACAATAACTCTATTCTTGTCTATCCATATAACAATAACTCTATTTTTGTCTATCCATATAACAATAACTCTATTCTTGTCTATCCATATAACAATAACTCTATTCTTGTCTATCCATATAACAATAACTCTATTCTTGTCTATCCATATAACAATAACTCTATTCTTGTCTATCCATATAACAATAACTCTATTCGTGTCTATCCATATAACAATAACTCTATTCTTGTCTATCCATATAACGACTCTATTCTTGTCTATCTATATAACGACTCTATTCTTGTCTATCCATATACCGACTCTATTCTTGTCTATCCATATACCGACTCTATTCTTGTCTATCTATATAACAATGACTCCGTTCTTGCATATCCACACTATGGTCAGGTCACCTGTAGCCTCGTGGGTGGGGGTACCTATATCTTTAGATGTAAGAGAAAAGTATCTTCTTTTCTTCTTCTTCTTCTACTACCTTTTCAGCTCCTTGTGGAGCATCTTCAACAAACACTTTCCAAACAGTTCAGTTTCTTGTCATTCTTTGAAGATCATTCCATGTCTTCCCCATCATCTTCATCTTTGCTTTCATCTGTCTTCTCCAAGAATATCCTGTTCTTCCGCTATGTCTTTTTTCCTTGGGGTTCCAAAAAAGGACCTGTTGTGTAATACTCTCAGTTGGCTTCCGCATTGTGTGTCCTATCCAGCGTCATCGTCTTCGCTGTATCTCTTTATCCATAGGTATTTTACTCTAACATTTCCATAATTCTATGTTAGTGATTTTGTCCTGCCATTTTCATCCTTTTATTCTGCGAAAGCATCCATTAATGAAAGTCTGTATCTTCATGATTGACAATTTTGTTTTTCTCTATGTTTCACAGCCACATAATAATACAGACTTAACATTGGAGTTGCAATTTTTTATTTTAGTATTTAACCTAATTTCTTTGGACTTCCATATGTTTCCCAGTGCAACGAAAGCTCCTCTTGCTTTTGATATCCTTATTTTGGTATCATTTTCTGTTCCTCCCTCTTTATCTATGTTACTGCCCAGATATATGTAAGATTGTACATCTAATAGAGGTAATTCTAATTTTATATGGTTATTGCCAACTGTATTAATTCTCATAATGTTAGTCTTATCTCTATTAATCTTCAGTCCTAGCTGTTGGGATCTCTCATCAAGTATGCTCATTTTATCCTGCATCTGTTGATGGCTGTGTGATAGGAGAGCTATGTCATCAGCAAAGTCTAAATCATCAAGTTGCTTGGTCAGTGACCACTGGATCCCATTTCTGTTGTTTTGAGTTATTTTCATAATCCAATCTATGGCCAGTAGAAAGAGAAGTGGAGATAGGAGGCTTCCCTGCCTTACTCCTGTTCTTATTTCAAATGCTTATGTAAGTTGTCCTTCATGTACCACACTACATTTCATTCCTTCATACATTGTTCTTATCAGTTTAATAAACTTTATGAGAATTCCGTAATGACTCAGCAACTTCCAAAGCATTCTTCTGTCTAAACTATCAAATGCCTTTTCGTAATCTATGAATCCGATATAAAGTGGGAATTTTAGTTCTAAACTTTATTCAAATATTATACGTAGGGTAGTTAATTTAATCAGAACATAATCTGTTCTTCCAAAAACCTGCTTGTTCATCTCTCAAATGTTTCTCGATTTCTTCTTTTAGTCTCTCCAGGATGAGCCACGTGGGTGGAAGTACCATATAACTATAGATGCAACAAAGAATGAGCCACGTGGGTGGAAGTACCATATAACTATAGATGCAACAAAGAATGAGCCACGTGGGTGGAAGTACCATATAACTATAGATGCAACAAAGAATGAGCCACGTGGGTGGAAGTACCATATATCTATAGATGCAACAAAGAATGAGCCATGTGGGTGGAAGTACCATATAACTATAGATGCAACAAAGAATGAGCCACGTGGGTGGAAGTACCATATAACTATAGATGCAACAAAGAATGAGCCACGTGGGTGGAAGTACCATATAACTATAGATACAACAAAGAATGAGCCACGTGGGTGGAAGTACCATATATCTATAGAAAAAGTCTCTTGCGCTCATTTAATTTCTGATGCATCAAATTAGAACCGGTTGACTGGAGAATTGAGTCCGACTCCTTATACACAATAGACGAATTTAGTTTAGTCGACAGATCATCTTCATTGCGCATTGGGCAAGCCCATAAATGTGTTCAGACCTTTTCCTAAATATATCGCTCAACACGCAGCGACTGATGGCACCGATGTTGTGATAGTTGACAAGTTGTCATTGGATTCCAAGTTACGCTTCTGTCAGGCATCTCCCACCAAAGTTGCGTTTTCATGATCATTTTTTAAGTCGTTTTTTCGTCCAGCATCTCTGGGATAATTAACAATGTCAGCTCGGCTTATTGCCCATCAGCACGCAACATTAACCAAACTGGCAAGTCTTTCAGTGCGCTCATGACCTCTTAAACCCGCGATCTTTAGCAGGAAAATGAAGCAGATTTTTGTTAGAGACTAGACCAGCCTAGAGAATCTAACCGCTGCCGTTGTGCCCAGCCATTTGCGATCTCTCTGAACATACTCACTGTGTCACTGTGGAGACACACATGTATATAGATGAATATGTCTATGTGTACATAGACGAGTTCAATAACCACTGCTCTAGCGCGGCTTCAGGGTGAGACGATGTAACCAGAGTTCGCTTGTTGTAGGCGGTAACCAAAAACAAAACAAATATTTCCTCTGGTGTGGTTTATTGAACCCAATGCGACATAAGCTGTTCAAGGTTATTTGATGTGATCGATGCAGGGAGAATCTCCCTTTTGTGCTGAATTCAGTGTGCGAGAGAGTAGCTTTGATATCACAAGTGTAGGTTGGATAGCACAGAGGCAATGATGCTCAATCACAGATTGATTGACTTTCCGTTATTCATTTCTTCTTTTGTTGTGAAGTCCAGCATCCAGGTCGGCATAAATATGGTTATTCGTTAAAACCGGTCAAAACTGCAATCAAAATACACAGTGGACATTGTACACAATGAAAATATGACATTGTACACAATAAAAATATGACATTGTACACAATGAAAATATGACATTGTACACAATGAAAATATGACATTGTACACAATGAAAATATGGCATTGTACACAATGAAAATATGACATTGTACACAATAAAAATATGATATTCTACACAATGAAAATATGATATTGTACACAATGAAAATATGGCATTGTACACAATAAAAATATCATTGGCTTGTTTTGTTCTCTTTTCTCTTTTGCCTTTCAACGTCGATAGAAAATTAAGTGTTATTCTCGATCCTCTTTGGTTCATCTCGTACATGGTGCTTTATGTGCTTTTGTTTTCTGGACGTCACCTGAGACTGGTGTTACTTTTACTCTGTTCCTAATTTCTTTATTTCTTAGTAAATTTAAAAACATTTTTACATCAACTATTCTTTAAAGGTATCTCATTTCACTAAATTCGGTCTTTATTTTCTCTTGCGCTGTCGACGTCCATATTTGACTCTCGAAGCACAACTTTGTCAGAAATACTTAATTCTATATTGTTTTATTTTAATCCACAGTCACGTTTCTTTTTTTTTTTAACTTGTGTTATTGATTGCCTGATTATTTAATTTTGCTTTGTTATACATGATTTTTGATTATATAATGATAAGCAATAGATTTAGAAACAGTCTGGTGTGTGTGAAAACTAGACCAGGGGCAGATTGCAATAGTGATCATGTACCAGTTGTGGGAAAGCTTAGAGTAAAATTAAAAACAACAAAACGAGCCTCAGTTAACATCAAGTTAAATTTAGATTTACTAAAATCAGACAAGAGTCTGCAAGACAAATATAATATCACAATTCAGAACCGGTACAATGCAATAGAGAAGGTACAAAGCATTGATGAACAGTGGGAAATGCTAAATGAATCAATGCAACAAACATCAAAAGAGTTTATACCACCAGTGAGGACAAATTCAAGAAAGAAATGGATGACAGACGACATTTTACAGCTAATGGATACAAGAAGAAGAAATAAAGAAAATAAAGATGAGTATAAGAGATTAAATAAAGAAATTGTAGTAAAATGCAATGAAGCAAAAGAAGCATGGCTAAACGAGAGATGCAAAGAGATTGAAATGCAACAAAAAGGAGATGCTAAAGCTATATACAAACAAATTGAGGAATTAACAGGAAGAAAAACGCAGTCAAAAAATGGATGTCTAAGATCAAAGGAAGGAGAACTGTTGATTAATCAAGAAAACATAAGGGAACGATGGACAGAATACATTAAAGATCTTTATAATGATGAACGAACGGAAGTAAATATTAAGGATAATGGAGAAGGACCAGAAATACTCAGAGAAGAAGTGGAAGATGCCTTGCGCAATATGAAAGCAGGCAAAGCTCCTGGACCAGATAATATAACTAACGAAGAGATTGAAGCCATGGGTGATTTTGGAACATAAATAATAACAAAAATATTGAATAATATCTACAACAGCGGATATATACCAGACGACATGCTCAAATCAATATTCATAGCCCTACCAAAGAAATCGGGTGCGATTGAATGCGATGATCATCGCACAATAAGCCTTATGAGTCATATGACTAAGATATTACTAAGAATCATCATGCGAAGAGTGCGAAACAAAATCAGTCCAGCAATTAGCGATGAACAGTGTGGCTTTGTTAGAGATAAAGGAACAAGCAATGCCATTTATATCATAAGATCTTTAGTAGAAAGAGCCATAGAGGTGAAAACAGATCTATACCTATGTTTCCTAGATTACACCAAGGCATTTGATAAAGTAAAGCACCAAGAAATAATCAACATTTTAGAAAGCATAAACGTAGACAGCAAAGATCTAAGAATAATAAAGAACATGTACTGGCAACAAACAGCGGCCATAAGAACTGGAAACCAATTGGGAATGTTTCAACAAATAAAACAGGGTGTTAGACAGGGTTGTGTGCTGTCACCAGATTTGTTTAATATTTATAGTGAGATTATTTTAAGATCCATAAGGGACATCCCTAGAATAACAATTGGAGGTCATAATATAAATAATCTAAGGTATGCTGATGATACAGTCTTAATCGCTAAGAGTGAAAATGAGTTACAAGAAATGTTGGACATTATAGTGAAGGAAAGCAAAAATAAAGGACTCAGCCTTAATAGCAAAAAGACAGAGGTAATGGTAACAACAAAGAAAAAGACATCACCTCAGTGCAAAATAAAGACAAATGGAACAATATTAAAACAGGTAAATGAATTTATATATTTGGGAACTTTGTTAACCTCAGACAGGAGATGTACAAAAGAGGTGAGATGCAGAATGGCTCAGGCGAAAGCAGCTTTCCAAAAAATGAGGAAAATACTATGCAATCCATTTTTGACAATAGAAACAAGAAAAAGATTTCTTAAATGTTACGTAGAGCCAGTCTTAACATATGGATGCGAATCATGGACAATAGGACCATTGACAATAGGACAACAGACAAGAAAATCACTCGAGTCTGTAGAAATGTGGTTTTACAGAAGAATGTTGAGAGTATCATGGACAGCTAAGAAGAGTAATGAAGATGTTCGGAGAGAGGTCAAAGCAAAAAGAGAGCTAATTTCCAATATTAGGAAGAAACAATCATCATTTTTTGGCCATGTTAATGAGAAGAGAACAACTGGAATATATTGTAACAAGTTGAAAAATTGAGGAACGAAGAGATTGAGGAAAGCAAAGAGAAAAAATAACAGATAGCTTAAGAGAATGGCTTGGCAGAAGGTGAACAACAGAAATGAAAAATAGCTGCCGAGATCGAAAGTTGTGGAGAGACATGATCACCTACGCCAGTAGGCCCGGTACTGGATGATGATGATACATGATTTCTATTTACGCCTCGATTGTCCCATTTGTTGCTACAATACTCCAGTTCGATTGTCCCATTTGTTGCTACAATACTCCAGCTCGATTGTCCCATTTGTTGCTACAATACTCCAGCTCGATTGTCCCATTTGTTGCTACAATACTCCAGTTCGATTGTCCCATTTGTTGCTACAATACTCCAGCTCGATTGTCCCATTTGTTGCTACAATACTCCAGCTCGATTGTCCCATTTGTTGCTACAATACTCCAGCTCGATTGTCCCATGTGTTGCTACAATACTCCAGCTCGATTGTCCCATTTGTTGCTACAATACTCCAGCTCGATTGTCCCATTTGTTGCTACAATACTCCAGCTCGATTGTCCCATTTGTTGCTACAATACTCCAGCTGGATTGCCCCATGTGTTGCTACAATACTCCAGCTCGATTGTCCCATGTGTTGCTACAATACTCCAGCTCGATTGTCCCATTTGTTGCTACAATACTCCAGCTCGATTGTCCCATTTGTTGCTACAATACTCCAGTTCGATTGTCCCATTTGTTGCTACAATACTCCAGCTCGATTGTCCCATTTATTGCTACAATACTCCAGCTCGATTGTCCCATTTGTTGCTACAATACTCCAGCTCGATTGTCCCATGTGTTGCTACAATACTCCAGCTCGATTGTCCCATTTGTTGCTACAATACTCCAGCTCGATTGTCCCATTTGTTGCTACAATACTCCAGTTCGATTGTCCTATTTGTTGCTACAATACTCCAGCTCGATTGTCCCATTTGTTGCTACAATACTCCAGCTCGATTGTCCCATTTGTTGCTACAATACTCCAGCTCGATTGTCCCATGTGTTGCTACAATACTCCAGCTCGATTGTCCCATGTGTTGCTACAATACTCCAGCTCGATTGTCCCATGTGTTGCTACAATACTCCAGCTCGATTGTCCCATGTGTTGCTACAATACTCCAGCTCGATTGTCCCATTTGTTGCTACAATACTCCAGCTCGATTGTCCCATGTGTTGCTACAATACTCCAGCTCGATTGTCCCATTTGTTGCTACAATACTCCAGCTCGATTGTCCCATGTGTTGCTACAATACTCCAGCTCGATTGTCCCATGTGTTGCTACAATACTCCAGCTCGATTGTCCCATGTGTTGCTACAATACTCCAGCTCGATTGTCCCATGTGTTGCTACAATACTCCAGCTCGATTGTCCCATGTGTTGCTACAATACTCCAGATGCATTTTAGATGTCATGCTTGTTGTAGTTCTTTGTTTTCAATCTACTATTTTTTTCTCTTTCTCTCTCTCTTTCTCTCTCTCTCTCTCTCTCTCTCGTATCGCATATGGTCCTAACCTCTGTCTCTTCTGTGTTGATCTCCACATTATGTTTCTTGCACACTCTAAGCAATTACTTCAGATGCTTTTGTAGCTCAATTTGTAAATTTGTTATTATAGCCTACTTGTTTGCAAATAGCAGCTCACTTAGGGTGTTATATTTGGATGGTTTCCAAGAGGACGATGAGTTATCATTCAGTGCGATACAAGAATGGTTTAGCCAACGAATTAAATATAACACAGTTATAACAGTGAGTGCCTGTTGTCAATGATAAACGAACGTAGTTGTAGTGTTCATTAAGTTTAACTGATAGAAAGTTCAGTTTGATTCAAAATTTAGTTGAAAACATGAAAGCTTCAAGTAGTAATCACAGATTATTAAAAGAGGTCGCAGTAAACTGTTGGATTAAAAAAAAGATAAGATGAGACTATCCTTGAGCTATAAGAAAAGGAAAAATGAGACTATCATTGAGCTTTTAGAAAAGGGAAGATAAGACTATCATTGAGCTATAAGAAATGGAAAGATAAGACTATCATTGAGCTATAAGAAAAGGAAAGGTAAGACTATCATTGAGCTATAAGAAGTGGAAAGATAAGACTATCATTGAGCTATAATAAGTGGAAAGATAAGACTATCATTGAGCTATAAGAAAAGGAAAGGTAAGACTATCATTGAGCTATAAGAAAAGGAAAGGTAAGACTATCATTGAGCTATAAGAAGTGGAAAGATAAGACTATCATTGAGCTATAAGAAATGGAAAGATAAGACTATCATTGAGCTATAAGAAAAGGAAAGGTAAGACTATCATTGAGCTATAAGAAGTGGAAAGATAAGACTATCATTGAGCTATAAGAAGTGGAAAGATAAGACTATCATTGAGCTATAAGAAGTGGAAAGATAAGGCTTTCCTTGAGCTGTCAAAAAGTAAATATGAGACTACTATTGAGCTATAAGTAAAGGAAAGATTTAGACTATCGTTGAACTATAGGTAAAGGAAAGATTTAGACTATCGTTGAGCTATAAGTAAAGGAAAGATTTAGACTATCATTGAACTATAAGTAAAGGAAAGATTTAGACTATCGTTGAGCTATAAGTAAAGGAAAGATTTAGACTATCGTTGAGCTATAAGAAGTGGAAAGATAAGGCTTTCCTTGAGCTGTCAAAAAGTAAATATGAGACTACAATTGAGCTATAAGTAAAGGAAAGATTTAGACTATCGTTGAACTATAGGTAAAGGAAAGATTTAGACTATCGTTGAGCTATAAGTAAAGGAAAGATTTAGACTATCGTTGAGCTATAAGAAAATGAAAGATAAGACTATTATTTAGCAGTAAAAAAAAGAGAAAAAAAACTATCCATGAGCTATAAGAAAAGTAGAGATAAGATTATCATTGAGCGATATGAAAAGGGGAGCCGCGATAGCTCAGTGGTTAGTGAACTGGACTACAAAGGACAAGAGGTAGGTTTCGATCCCAACAGACGGCTTCCGGTTCACCCAGCCTTTAATGGGTGCCGGATTTTTTTTCTGGGAAAGTAAAGCGGCAAGGGCGTAATACCGACTACATTACCCAAAAATCATGTGCAGAAGGTCTGTAAAATTTATGGTCACTAACACCATATTCCCTATACGCCACTTGGCGTGATGGAGATACTTTACTTTTTACTTTATTTGGAAAAGGAAAAGTGAGATTATCCTTGAGCTATATGACATTCTTAACTGGGGACAGGCTTAACAAGTTGGCAGGAGATAAATAAATATATCTGCCCAGAGAAAGTCATGAAGATGAAGAATGCCCACTACTTCAGAAAGAGTAAATTTCAACAACGAATTGCAACATTCATTCACAGCCATCTATAGTTTTATAAAAGCATGCGGGTTGAAAGTGAAATCCTGAAATCACCGAAAGTTTGTAACGTCTTAGATATGCGAGTTATAGACAGGTGACTTCATTTCACTCACAACCGCCCGTGCTTGCACACCTGAAAACGTCATACGCTTTGGGTGATTCCTTTCTGCCCGCGTGTCTTTGTAAAACTATGGAAGGATAAGTTAATTAGACCTTCAAATTGTCACTAACACTGGTCCTATGGTTAAAGTGATAAGTTTTTGTGAACGTATAAAGTGATAAATGCTTGTGAACGTATACAATTCTAAATGTTTTTGAACGTATACAACGATAAATGTTTGTGAACTTATACGATCACAAACATTTAATAGAACATTTAACGATAAATGTTTGTGAACGTATAAAGTGATAAGTTTTTTTGAACGTATAAAATTATAAATGTTTGTGAACGTATAAAATGATACATGTTTGTGAACACATAATACGATAACGGTATATTTATTTGGTCTATTCATTGATTCTTTCTTCTAATTACGATATTTCTCATAAATCACGTAAGTTAACACCCTGGCCTAGTAACACGGAACCGTTTGGTGTGCATGTTGTTAATTGTAAATATTTATTTCCTACTCTTGTTTGGCCTATCAAATGACGTGTTCTATCAAATCCCCATGTTTTTTCCTGGTATTCGCCTGCACATACTTTATTTAACACACTTGCTCTTACATTAAGCAAACTCGTTTTCAAGTGCCATGTCTGCTGGTTTAGGTAATCATGTCTCCAGACAACGTGTTTGCCTATGAAGAAAATACAAGAGCACAGACACGCCTCAAGTGAGGGTAAAGGGGATATGGTGTTAGTGACCCCAGTTTATGACTATTTGCGCATATCTTGGTAGTGTGGTCGCACTTTGCCAGACCGCCTTTCTTTTCTCAGAATTAATTTTCGGTTTCCGCTTAAAGCTGGTAGAACCTAGAAACCGATGGCTTTTGGATCAAACCCGAATCTCAAGTCCTTTGAGGATCAAACATGAACCTCTTCTTCTCTGAGGAACAAACTCGAACCTCTTCTCCTCTGGGGATTAACACCTAATCTCCTGTCCTCTGAGGATCAAATACGAACCTCTTCTCCTTTGGGGATCAAGCACGAGCCTCTTCTCCTCTGGAGATCAAACTCGAACCTCTTCTCCTCTGGAGATCAACACCAACCTCCTGTCCTCTGGGGATCAAATAGGAACCTCTTCTTCTTTGGTGATCAAACACGAGCCTCTTCTCCTTTGGGGATGAAACACGAGCCTCTTCTCCTTTGGGGATCAAATACGAGCCTCTTCTCCTCTGGGGATCAAACTCGAAACTCTTCTCCTCTAGGGATCAACACCAAACCTCCTGTCCTCTGGGGATCAAATACGAACCTCTTCTCCTTTGGGGATCAAACACGAACCTCTTCTCCTTTGGGGATCAAACACGAGCCTCTTCTCCTTTGGGGATCAGACTCGAAACTCTTCTCCTTTGGGGATCAAACACTGGCCTCTTCTCCTTTGGGGATCAAACACTAAGCTCTTCTCCCCTGGGAAGAAAACACGAACCTCTTCTCCTTTGGGGATCAAACACGAACCTCTTTTCCTTTGGGGATCAAACACGAACCTCTTCTCCTCTGGGGGTCAAACACGAACCTCTTCTCCTTTGGGGATCAAACACGAACCTCTTCTCCTTTGGGAATCAAACGCGAACCTCTTCTCCTCTGGGGATCAAACCCGCTTCTCCTTTGGGGATCAAACACGAACCTCTTCTCCTTTGGGGATCAAACACGAGCCTCTTCTCCTCTGGGGATCAGACTCGAAAGTCTTCTCCTTTGGGGATCAAACACTGGCCTCGTCTCCTTTGGGGATCAAACACTAAGCTCTTCTCCTCTGGGAATAAAACACGAACCTCTTCTCCTTTGGGGATCAAACACGACCCTCTTCTCCTTTGGGGATCAAACACGAACCTCTTCTCCTTTGGGGATCAAACTCGAACCTCTTCTCCTCTGCGGATCAAATACGAACCTCTTCACCTCTGGGGATCAAACTGAAACCTCTTCTTCTTTGGGGTTCAAACTCGAACCTCTTCTTCTTTGGGGATCAAACTCGAACCTCTTTTCCTTTGGGGATTAAACTCGAACCTCTTCTTCTTTGGGGATTAAACTCGAACCTCTTCTCCTATGCGGATCAAACAAGAACCTCTTCTCCTTTGAGGATCAAACTCGAACCTCTTTTCCTTTGGGGATCAAACAAGAACCTCTTCTCCTTTGGGGATCAAACTCGAACCTCTTCTCCTTTGGGGATCAAACACGAACCTCTTCTGCTTTGGGGATCAAACACGAACCTCTTCTCTGGGGATCAAACCTGAGCCTCTTCTTCTATAGGGATCAAATATGAATTTGTTCTCATTTAGGGATCAAACACGAACCTCTTACAACGATAGATTGCTGAAATGCAATGTTACGCATGAACACGGGAGAATTGTTTTTGAAGACAAACTGTTCATCTGCTTCTTGGTACACGCTACAGCTGAAGGGATATTTAACAGCGGAATTACTTGTATAGGGTGTCTCTTTAATGACTGTGCATTTTTTGTTGTTGAAATAATTACGCACCTAAATTTTATCTATGTATGACGTAATAGTTCAAGCACCATTTACGTGTTCATTTAAACATCACTGCTACATGATAGATCTGGCTTACAATGGTGTTAACGATTGAAGAAAGAGTATTTATAGTGGAGCATGTGTTCCGTAACGGCGGCAAGTATTCGAATGGGGTTGTTGAACAATTTGTGAATAGATTTCCTGATACTCCAGTGCCTCATCAAAATACTGTGAGTAATTTAATAATCAAATTTCAAAACACCGGTAGTGTACATGATGTTAGCCGTCCTGGTAGACCATCTGTTCTTGAAGCAACATCTCTCAACATCCAGGACAGCATTCTAATGAGTCCTGGCAAATCAATAAGAAAGTTGGCTCAACAAGTAAACAAATCAAGCAGTACTGTTCATAGAGTTCTGAAAAAAAAATTAAAGTTACACCCGTACAAATTTTCCGTCGTTCCTCAATTAAAAGAATTAGATCACCAATCCAGAATTAATTATTGTATGTGGTTTGAGAATTTTCTAGCCCAAGAAGGTGAGGAAATCCTTGATTTCACTTTCTTCACAGATGAAGCATGGTTCCATTTGTCTGGGTACGTGAATAGGCAGAATGATCGTCTTTGGAGTGATGAAAATCCGCATGCATTGCACCCAGTGCCTCTCCACGATCAGAAAGTAGGAGTGTTGTGTGCAATGAGTCGTCAGCGGATAATCGGCCCAATTTTCTTCTATGACACAATAAATTCAGAAAGATACAGGATTAACATACTGGAGCGATTCGTAACCCAACTTTCTGAGCCAGAAATTGAAAAAGCTTGGTTTCAACAAGATGGCGCAACTGCTCACACTGCTTTAAAATCACTGGAATTTTTATATGAAATTTTTGCTAATCGTATAAACTCTCGCGGAATTTGGCCTGCACGGTCTCCTGATCTTACTCCCATGAACTACTATCTCTGGGGTGAACTGAAAGGAAAAGTGTACGAAAACAATCCCCACACACTCGATGAGCTGCAGGTTTCAATCGCCAACAACATTAATAATGTTACACAGCCCATACTGCGTAAGGTTTTTGACAATATGAAAAAACGTATCAATATTTGCCAACTAAAACGTGGTGGATATTTCGAATACCTTTTGTGAATAGTGATGTTATATGTTTAACTTTACCGAAAAAGGAACAAGCTACAGCAGTACATGATGCGTGATTTACATAAATAAATTGGAACAACTAGATTTTCAAATAATGCACAGTCATTAAAGAAACACCCACCGATCTGGAAGACCTTCAATTTCACAAGACCAAATTATGGAACTCCAAGACAGAATTACAATGAGTCCACATGCATCTTTAAACCACTTGTCTCAACAGGTGCAAATATCTAAGAGTTCTGTTCACAAGGTTTTAAGAAGTGAACTACACTATCGTCCATATAAATTAACTGAAGTGTATCAACTCCAAGAAAGAGATTATGAATCCCGTTTAAACTACTGCATGTGGTTTCAGAATTTTATTTATGAACATGGCGCTGCCATCCTTGACGTCACTTTTTTCACTGATGAGGCCTGGTTTCATTTATCCGGTTATGTGAACAGTCAGAACAATCGGCTGTGGAGCAGTGAAAACCCCCATGAATTTCATCAAGTGCCGCTTTACGATCAAAAAGTCGGAGTGTGGTGCGCTATAAGTCGTATGCGGATAATAGGACCTATATTTTTTAATGAAACAATAAATGCAGAACGTTACCGTACTTTAATTCTGGAACCGTTCATAGCACACCTTACAGAACGGGAAATTATGGAATCCTGGTTTCAGCAGGATGGGGCAACAGCACACACAGCCACAACAACACTCAATTATTTAGAAAGCATATTTGCAAATCGCATTATTTCACGTGGAATCTGGCCTGCTCGTTCACAAGATCTAACACCCCCAGATTATTATCTGTGGGGGGCATTGAAGGGGAAAGTTTATGAAAATAATCCGCAGACAATTAATGACCTAAAGACTGAAATAGTAGACAAGATTAAACAAATATCACCAGACATTATTCTGAAGGTTTTCGCAAATATGGAAAGACGAATCACGACATGTCTTGAGGCCCGTGGTGGACATTTTCAACATATGCTTTAGGCACTTTATTGTGTTAATACCAACATTACCCATTATAAACTCGCCGATAGCAGTCAAGTATATTTGAATATTTTACAATTTGTGTGACGCATTAGTTAACCGCATTTCTGGTGACGTTTTTCTTCCGAGAGTAGAAATTCACTGCACTGCAACTTTAAAAACACCCTGTATAACATCTCGTGTCTTTGAATGGTTGACGGTGTTGGAGTCAGTACAGCAGACGGGACAGGAGCAATGCCTAGAAAGCTCTACCGAACACGATAACACGGATTAAGGAAATCATATTGTCGATAACTTGGCATCATTGTCGCATATATAGGGAAGCTCTTGTTGCTAAGAAGAAGCCAGAAACATTAAAGAGACTTTAAATGAGTCAGTTTTTTTTTTTAAGTAAATTACTGAATTCAAGACTTTTTGAATTGACTCTGTAAAGATATAGGGAGCCTCGATAGCTGAGTGGTTAGTGAACTGGACTACAAAGGACAAGAGGTAGGTTTCGATCCCAACAGACGGCTTCCAGGTTCACCCAGCCTTTAATGGGTACCAAATTTTTTTCTGGGAAAGTAAAGCGGCACGGGCGTAATACCAACCACATTACCCGAAAAATCATGTGCCGAAGGTCTGTAAAATTGATGGTCACTAACACCATATTCCTTATACGCCACTTGGCGTGACGGGGGGTACTTTGTCAGTCTTTTGTAAAGATATAGGAAGTGGTCACTGTTAAAGTTTTGTCACGTTTATGGGATCTGAGAGATGAAATCAGTTTATGTCTCAATGAGAAGTAGTTTCACATCACCAATCGCTTGATAGATATTTCCTGGTTAATCAAATTTGCACATCTGTCAGATATGTTCATCCATTTAAAATTGCTCAACTGAAATCTTCAAGGAAAAAGTGTTACAATTTTTCAAGCTGAAACAATATCGAGGCAATGATTTTAAAATGATGATTGTGACATCACCTTCTATAGAACAGAAACTCGAGACTATCTAAATCTCACACATTTTCTTGAATCCGTCGACTAGCAGTTGCCTGTAGAGTACATGTCATTTACTGCACAACATTTGGAAATTTGCGGCACAGTTTAAGTTAATTTTTTTCTGTTCCAGATGCAAACAGGATCTGAATTAGATCCATTTTCAGTTAATGTGTACGAACTAAAACGGCTTCAGTTAATGTGTATGTGCTAAAACGACTTCAATTAATGTGTATGTGCTAAAACGGCTTCAGTTAATGTGTACGAACTAAAACGGCTTCAGTTAATGTGTATAAGCTAAAACAGCTTCAGTTAATGTGTATGTGCTAAAACGGCTTCAGTTAATGTGTATGAGCTAAAACAGCTTCAGTTAATGTGTATGTGCTAAAACGGCTTCAGTTAATGTGTATGTGCCAAAACGGCTTCAGTTAATGTGTATGTGCTAAAACGGCTTCAGTTAATATGTACGTGCTAAAATGGCTTCAGTTAATGTGTACGAACTAAAACGGCTTCAGTTAATGTGTATGAGCTAAAACAGCTTCAGTTAATGTGTATCAGCTAAAACAGCTTCAGTTAATGTGTATCAGCTAAAACAGCTTCAGTTAATGTGTATGTGCTAAAACAGCTTCAGTTAATGTGTATGAGCTAAAACTGCTTCAATTAATGTGTATGGCTAAAACAGCTTCAGTTAATGTGTATCAGCTAAAACAGCTTCAGTTAATGTGTATGAGCTAAAACAGCTTCAGTTAATGTGTACGAACTAAAACGGCTTCAGTTAATGTGTACGAATTAAAACGGCTTCAGTTAATGTGTACGAACTAAAACGGCTTCAGTTAATGTGTACGAATTAAAACGGCTTCAGTTAATGTGTACGAACTAAAACGGCTTCAGTTAATGTGTACGAATTAAAACGGCTTCAGTTAATGTGTATGAACTAAAACAGCTTCAGTTAATGTGTATGAACTAAAACGGCTTCAGTTAATGTGTATGAATTAAAACGGCTTCAGTTAATGTGTACGAATTTAAACGGCTTCAGTTAATGTGTATGAATTAAAACGGCTTCAGTTAATGTGTATGAACTAAAATAGCTTCAGTTAATGTGTATGAACTAAAACGGCTTCAGTTAATGTGTATGAGCTAAAACGGCTTCAATTCATGTGCATGAACTAAAAGGTCTCACTACAGCAGAGGAAGACAAGCTCCTAGAAATATCCACGGATGGTGCTCTGAGATTACAGTTCAGAATCACTTCCTCATTTTGGGGCTCACTAACAAGCACATTTTACTGAACTGTCCAAGAGGGATAATGAAAGTATTGATACCTCTCGTAACAACATACCTGTGTGAATAATCATTCGTTGCTCTCCATTGTCTTGGACATAAATACAGAAACTGTTTAGAAAACGTTGAGCCAGATCTCCGAATACAAGTTTCAGACATTAAGCCCAATAAAACAAGGTTTGCCGGTATATCTACCAGAAATACTAAAGCAGTTAATATTGTTATTATTTTAGATTGCTATGAAATCATTCACATCAAAATGTATTAGGAATGTGCAGTTTAAAGTAACGTAGATCCCATGACAATCAACTGTAGGAGTGTGAACACATTTAAATGTGACATTTATTGAAGTTTTTCAAATAAAATGGTTAAAGCACTTTTGGGTTTTAGATCTTTGGTGGAAGTTATGTCATGGGGGTCCACGGTAAAGGAAAGTTTGAGAACTGCTGGTCTAGAGGATTGCATCGCGTTACAGCCAGTCCGATTGTTTTTACATTTTCTGTAATATTTCTATTAATGTTTTGTTTATGCCGCAGACATCTATTCATAGTATTAATAAACACCCCCGTGCTGAAAGGAATCACACAAAGTTTGTGACGTTTTCAATTTTGCGAGCAGGGGCGGTTGTGAGTAAAATGACGTCACAAGATTTGGGTGATTCTTGTATTTTCCCCTCATCCCACAGGACTTAGTAACATTTGAGAAACGAACAACAAATCGTAACACAAATAAACAAAAACCGTCTAATAAATTGTATAAACAAAGACAAGTAACATGTATTGGCCACGTCGAACGCCACAATGACCTTGCAAGAGCAACAAGTCAAGTACGAGACTTGAATCAGCGTCTTAGCACGCGAGTTTTCACCCATATGTGCTCGGTCGCCTATCCAGAAGTGTTCGGAACATTCTAGATAGTGTCGCTTCAAGCAACGAAACTCACGATGCGAGGCGGCATTCCTCATCATCCCAGAGTACTACCCTAGTAGGCCTACCCATTTCTGCCAGCTGTTAGATCGACCGTGGGGAATTTTTTTTTCCAACCACGAATACAATTCACACTGCTTCCAGCTGGAATCGAACACAGATTGTTCGAACGTCGGTAGCATAGTCGGGTGGTTTTCCCAACTAAGCTACCGATGCCCTCAAGACCAACAAATGAGGGTAAAGTTCTTGCCTTGAAAGTTTAATCGTAGCCAACCTCTGCTACAAATTTGTGATGTTTTGTTCCAGCCTTTTTTTTTTTTTTTTGTCGTTCTCTTTTCCTCTTTCCGTGAACTATATCCTCATTTGTTGCTCTTACAATGCGTTTAACGTGACTAGAATATGTCAAAGATCTACAACAATTATTTAATGAAATAAACTTGACAAGCAAAAAATATGGACTAGATATGAATATCAAAAATACTAAGACTATGACCATAAACAATGATAATACTAAAAACCTACAAGTGGATATCAAAATTAAGGAATAGACCTGGAGACAGTTCAGAACTACAACTACCTTGGACATACTATAACCAGTGATAAAAAAAATGTAAAACAGAAATAAACAAAAGAATATGAATAACAAAAAGTAATTTTAATGTCATGAAAAATATACTAACATCAAAACAAATAACACCAGGGCTAAAACTAAGAATAGCAAAATGTTACATCTTCTCAATACTCCTATATGGTGCAGAAACATGGACATTAGACAAGAAAACAGAACAGAAAATTGAAGCCTTTGAAATGTGGATATATATAAGAATAAGTAGAATTGGATGGAAGGAAAAGAAAGCAAACGATGAAGTCTTAAAACAACTAAAATTGAAAATAGAATTACTAAACACAATTCAAACAAGACAGATGCGATTTTTAGGCCATGTTAAAAGACACAACGGCCTACTAAAAGTAATATTGGAAGGGAAAATACAAGGTAAAAGAGGCAGAGGCAGACCAAGACTAACATGGACGAGTAATATCAAAAGATGGACAAGTCAGCCTATGACAACCTGCATTATTAAAGCAAGAGACAGAGCAGAATGTCGCTCCATGGTAGCCAACCTTCGTTGCGGAGATTGCACTCGATGAGAATATGTCAATTGCCTTTGTTTATTAAATTCATTAGATAATTTCCATTTATTTTCTGTTAAGATATTGTTGTTGTTCTTTTGTCTGTCATGTGTACAATATTTCGCTCCGCAGTTCTAGTTGATAAAACAGTTGATGTTTCGTATGTGCAAGTCTGTGTGAAGCATTTGTCAATCTCTGCTTAACTTCTACTAGTCTTCGTTGTTGGTGAACTTCTACTATTCTCTGTTGTTGGTGAACTTCTACTAGTCTCTGTTGTTGGTGAACTTCTACTATTCTCTATTGTTGGTGAACTTCTACTAGTCTTCGTTGTTGGTGAACTTCTACTATTCTCTGTTGTTGGTGAACTTCTACTAGTCTCTCTTTTTGGTGAACTTCTACTAGTCTTCGTTGTTGGTGAACTTCTAATAGTCTACGTTGTTGGTGAACTTCTACTAGTCTCTCTTTTTGGTGAACTTCTACTATTCTCTGTTGTTGGTGAACTTCTACTATTCTTTGTTGTTGGTGAACTTCTACTAGTCTCTCTTTTTGGTGAACTTCTACTATTCTCTGTTGTTGGTGAACTTCTACTAGTCTTCGTTGTTGGTGAACGTCTACTATTCTCTGTTGTTGGTGAACTTCTACTAGTCTCTGTTGTTGGTGAACTTCTACTAGTCTCCGTTGTTGGTGAACGTCTACTATTCTCTGTTGTTGGTGAACTTCTACTAGTCTTCGTTGTTGGTGAACGTCTACTATTCTCTGTTGTTGGTGAACTTCTACTAGTCTTCGTTGTTGGTGAACGTCTACTATTCTCTGTTGTTGGTGAACTTCTACTAGTCTTCGTTGTTGGTGAACTTCTACTAGTCTCGGTTGTTGGTGAACTTCTACTAGTCTCCGTTGTTGGTGAACTTCTACTAGTCTCTGTTGTTGGTGAACTTCTACTAGTCTCCGTTGTTGGTGAACTTCTACTAGTCTCTGTTGTTGGTGAACTTCTACTAGTCTCCGTTGTTGGTGAACTTCTACTAGTCTTCGTTGTTGGTGAACTTCTACTATTCTCTGTTGTTGGTGAACTTCTACTAGTCTCTCTTTTTGGTGAACTTCTACTAGTCTTCGTTGTTGGTGAACTTCTAATAGTCTACGTTGTTGGTGAACTTCTACTAGTCTCTCTTTTGGTGAACTTCTACTATTCTCTGTTGTTGGTGAACTTCTACTATTCTTTGTTGTTGGTGAACTTCTACTAGTCTCTCTTTTTGGTGAACTTCTACTATTCTCTGTTGTTGGTGAACTTCTACTAGTCTTCGTTGTTGGTGAACGTCTACTATTCTCTGTTGTTGGTGAACTTCTACTAGTCTCTGTTGTTGGTGAACTTCTACTAGTCTCCGTTGTTGGTGAACTTCTACTAGTCTCTGTTGTTGGTGAACTTCTACTAGTCTCCGTTGTTGGTGAACTTCTACTAGTCTCTGTTGTTGGTGAACTTCTACTAGTCTCCATTGTTGGTGAACTTCTACTAGTCTCCCTTGTTGGTGAACTTCTACTAGTCTCCGTTGTTGGTGAACTTCTACTAGTCTCTGTTGTTGGTGAACTTCTACTAGTCTCCGTTATTGGTGAACTTCTACTAGTCTCCGTTGTTGGTGAACTTCTACTAGTCTCTGTTTTTGGTGAACTTCTACTAGTCTCCGTTGTTGGTGAACTTCTACTAGTCTCTGTTGTTGGTGAACTTCTACTAGTCTCCGTTGTTGGTGAACTTCTACTAGTCTCCGTTGTTGGTGAACTTCTAGTAGTCTCTGTTGTTGGTGAACTTCTACTAGTCTCCGTTGTTGGTGAAATTCTACTAGTCTCCGTTGTTGGTGAACTTCTATTAGTCTCCGTTGTTGGTGAACTTGTACTAACCTGCCTTGTTGGTGAACTTCTACTAGTCTCCGTTGTTGGTGAACTTCTACTAGTCTCCGTTGTTGGTGAACTTCTACTAGTCTCCTATGTTGGTGAACTTCTACTAGTCTCCGTTGTTGGTGAACTTCTACTAGTCTCTGTTGTTGGTGAACTTCTACTAGTCTCCGTTGTTGGTGAACTTCTACTAGTCACCATTGTTGGTGAACTTCTACTAGTCTCTGTTGTTGGTGAACTTCTACTAGTCTCCGTTGTTGGTGAACTTCTACTAGTCTCCGTTGTTGGTGAACTTCTACTAGTCTCCGTTGTTGGTGAACTTCTACTAATCTCCGTTGTTGGTGAACTTGTACTAACCTCCCTTATTGGTGAACTTGTATTAACCTCCCTTGTTGGTGATGCTTGTGACCCTAGAAATTAGAACTTAGAAGTTTCCACTTCTTCTTTCCATCCTTATTTGCCTTTCTGCATCGAGGGGAGATATAATTTGCGTTCTTTTGCTTTTCTGTTGTCTCCTGCTGCTGGTATGTTTCATAGTGTTAACATTCCATCAATCCATCCTGTTCGTCGTCCGCCCTTGAGTCTGGTGCTCTCGCAACGTTTATTAAAATCTTGTTATGTTATTGTTTTGGGAGACGTTTTGAACAACTCCGTAAAGATATAGGGAGCCGCGATAGCTCAGTGGTTAGTGAACTGGACTACAAAGGACAAGAGGTAGGGTTCGATCCCAACCAACGGCCTCCGGGTTCACCCAGCCTTTAATGGGTACCGGATTTTTTTCTGGGTAATGTGAAGCGGCACGGGCGTAATACCGACCACATTACCCCAAAAAATCATGTGCCGGAGGTCTGTAAAATTTATGGTCTTCTTTTCTTTCTTCTTTTCTCTTTTCACTGATACCTAAAAGGTGTCGTGGTTTATATCATTTGTCGTTCTTGTGCTGCTCGAACTGTCTGAATTAGTGATTTTCCGTTGTTGTTACATGACTCTGTCACTGCATCTATCCATCTTCTTCTGGGTCTTCCTCTTGGTATTTTTCCATGCATTCTCGAGAAGAACGCTCTTGATGGTGATTGGTAAGGATTCATTCTGACCAGGTGGCCAAACCATTTAAATTGTTGTTGTTCTATATATTCTTGGCAGGGTTTTGTTCCTACTATTTTTCTTATGGTTTCATTTGGTATTCTATCTCTTCTCTTATTGTTTGTTACTTTTCTCAAACAACGCATCTCACATGTATTGATCTTTCTTAAATGTGATTTAGAAAGGGTCCATGTTTGACTTTCATAGCATAAAGTTGGTATGAAGATGCTATTTATTATGTGTTGTTTAGCTGGCATAGAAATGTTTGGATGTCTTAGCAATGGTGAAAGCTGGTATGTGACAGCATTTGCTTTTTGTATTCTCATGTCAATTTCTCTGTCTAGTTTTCCATCTTCTGTGAACATTGTGCCTAAATACTTGAATTCCTCTACTTGTTTTATTTCTTTATCTTTGATCTTGATGTTTAATGGGTGTCTTAATTTGCTTATTATGGTCACTAACACCATATTCCCTATACGCCACTTGGCGTGACGGGGGTACTTTACTTTTTTAATGTTATTGTTTTCCACCTTGCCGTTTTCAGTTATTATCTCTGGAGTTTTATTTGTCTTGTTGGTTATCATGACTTTTTTTTACTGAATTGTGAACTGTAGGCGCTGCTTTTCTATGTGCTTCTTAGCCGAGGATAAACATATTTTAGACAAACTCCAGGCTACTTGTTTTTGGTCTTGTAGTCTATGTCAGCCATGCTGAGTGGATTAAATTTATCATATTGTGGCGTCCTCTATCTTGTGTTTTCCTCTTAACGTTTCGGTATTTACATTGAACAAACTATGAGGTATGTGGCCCTTACTCTTTTTCTATGAAGAGTCAAATTATTTTTTTTGTTGTTTATGGCATAGTCGGAATCTAGGGCTAAATGGGTACTCCATCTCACCCAAGGGTGCCCCGTTGCTGTCTTACTTCTTCTTTGATAGGGGATATATCTATCGTGCTAACTCGAAAAACACACACATTCACACACCCGCACATCGCGCACACACGGACCAACATCCATTACAACCGCTACATCTCTCTATTATTATCCAACAATATAATTTCTCTGTCACCTTTACATCTACTAAGAAAACCTATATGTGCCATGTAAAGTTCCACTTTCAACTTTTGTTGCTGTCTTTTCATATTTTTTGTTGCGAGGTAAACATTTATTTAAAAAAAACTACCGTAATTGTGTCTTTGTGTGTGTGAGTGTGTCTGCACGTGTGTGTGTGTAAGTAGAGTGTTTCAGTGTTCACAAATTATCTGTACACTTTATTTTCGTTTTATTAAAAAAAACAACGAAGTTTAGATATTTCAGTTTGAAAAAAAAATTATATGAAGTCTGCTTATTTTTATTTCATGTCGGAATCAGACTAACTGCAACTATGCATTTTTTTTGTGTGGGTATAATTTGGCGAACCGCCACATTGGGCCCATACTGCCTGTGTATCCCTCAACGAGATATCCCCAAACCTGTAGAATCGCTGTGTACACGATTTAATGAATGGGTCGCTCCGGCATCAAATCCTGTGGATTCATTCATTTAAGGGACTCGTCAGCGATTTCCTGATCTGCAGACTAGAAGAAAAAAAAAACACGGACGGATTTTTATCTACAAACCACAGCTATTATTGAACGCATTGATGTGCATAAGCTGCAGCTTACGCCGCAGAATTCTGAGTTTCGATGGGATATGTGTGTATCTTATTTTGTGCATACATCGAATATCATTATTACTTTAATAAAAGAAACGGACGTAATATACAGGTTTAGCAAAAATGTTAATTATTTGTATGTGCGTCATTTATAATTAAACATATTCAAAGGATGAAATTCTACGGAATATTTATCGGATCATCATCATCAAGTACCGGGCCTACTGGCGTAGGTGATCATGTCTCTCCACAACTTTCGATCTCGACAGTTATTTATCATTTCAATTGTTGACCTTTTGCCAAGCCATTCTCTTAATCTGTCTGGTAATTTTTTTCTCTTTGCTTCCCTCTATCTTTTCGTCCCTCAATTGTCACAGTTATTACAATATATTCCAGTTGTTCTCTTCTCATTACATGGCCAAAAAATGATGATTGTTTCTTCCTAATATTGGAAATTAGTTCTCTTTTTGCTGTGACCTCTTTCAGACAGTTTTCATTACTCTTCTTATCTGCCCATGGTATTCTCAACATTGTTCTGTAAAACCTCATTTCTACAGACTCCAGTGATTTTCTTGTCTGTTGTCTTATTGCCCATGATTCACATCCATATGTTAAGACTAGCTCTACATGACATTTAAGAACTCTTTTTCTCGTTTCTATTGTCAAAAATGGATTGCATAGATTCTTCCTCATTATTTGGAAAGCTGCATTTATCGGATACCAGCAGTTTAAATGTAATAACCACAGCTGTGTTTTTCTGTGACATCTATATTCTAATGCGATACATATTTATTTTTGTTTGTTATTTCGTTGTGTAATTTAGAAAGTTCGTTGAAGCCGGCGAAGATTTGATTTTGTTTAGGATTAAAAGTTTAGCGATAAGTGCCTTCCTTCGGACATTATAAACTCTGAACTAAACATTATATTCACTTATATTATTCTGTTGTGAACAAATGAGGATGCACATATAACAAACTACCACACTGTCACGCTAATAACAAGACTAGTGATTTGTTGCTGTCGTTTGTGTTGAAATAGTGATCACAAACTGAAGGTTGTGCTGGTAACGGCTCCAACATGACGTCATGTGCCAGCGCCAGAAAGTGGAGCCACAGGAGGCTCGTCGTCTCGATGCCGCCAAGATTCCCATCCAGAAAGTATCGAAGACTGGACGATTTGAATGGAAACATGTGGGGTAAGTCTCTACTTTCTTCTTGTCTTCTTGCTGTCTTCTTCTTCCTCCTCTTCTTCTTTTTCCTCATTCATTTCCTCTCACTTTTTCTCTCCTTTTTCTCATTTTCTTCTTCTTATCTTCTCTTTCTCATCCTCCTCCTCATCTTCTTCTCTTCTCATCCTCTTCTTCTGTTATTATTATTTTCTTCTTCTTCTCTCCTCCTCCCCTCCTCCTCTTCTTCATTGCTTCTTCTTCTCTTCTTCTCTCCTCTTTTTTCTTCTTATTCTCCTCTTTTTTTCTTTTCTTCTTCTTCTCCTCCTCTCCTTCTCTTCTTCTTCTTATTATTCTGCTTCTTCTTCGTCTTTTCTTCTCTTCTTCTACTTCTTCATCATCATCTTCTTCTCTTCTTCTTCGTCGTCGTCTGAACTGCGATCCAACATAGAACGCTCACAAGAGATTTAATCCAATCCAGTCTGGAGTGAGAAAAGACAACTCTGGCCAGGACTTGTCAGCCTCTATCATTTCACCATGTATGATTCATCACCATGTTCTTACATTCCATGTTGCAATTCTTATAAGTTGCTTGGGGATGATCAAGCTCTTTGTCGGGACAGGAGCTTCCATTTAACTTTCCAATTGGCTTTCATCTCTGTCCGTCATGGGTGGCTTTCCTGCCTGAGTCCCCGATCGTTCCAAGACTTCATGATTGGTTCTCTTGTATGCGTTTCGGCAGCATTTTGTCATGTTTCTATGCCTGGGTCGCTGGATGGTGTAGTTCAAGTTAAATGACCGAGTCCAATAGCACAATGTGATCAGCACACCAGATCAGCTGTCTTTTCAAGAATAATCTCCAGATCCCATTTAATGGAACATTGAGTTTACTTGCCGGTTGATGTGGAGATAATGTCAATCTTTTATCTGCTCAGTTTAATTTGATAGACAGGAGACTTACAGTGCACAACGGACAATTCTATAGTACTAAGATTCTCTCCCCAGTTTAGTTTTGTCGACAGAGCATCTTCCGCAGTTTAGTTCAGTCTACAGATCACTTGCATTGTACAACCGACAACTACAAAGTGCTCCGATCTCCTCGGTATGTTTAGTTTAATCGACAGAACATCTCCTTAGTTTAGTCTACAGATCACTTTCATTGTACAACCGACAACTACAAAGTGCTCCGATCTCCTCGGCATGTTTAGTTTAATCGACATAACATCTCCTTAGTTTAGTCTACAGATCACTTTCATTGTACAACCGACAACTACAAAGTGCTCCGATCTCCTCGGCATGTTTAGTTTAATCGACAGAACATCTCCTTAGTTTAGTCTACAGATCACTTTCATTGTACAACCGACGACTACATAGTGCTTAAATCTTCTCGACAGTTTAGTTCAGTCTACAGATCACCTTCATTGCACAACGGGCAACAACATAGTGCTGAGATCTCCTCGACAATTTAGTTTAGTCGACAGAACATCTCCATAGTTTAGTCTACAGATCACCTTCATTGCACAACGGACCACTACCTAGAGCTCAGATACCCTCCTCCACACGTTCCCCGGTATGTATCACCTCCACCATACAATAGCGAAAGCTCTGAATGATGACTTCAACACAGATGCCCTCCTCCACACGTTCCCCGGTATGTAGCACCTCCACCATACAATAGCGAAAGCTCTGAATGATGACTTCAACACAGATGCCCTCCTCCACACGTTCCCCGGTATGTAGCACCTCCACGATACAATAGCGAAAGCTCTGAATGATGACATCAGCACAAATGCCCACCTACACACGTTCCCCAGTGTGTATCACTTCCACCATACAATAGCGAAAGCTCTGAATGATGACATCAGCACAAATGCCCACCTACACACGTTCCCCAGTGTGTATCACTTCCACCATACAATAGCGAAAGCTCTGAATGATGACATCAGCACAAATGCCCACCTACACACGTTCCCCAGTGTGTATCACTTCCACCATACAATAGCGAAAGCTCTGAATGATGACTTCAGCACAAATGCCCACCTACACACGTTCCCCAGTGTGTATCACCTCCACCATACAATAGCGAAAGCTCTGAATGATGACTTCAGCACAGATGCACGAACTCATTAGCACTAACGAAGGTCTTGAATCTATTTCCTAAAGTAGACCAGTTCACTGCGCTATAGCGGCTTCCACTGGCTGGTGACGTTGACATAGGCTGGTGTTCTTGTTATTAAGGCATTCATGTATTATTACTAAATAATTCAATTGATAAGTGATTCTTAACTTTTATTTTTGTATGACAATCGCCGTCTAATATAATCTTAACAAATTCGTCTGATGATTGAACGGACAGCGCCTCACCTTGAAGTAAACAAAACAAGAACAACAATATTAAAATATGTCAATGTGAACTAACACTACAAAATGGTAAGAGAAACTTTTTTTTTTTCGTTCGCCAGCTCTGACGAAGTCCCTAGAGACTAGGAACTGAATTTTGCGTGTTAATCCATTTTTCCCTGGCAGCCGTGTGCACAGGGGTCTCTCGTCGCACAGGCAGATAACTCCGTCTTCGGAGGTACTCAAATTTGTTCCGTCGATAAGTAAGACGTTTCAAGCCGGGCCTCGCTGCTGAGACCAGGGGTGGTTGCCGCAGAGAGAAATCATAAATAAAAATCCCAACTGGTGCAGCCGGGATTTGAACTCATAACCTCTCTGCCTCCGGGATCTTGCCTCTAGACCAACCAGTCCCCGTAAGGGAAACAAATCATTACTGTTTACAAAAATACATAGATATGCCTGTAAACATTAGCAGATGTGTGTTGAATACTTGTACTTCAGATCAGCGAGCCCTATCCCCCAAGAGCGCTGTACGTAATCAACTCATGGTGCAGGGAAATGTGATCAGCGAAAATGCGGACCTATTGTCAAGTTATCTTGTGATGGATTGGGTTTTTCCTCCTCTCTCAATTTGGTTGTAAGTTCTCTATTACAAACGTCTCTACAAGGCGGAACTATACTTTAGGTTTGTGCTAAGACCTGGTGTGCAATACTTTGTTCACTTATCCTTATGCTAACTCACTATTGCATTATGGTATTAGCAAACAAAACATGACCTTCGCTGAACTTTGACCTGTCGAATAAGAAACATTTATTGGTAACTGAACTGTTAGTTGTCTTGCTCACACTCTTTTTAAGTAGGTATGTGGCGAGGGAGGCGGTAGGGGCGAATAAGGGACAGTTACCCAGAGCGAAACATTTGTTCATGAACAAGAATGTTAAAATAATAAAACTTACATGTAGTAGGTAACGGTAGCAATACTTGCCTTTGTCCTGGACCCTGGCAACCCACATAATGTCGCTGATTTTAACTTTAAGGGCGATGATAAGGAGTCGGGCGAACTCGGAAATAGAAGCAGGAAAATACAATAAATTGTAATAATAATGTTGTGGGCGCTTGATTGTTTCAGATTACAAGGTGGCAAATATGTGCAACTTTTTTCTCATAATCATTAAAATATGAAAGTATCACTAATATAAATATTAAAATGAAAGCAAAAATGGGTAGAGGTTGAAGGGGTAGCGTGGTGCCCGTCAGCACCATGGGTGAGAATGATCAGAGACTAACAGAAGATCGACTGTATCAGAATGTAAATGTAGCGTGGTGCCCGTCAGCACCATGGGTGAGAATGATCAGAGACTAACAGAAGATCGACTGTATCAGAATGTAAATGTTCCGCGGCGCCCCTGGAAACAGTTTGGTCTAGCGAGTAGGGATCGAAAATGGAAGACAACCTGGTGCTCAAAAATGCCGCACTTACGTTGGATGTTTTGGTCCTAATGGCTTGTGTAAATTAAAAGACAGTTTATCTACACACGCCTGAATTTCATTATAATGGCAGACGATAATGAGTAGGATAACAGCTGGCCGAATCGGTAACTCATCGTGCTCCAAACCAGGGGATATCTCGGGTTCGAATCTCTGTAGGGCCAACATTTTTTTCCTATCGGGGGATGAAATAAAAACTCTGACCCGAACACTTCGCTGCGACCGCACTAGACAAGAGGCTTTCTCAAATTGTATAAGTTCCCTAGATCTCGGTGTCGTTGTAGTTAGTGCACTCACCGACCGATCTGAGGGTTTAAGGTTCAAATACCAAATGAGGCAAAATTATTTCAGACCTAAAAGACTCGAGATCCAGCAATTTCTATGGGGCTACCTTTTTATAGGCTCGCCTGACAGACTCCAGAATTGGGAAAATGTCGAAGAGAATAAGAGTAGGTGTCGTCAGGGAGTCAGCAGAAGAAATGAAGTACTCTTCGGAGGACGCAGTGGAAGAAATGAAGTAGTCTTCGGAGGACGCAGTGGAAGAAATGAAGTACTCTTCGGAGGACGCAGTGGAAGAAATGAAGTAGTCTTCGGAGGACGCAGTGGAAGAAATGAAGTACTCTTCGGAGGACGCAGTGGAAGAAATGAAGTAGTCTTCGGAGGACGCAGTGGAAGAAATGAAGTACTCTTCGGAGGACGCAGTGGAAGAAATGAAGTAGTCTTCGGAGGACACAGTGGAAGAAATGAAGTAGTCTTCGGAGGACGCAGTGGAAGAAATGAAGTACTCTTCGGAGGACGCAGTGGAAGAAATGAAGTAGTCTTCGGAGGACACAGTGGAAGAAATGAAGTAGTCTTCGGAGGACACAGTGGAAGAAATGAAGTAGTCTTCGGAGGACACAGTGGAAGAAATGAAGTAGTCTTCGGAGGACACAGTGGAAGAAATGAAGTAGTCTTCGGAGGACACAGTGGAAGAAATGAAGTAGTCTTCGGAGGACACAGTGGAAGAAATGAAGTAGTCTTCGGAGGACACAGTGGAAGAAATGAAGTAGTCTTCGGAGGACACAGTGGAAGAAATGAAGTAGTCTTCGGAGGACACAGTGGAAGAAATGAAGTAGTCTTTGAAGGATGCAGCGGAAGAAATGAAGTAGTCTTTGGAGGATGCAGCGGAAGAAATGAAGTAGTCTTTGGAGGATGCAGCGGAAGAATGAAGTAGTCTTTGGAGGATACAGCGGAAGAATGAAGTAGTCTTTATAGGATGCAGCGGAAGAAATGAAGTAGTCTTTGGAGGATGCAGCGGAAGAATGAAGTAGTCTTTGGAGGATGCAGCGGAAGAATGAAGTAGTCTTTGAAGGATGCAGCGGAAGAATGAAGTAGTCTTTGAAGGATGCAGCGGAAGAAATGAAGTACTCTTCGGAGGACGCAGTGGAAGAAATGAAGTAGTCTTCGGAGGACACAGTGGAAGAAATGAAGTAGTCTTTGAAGGATGCAGCGGAAGAAATGAAGTAGTCTTTGGAGGATGCAGCGGAAGAAATGAAGTAGTCTTTGGAGGATGCAGCGGAAGAATGAAGTAGTCTTTGAAGGATGCAGCGGAAGAATGAAGTAGTCTTTATAGGATGCAGCGGAAGAAATGAAGTAGTCTTTGGAGGATGCAGCGGAAGAATGAAGTAGTCTTTGGAGGATACAGCGGAAGAATGAAGTAGTCTTTGAAGGATGCAGCGGAAGAATGAAGTAGTCTTTGAAGGATGCAGCGGAAGAATGAAGTAGTCTTTGAAGGATGCAGCGGAAGAATGAAGTAGTCTTTATAGGATGCAGCGGAAGAAATGAAGTAGTCTTTGGAGGATGCAGCGGAAGAATGAAGTAGTCTTTGGAGGATGCAGCGGAAGAATGAAGTAGTCTTTGAAGGATGCAGCGGAAGAATGAAGTAGTCTTTGAAGGATGCAGCGGAAGAATGAAGTAGTCTTTGAAGGATGCAGCGGAAGAATGAAGTAGTCTTTGAAGGATGCAACGGAAGAATGAAGTAGTCTTTGAAGGATGCAGCGGAAGAATGAAGTAGTCTTTGAAGGATGCAACGGAAGAATGAAGTAGTCTTTGAAGGATACAGCGGCCGAATGAAGTAGTCTTTGAAGGATACAGCGGAAGAATGAAGTAGTCTTCGGGAGACGCTGCGGATTTAGGCTAGAAGACATGTTTGTTCTGTCATAACTTTGAACCACTCCCATAGAAATTAGATAGGAGTGTGCGAAATGTAATAGACTCGAGACACATTCAACCATTTGTGCTGCATTTAAAGGATTTAATTTTAAATTTCAGTTTTATATTAAGACTACCAGGTGTGCCGGTCGATTAAGCTGCAGAACAGGAAATGCTAAATTAAACATAACTGCATTAGAAGTGCATAAGACTGCTAGAGAACTGACTGATAAATGACAAGCACAAACACACACAAGTCCACATACAGGTGCATAAAAATGACCTTTCCAAAAAAAATACTGAAGGTAATTTAGGACATTGGTGGGTATTATACGAGTCTAATGGAAGATGAAGCGCCTAAATATATTACGCAAGGTCAGACTAACATCAAGCAATCTACGGGAATGAGAAGAAATTTCTGTAACAAATGTCTCTCAATAAAAGTGTCTCTAAAGAACTTCAAGGGTGTAACTTTTTTTTCTGAGGATTCTTTTGTGGAAGTTTAGAATGTAACTCGGAGGTTTCTTTTGTGGAAGTTTAGAATGTAACTCGGAGGTTTCTTTTGTGGAAGTTTAGAATGTAACTCGGAGGTTTCTTTTGTGGAAGTTTAGAATGTAACTCGGAGGTTTCTTTTGTGGAAGTTTAGAATGTAACTCGGAGGTTTCTTTTGTGGAAGTTTAGAATGTAACTCGGAGGTTTCTTTTGTGGAAGTTTAGAATGTAACTCGGAGGTTTCTTTTGTGGAAGTTTAGAATGTAACTCGGAGGTTTCTTTTGTGAAAGTTTAGAATGTAACTCGGAGGTTTCTTTTGTGGAAGTTTAGAATGTAACTCGGAGGTTTCTTTTGTGAAAGTTTAGAATGTAACTCGGAGGTTTCTTTTGTGGAAGTTTAGAATGTAACTCGCAGGTTTCTTTTGTGGAAATTTAGAATTTTTTTTATCTCCGCCCACGATACAAGACAGCCGATGGCTGCGTTTCTTGTCAATTACATTGAATTAATATCTAAATCTGCCAACTACTACTGCCCGTGCAAACAAGGCCGAGCCTTCCAGTGTTTCTCGATGGTCATAGATGGAAAATATGCTCGATGGTCACAGATGGAAAATATACTTGATGTTCATAGATGGAAAATATGCTCGATGTTCATAGATGGAAAATATACTAGATGTTCATAGATGGAAAATATACTCGATGTTCATAGATGGAAAATATACTTGATGTTCATAGATGGAAAATATACTTGATGTTCATAGATGGAAAATATACTCGATGTTCATAGATGGAAAATATACTTGATGTTCATAGATGGAAAATATACTCGATGTTCATAGATGGAAAATATACTTGATGTTCATAGATGGAAAATATACTTGATGTTCATAGATGGAAAATATACTTGATGTTCATAGATGGAAAATATACTCGATGTTCATAGATGGAAAATATACTTGATGTTCATAGATGGAGAATATACTCCTTCTTCTTCTTCTTTCCTTCCTCATCTGCCTTTCAGCGTCGAGGGGAGATACAATTTGCGGTCTTTTGCTCTTCTGTTTGCCTCTGCTGCTGTTATTTTTCCTAGTGCTTCTAATATTCCATCGACCCATCTTTTTCGTGGTCGACCCTTGGGTCTGGTGTTCTCACAACGTTTGTTGAAAGCTCGTTGTGTTGTGTTTTGTTCTTTCTGCCTTGTCACGTTGCCAAACCATTTTATCTGTTGTTTCCTTATATATTCTATGGCGGGGGCTATTCCTAGCTTTTTTCTCAGTTCTTCATTTCTGATCTTATCTCTCAGACTATTTCCTGTCATTCGTCTAATACATTTAATCTCTGTAGAGGTTATTTTTCTTATTGTTCTTGCATCTAGGGTCCAGGTCTGGCATTGGTAGCACAACGTTGGGATGAAGATTGTATTGTAGAGTGCTCGTTTTGCCTCCAGAGTTATTTCCTTATTGGACAATAGTGGTGATAACTGTCCGATGATTTGACAAGCGTTGTTGCATCTTGATTCTATCTCTGGAAGTTGTGTAAAGTTTTCTACCAAGGAGGAGGATAAGAACTGATAAGTACTTTTTTAAAATGTAACCAGCTAAAGTTTTATATTTAGATCGTAAAAGATCGCATGTGAGACCTTAGCGATCAAACACGTGGGGGGAAACATCAGTCGGGCTAAACCCCCAACGTGTTTCTTTCTTAAGTTAAGCCCTTAACTTACGACTGACTCAGAAGGTCAGTAAGGGATACATGTTTTATGCTCAGAGAAATACTCAGAAAATATACTCGATGTTCGTATTTACGAAAAGGGAGAAGTTCATTTGCTCCAGATGTTCACATTTCTTGTAGGTCTACAATGAGTGAGTGGGTTCTTTGTAAGAAATTACCGTTTCTTGTAGATCTATAATAATAGAGGAGTTCATATTTTATATAAGTTTGTACTATCTGAGATTGTTCTTATTTTTTATACGTCTATATATAATAGAAGGATAAATGTTTCTTTTAAATTTATAGTAACTAATGGGATTCACATTTCAGTTAGGTCTATAGTAATTGTGGGATTCACATTTCATATAAGTCTATAGTAACCGAGAAAGTGTACTAATCTGTTACAGAAGTAGCTGGTACTAGAAGGGAAAGATGTTTGTTCTTCGGAAGAGTTTTAATTGTTACGTTGGAGTGGCCACTTGGGCAGGGGAGAGTCGTGTCTGCATCGAAAGATCAGGTAACGAAGACCTTCGTCAGCAACAGAGCTGAGATCTGTCAGAGAATCATAGTTGATGGTTTGCTCCTGGATCGGTGGATCTGAACTATCCTAGTCATTATCTTCGTGGTGCTTCTAAAAACATATTTAACCAATCTAGTCTGGTCAAGTGAGTTGGGTTTGAGAGGGAAGGCAATCAGGTACTCAAATATGAAGTGCTGAAGTCGGATGTGTTGGACCGGAAGGCGCAAATATCACAGTTTTACTGCAAACCACAACATAACGCATACACACCCACTCAACGTCTTTTTAAGGGCGGACGACGAAGAGGTGAAATATTCATTTAGTCATCGGATGAACGACAGCAATCAATCAAATGATCACATTTTGAATAACTTCATCTTGTTTCTGTTGTTAATATTGGATATTTAAAGTTATACAAGGAAGGATTCAGAATAAAATTAATAATGAATTAGATGAGCAGCAATTTGGATTCAGGGAAAACAATGGGACAAAAGAAACGTAATTCATCATGAGGACATTGATTGAAAAGTACATAGAAGTAAACAAACCAATATATGCCTGCTTCATAGACTACACCAAAGCATTTGATAGAATACACCATAATCTACTTATAGATTGCCTAAAAGATATAAATCTGAACGACACAGACATACGACTAATATGTAATGTGTACTGGTGGCTAATATAGAGTATTTAGGGGCTAATATAGAGTATTTAGGGGCTAATATAGAGTATTTAGTGGCTAATGTTGAATATGTACTGTTTTATAAGCTAATTCGTAAGAGTAATTCTTTCTCATAAGATTAAATGTATGTGAAAATGAGATGGGTAGTTAGATAAGGGGATACGTTTTATTTCATGAGTAAATGTGTATATGTGATGTTTATATGTGATGTGTATATGTAATGTGGATATGTGATGTGGATATTTTTGTGTGACTGTGAGTGCTTGCTCGCATTAAATATATACATGAGTGTAAGCATGCGCGAATAGACGGGGATTTTACTTATTAAACGAATGCATTATCTAAAGCTGCTATCAGCAAAGATATCGCGCTTATTAGTCAGGATTGCAGAGATTATCAACCATAACTGGATTGTTTGACCGACATATATTTAATCATTCCGCTAGAGTAACTTCTTCTTCTTCTATCCTTCCTCCATTGCCGTTGGCGTCAAGAGGAGATGCAATCTGCGATTCTTTACTCTTCTGTTGGCCTCTTCTGGTGTAATCCCTCCTAGTGACTCTAGTATCCCCTTTACCCGTCTCTTTCTCGGTCTTCCTCTTACTCTGGCGTTTTCGTAGCGTTTCATTACGGCTCTTTGAGTCAATGATATTTCTTGTTGTCTTGTTATGTGAACGAACCGGAGCCGCGATAGCTCAGTGGTAGTGAACTGGAGTACAAAGGACAAGGGGTAAGGTTCGATCCCAACCGACGGCTTCCGGGTTCACCCAGCCTTTAATGGGTACCGGATTTTTTTCTGGGAAAGTGAAGCGGCACGGGCGTAATACCGACCACATTACCTAAAAATCATGTGCCGAAGGTCTGTAAAATTTATGGTCACTAACACCATATTCCCTATACGCCACTTGGCGTGACGGGGGTACTTGACTTTTTTTCTACTTTATGTGAACGAACCATTTTATCCGCTGATACGTAAATATTTATGGTTGCTATATCATTTACGCTATGTAAGAGTAACTGATGAAAGTTAATTCAATCATTCTGTAGCAGTAACTGATGAAGGTTAATTCAATCATTCTGTATCAGTAACTGATGAAAGTTAATTCAATCATTCTGTAGCAGTAACTGATGAAGGTTAATTCAACCATTCTGTAGCAGTAACTGATGAAAGTTAATTCAATCATTCTGTAGCAGTAACTGATGAAGGTTAATTCAACCATTCTGTAGCAGTAACTGATGAAAGTTAATTCAATCATTCTGTAGCAGTAACTGATGAAGGTTAATTCAACCATTCTGTAGCAGTAACTGATGAAAGTTAATTCAATCATTCTGTAGCAGTAACTGATGATAGTTAATTCAATCATTCTGTAGCATTAACTGATGAAGGTTAATTCAATCATTCTGTAGCATTAACTGATGAAGGTTAATTCAATCATTCTGTAGCAGTAACTGATGAAGTTAATTCAATCATTCTGTAGCAGTAACGGATGAAGGTTAATTTCAACCATTCTGTAGCATTAACTGATGAAGGTTAATTTCAATAATTCTGTAGCAGGAAAAGTTGAAGGAATAAGTTATAGAGGTTATCAGAGAGAAACAATTTGATAGATTTTAAGAAGTTTATGGAAGGAAGTTACTAGTTCAATCATTCAACAAAAAAAGCAGGGAAGAATTAAGACCAGGCACATAGTGGTACCTTATATGTAGTGATATAATAGTTCTGTTTGTTGCCTCAATAGCATCCACAATTTGTTATAGTTTCTTCATTGTCTGTCTGGCTCTTGTTATCATGTCTCATTTTAAAAGAAGTTTATCAAGTCACTCAACATCTGAAATCTTGTATATCAAAGCAAGAGCTTATACAAGTGAACTAAACTGTTGATTTCTTAACTTGTGAGTATAGTTTCATAATGAGACTACGCAGTTATTCAACCGTTTAATGAAATAAAATGTTTATTTCTCAACAGTTGAACATTAAAAATAATGCATAATTTATGATTTTTTTATTCAAATTAAATTAATTGAACACTGCAAGTGAACAGTTTAATGTTATTGCAATAAGTTCACTTCCGAATTCTAGAATAATTCTGCTAGATGTGAACGACGGTATCTGTCCAACAATGGGGAACTGTCTAATAACGCAAATTCAAACTTAGAGTATAGTTGTTTTTTTCTTGTATATAAATAATGTTTTTGTTTTATTTTTTCGTTCACCAGCTTTTACCTCTGACGAACTCCCTAGAGACTAGGAACTGAATTATGCATGTTAATCCATTTTTCCCTGGCAGCCGTGTGCACAGGGGTCCCTCGCCGAGCAGGCAGATAACTCCGACTTCGGAGGTACTCATATTTTCCATCGATGAGTAATTATCAAATATGAAACATAACCTCTACAGAGATCTATCTATCTATCTATCTTTCGTTCGCCTGAAGCATTGTCTATATCTGCAATGTCGTTTCCTGTATAAATGTTACTGTCTTTTGTAATTCTTGCAGTGGCCCATATAGTTTTGTCTGTAGTGTTGTATCTATGGGCCAATGGATTTTCCTCAGTCTACTATATTCAGTGCAGTCTTGAAGTATGTGTTCAGCAGTCTGGGGCGCCTGTCCACATGTACAAGTAGTTGAGGTGCCGATCTTGAATTTTGTATACATGTGACTATGGAGTCGATTGTGTCCTGTTCTGAGACGTATAATGATAACTTGTTCATATCTATTCATATTATAAAAGGCATCCTGATTTGGGGCTTGTGGTCCTCTGATTGATTTGATTATCTGTTTCTTATGATGGTATGTAACAGGTGTATCTAGTTGTGTGCCTGTTGAACCTTCCTTTGCCAACTGATCTGCTTTCTCATTTCCTGGTATTCCACAGTGAGATGGGATCCACTGCAGGGCAACCCTGTGGTGCTTGCAGAGTTCAGTCAATAAGGTCTGCAGATGTGGTAATTTTCTGGATTGTAGTGCCTGGAGTACTGATCTTGCATCTGTCAAAAACACTACAGGCTGCGGGCTAAGATTAATGTTCAGCAGTTTTTCTATTGCTAACTTTATTGCTTGTATTTCTGCATCATAATTGTGACAATATTTCCCTGTTGCTATTTTATTCATATCCCTAGTGTTATTTGGGTATTCTATATATGCACCTGCTCCCCCATTTTTTACTGCATTCTGTGCTGATCCATCTGTATACACACGAATCCATAGGTCTTGTGGGTATTCTTCATCCAGGAAACTGAGAGTTATTGTTTTTCGCTGTAGACTATTCTGTTCCTCTTTATCAACTATTCCTTTCACTTCTGTCCGTATTTGAACTGATAATCCAGATTCCTCTGTCCAGGGAGTCTGTTCTGGTATGGGCAGTAGGGGGTTAACAGCTCTTGGCATGTCTGGTGTTTGTCTACTAATACGCTTGGCTTGGTGGATAAAACTGCTTCTCTTAAGTCGTCCCAATGCAAGATTTTGGAATCGGTCCTTCATTGGATGTCTCGGCATGCAAGCAAATTTTTCTGCCTGTATCAGCACCTTTGTGTCCCTCCGTTCTCTCAGTGCTGGTATCCTCCACAATTTCTCCATCTCTAATATTGGTGTTGATTTCATTGCTCCTGTGATGACCCTAAGTGCCTGGTTTTGTACTTTATCCAGTTCTTGAAGTGTGGTGTTTGATGCTGAACACCATGCAGATGATCCATATTCTAAATGTGGGCGTATACTCTGTTGGTAAACTTTACTGAGTATTTTCCCACTCGCACCCCACGTAGTTCCACACAGCTTTCTTAGAATAGCCAATTTTCTCCTTGCTTTTTGGGTTGCCTTATTTATCTGCTGTTTCCAAGATAGTTTGTTATCAAATGTAACTCCGAGATACGTAGCCTGTATGTCTTCTTTCACAGGCTCATTGTTTATATAGATGGCTCCTGCTTTTTGTTTTGGGGAAAGAGTGAAAAGTGTAGTACTGCATTTGTCTGTATTGATGCTGATACACCATCTATTTGTCCATGAATTCAGTGCATTCATAGCTCTTTGTAACAATTTGGAGGCCACTGTTGCATACTCCTCTGTGCACCACATTACCAAGTCATCTGCATACATTGCCACTTTGATACCATGTGGTAGTTCAGTAACTAGGTCATTGATGTAGATCAGAAAAAGTGTTGGAGATAGTACCCCTCCCTGTGGAACGCCCTGGCGCAGTAAGACCTTCTTACTCTTAAGACCATCCAGTTGCACTCTGGCTCTCCTGTTATGCAGGTATGCTTTGACCCATTTGTACATCCTGCCATTTACTCCATAATTTCTCAGTTTCTTCAAAAGCCCTTCCTTCCATACCTTATCAAATGCTTTCTTTAGGTCTATCCATGCTGCTAGTACCAGTTTCTTTTCTTGAAACGCATCCTCAATTTCCTGGGAAAGATAGGTTGCCTGATCTTCGGTAGAGTAACACTGTCTAAAGCCTGCTTGTTGTGGGACAAGGAGATTTTCACTTTCCAGGTACCACTGCAGTCTGAGATTGATTATACGTTCCATTGTTTTACACAAACAGCTTGTAAGGCTGATTGGTCTATAGCTGGATGTCATTGAACCATCTTTTCCTGGCTTTAGTAATGGTATCATAATTGCTTCTCTCCATGCCTGTGGCACTTTACCTGTGATCCAGCAAATGTTGTAGATCTGCAGTAGTTTTGCTTTAGCTGCAGTTCCCAAGTTCTTAATCATTTCATTAGACACTCCATCACTACCTGGTGACTTTTTCATTTTTAATTTGGATATTGCCAGCTCTAGCTCTCTTTGTGTAATGGGTATTTCCATGACTTCATGTGCAGTCTCTTCTTGTCTTGCATTTTGTTGTTTTAGACGGGTCTCTTGACGTTTCTCTAGGCTAATTTCAATATTGTTGTCATTTGCAAAGGAGTCTGCAAAGTGATTTGCTGCATGTTTACCTGTTAGAATGTTTCCATCCTTCTTCAGTGTAATTTTTGTGTTCCCTTCTGTACCCTCATCATTCAGCTGTTTTACAAGCTTCCACACTTTTCTTGTGTCTCGTTCTAGATTCATGTACTCTGTTTTCTCTTTCCAACTTCTCCGTCTGGCTTGTAGTTTAGCCCATTGAAATTTGGCTTTAGCATGCTGATAGTTATTGTGGTGTTCCTGGCAGGGGTTATTTTCTGCTTGTTTTCGAGATGTTTCCATGTCATTGTGCAGTTGCTCTAGTTCACTATTCCAGTATGGTTTGTAGTGTTTCCGTGCCCCTCTGGGTATTGTTTCACTGGCAGCTTGTATTATTAGTCTACTGAATTCATCAACTATTTTGTTGATGTCTCTGTCTGTATTTAGATCTTTAGTCAGTACACTGGTGTAATGTTGATACATTTTCCAGTCTGCCTTTTTGTAATTCCATCTGGAGAGAGTGCTGCTCTCCCTGACGGCCTCATTTTGCACCACTAAAAAGACAGGTCGGTGGTCGCTGCCTCCAAGTTGTTTCCCAACAATACGTGTGATATTCCAATCCAGGTCTGGTGAATGGAAAGCAAGGTCTGGTGTAGATGTGGTATGCCATGATCTGGAATAGAATGTTGGTGGATCTGTTGCCTGGTTTAATAGTATAAGCCCATTGTCATCCTGCCAATTTTCAAGTTCTTCACCTCTCTTGTCCATATCTTCATAGCCCCAGCTCTGTGAATGGCTGTTAAAGTCTCCACATACAATTATTCTTTCTTTTAATGTAATTGTGTCTAGTGCTAGTGGGCGGTCACTCGGACAGTAGTAGTTTAGTAGATGGAAGTCTGTATTTCCTGTCCTGAGGTGCAGTATTTGATATTCCGCCCCATCCATATACACTTCAATCTGACATGCATTAATGTTGTTCCTTACAAGAGTCAGTATTCCGCCCTTTTGTCTGTTTTTCCTGTCAGATCGGTAGCACTGGTATCCCCTAATCTTCAAGGCTATGTCGTTGTTTAGATGGGTTTCCTGCAAACAGCATATGCTTATTTGTTCTTCATGCAGGATATTTTCTAATTCTATCTTTTTACTGTACCCATCTCTTTTGCTGTTGATGCCTTCAGCATTCCAGTGCATTATTTTGAGTGGTCTTATTTTGGGTTGGCCAGTAACTCTATTCTCTCGCCCCCTGACTCCACAGAGCGATTGAGAAGGACATCCAGTAATATAGGTTGGGCCCTTTCGAGGCTGAGGGCCCGGCGCTGCACCTGCCTGAGTGTCCATCACAGGGCGAGTGCCATATCGATTTGCAGTTATAGGCATGCTTCCCATTGGCGTGAGTGCGTGGCATCCTGATTTTTGTAGTGCGCCTTTTGGCTGGTTGCCTCCGACTTCAGCACTTAAAATTGCTAGAGCAGACTGTGGTCTTGCACGGGTGTAGGAAGGCCTGGCCAGTCTTGGTTTTCAGTCCCTGGTGACTGTTAAGCCCCATCCCCACGACAAGGAGCTGGCCTTGATGGGGTCTACAGAGATGAAATGTGTTAGACGAATGACAGGAAACAGTCTGAGAGATGAGATCTGAAATGAAGAACTGAGAAAAAAGCTACGAATAGCCTCCGCCATAGAATATATAAGGAAACAACAGGTACAATGGTTTGGCAACGACAAGGCAGAAAGAACAAAACACAACACAACGAGCCTTCAACAAACGTTGTGAGAACACCAGACCCAAGGGTCGACCACGAAAAAGATGGGTCGATGGAATATTAGAAGCACTAGGAAACATAACAGCAGCAGAGGCGAACAGAAGAGCAAAAAACCAGACACAAAATTATATCTCCCCTCGACGATTAAAGGCAGATGAGTAGAGGAAGGAAAGAAGAAGAAGAGGAAGATGATGAGTAATTGACGTTTCAAGCCGGGCCTCGCTGCTGAGACCAGTGGGTGGTTGTCGCAGAGAGAAATCATAAATAAAAATCCCAACCGGTGTACCGGTTTGAACCCACAACCTCTCTGTCTCGGGGCCGGCGTCTTGCCTCAAGACCAACCAGTCCCCCTGTAATAATGTATATATATATCTGCGATCAAGACTCAATCAGAGTAGGATTCCAGACTCTCTCATGAAGTCAGCTGTCTGTTTAAGTGATTCGATTGCCTCATATAGTTTTTCTTCCAGGGAGGTGGGCGTGGACCACATTGCTCTTCTCAGGTCTGTGTACTGGGGGCAATACTGTAGAACATGTTTTGTAGTCATGTTGTCCAGTGTACAGGGGCATAGGCTGGTTGTGCCTATTTTGAATTTGGTGAACATGTGATTTCTCATTCTATTGTGGCCAATAATGTATATAATATGTATACCAAATTAAAGAGAAAATTGTGTTTTTTTCTTCTTCTTCCGCATCTTCTTTCTTCTTGAAATCATCTTAGATTACCGCGAGTTGATAGTTAATCAATGTTACTGTTGACTACCTAGCGAGTACGTCTCTCCAATTGTCTGTTTTTCCATAAAATGAGGAAGATACTATGCGATCCATTTTTGACAATAGAAACAAAGAAAAGAGTTCTTAAATGTTATGTAGAGCCAGTATTAACATATAGATGTGAATCATGGACAATAGGACAATAGACAAGGAAATCACTGGAGTCTGTAGAAATGTGGTTTCACAGAAGAATGTTGAGAATACCATGTGCAGCTAAGACAAGTAATGAAAATGTTCTGTAAGAGGCTAAAGCTAAAAGGGAGCTAATTTCCAATATTTGGAAGAAACAATCATCATTTTTTGGCCATGTAATGAGAAGAGAACAACTGGAATATATTGTAACAACTGGAAAAATTGAGGGACGAAGGGATAGAAAGAAGCAAAGAGAAAAGATACTAGACAGCTTAAGAGAATGGCTTGGCAGAAAATCAACAGAAATGATAAATAACTGTCGAGATCGAAAGTTGTGGAGAGACATGATCACCTACGCCAGCAGGCCCGGTATTTGATGATTGATGATGAATTGTCTGTTATCTCTTCTCTCAGTTTTCCTCTAATTACCCCCCCCCCCCCCCACTTTTCCGGGGGGTTAAATTTCTTCCTCTTTCCTTCTTCATTTGTCTTTCAGCAAGAGGGGGGATAAATTTGAGGTCTTTTGTTCTTCCGTACGCCTCTGCTGCTGCTGCTCTTATGTTTCCTAGTGTTTCTTATATTTCGTCAATCGATCTTTTACGTGGTTGGCCTTTGGGTCTGATATTCTCGCAACTTTTATTGGAGACTCGTTGTGTAGTGTCTTCATTAGTGCTAGAATTGGAGACTCGTTGTGTAGTGTCTTCATTAGTGCTAGAATTGGAGACTCGTTGTGTAGTGTCTTCATTAGTGCTAGAATCGGAGACTCGTTGTGTAGTGTCTTCATTAGTGCTAGAATCGGAGACTCGTTGTGTAGTGTCTTCATTAGTGCTAGAATTGGAGACTCGTTGTGTAGTGTCTTCATTAGTGCTAGAATAGGAGACTCGTTGTGTAGTGTCTTCATTAGTGCTAGAATTGGAGACTCGTTGTGTAGTGTCTTCATTAGTGCTAGAATTGGAGACTCGTTGTGTAGTGTCTTCATTAGTGCTAGAATCGGAGACTCGTTGTGTAGTGTCTTGATTAGTGCTAGAATCGGAGACTCGTTGTGTAGTGTCTTCATTAGTGCTAGAATAGGAGACTCGTTGTGTAGTGTCTTCATTAGTGCTAGAATCGGAGACTCGTTGTGTAGTGTCTTGATTAGTGCTAGAATTGGAGACTCGTTGTGTAGTGTCTTCATTAGTGCTAGAATAGGAGACTCGTTGTGTAGTGTCTTCATTAGTGCTAGAATAGGAGACTCGTTGTGTAGTGTCTTCATTAGTGCTAGAATTGGAGACTCGTTGTGTAGTGTCTTCATTAGTGCTAGAATTGGAGACTCGTTGTGTTGTGTCTTCATTAGTGCTAGAATAGGAGACTCGTTGTGTAGTGTCTTCATTAGTGCTAGAATAGGAGACTCGTTGTGTAGTGTCTTCATTAGTGCTAGAATTGGAGACTCGTTGTGTAGTGTCTTCATTAGTGCTAGAATAGGAGACTCGTTGTGTAGTGTCTTCATTAGTGCTAGAATAGGAGACTCGTTGTGTAGTGTCTTCATTAGTGCTAGAATAGGAGACTCGTTGTGTAGTGTCTTCATTAGTGCTAGAATAGGAGACTCGTTGTGTAGTGTCTTCATTAGTGCTAGAATTGGAGACTCGTTGTGTAGTGTCTTCATTAGTGCTAGAATTGGAGACTCGTTGTGTAGTGTCTTCATTAGTGCTAGAATAGGAGACTCGTTGTGTAGTGTCTTCATTAGTGCTAGAATTGGAGACTCGCTGTGTAGTGTCTTCATTAGTGCTAGAATTGGAGACTCGCTGTGTAGTGTCTTCATTAGTGCTAGAATAGGAGACTCGTTGTGTAGTGTCTTCATTAGTGCTAGAATAGGAGACTCGTTGTGTAGTGTCTTCATTAGTGCTAGAATTGGAGACTCGTTGTGTAGTGTCTTCATTAATGCTAGAATTGGAGACTCGTTGTGTAGTGTCTTCATTAGTGCTAGAATTGGAGACTCGTTGTGTAGTGTCTTCATTAGTGCTAGAATTGGAGACTCGTTGTGTAGTGTCTTCATTAGTGCTAGAATTGGAGACTCGTTGTGTAGTGTCTTCATTAATGCTAGAATTGGAGACTCGTTGTGTAGTGTCTTCATTAGTGCTAGAATTGGAGACTCGTTGTGTAGTGTCTTCATTAATGCTAGAATAGGAGACTCGTTGTGTAGTGTCTTCATTAGTGCTAGAATTGGAGACTCGTTGTGTAGTGTCTTCATTAGTGCTAGAATTGGAGACTCGTTGTGTAGTGTCTTCATTAGTGCTAGAATAGGAGACTCGTTGTGTAGTGTCTTCATTAGTGCTAGAATTGGAGACTCGTTGTGTAGTGTCTTCATTAGTGCTAGAATTGGAGACTCGTTGTGTAGTGTCTTCATTAGTGCTAGAATTATTGAAGAAATGCCGGGTTCGGTAGCGAGTGTGTCATCCTATACATGACAATGAAAGGACTTGCTCCACAAACATAAATGAGCATGAAAAAAAAAAAGTAAAGTGCCCCGTCACGCCAAGTGGCGTATAAGGAATATGGTGTTAGTGACCATAATTTTTACAGACCTTCGGCACATGATTTTTTTTGGATAATGTTGTCGGCATAACGCTTTACTTTCCCAGAAAAAATTCGGTACCCACTTAAGGCTGGGTGAACCCCGAAACCTTCGATCAGGATTGAACCCGATTCCTTGTCCTTTGTAGTCCAGTTCCCTAACCACTGAGTTATCGCAGCTTCTAAAATGTACATAATGCAATAAAATAAATACTTTTATCCAGGCAGCAGGTTTTCCTGGTCAAGAATTAATCTCATTAGTTGACCACCTAATGCCACACATTTTCAACCCAAAATACTACAAATGTAAACAGATTTCAGGTGTGCTTTATAAATAGAAAATTGTGTACATTTTAACTATAAATATGATACTGATAACAATCGTCAAGTTTTGGAAGGTAACTGCACTTTTGTCTTCATTATTTTCGCATGTGATATCACCCAGGCAAACAGTATGATAAGTTTGTATCAGTCATGACGAACTTAGCAACAGATAGATTGCGACATGTATACTTCATTGGTTTCACGTGTCTGCACAGTATAACCGAGAGAACTAGCAAGGTGGTTATGAATAGTGTAGGGAATCTATTGATACAAGTATAGTTGGTGCACTTATCAGAATAGTATAGTATGTATTAGACTATATCAGCGGTAATGATTGTACATGGATTATTATGTTAGAGGTATCTACTTGTGAGTGAATGGTAACCATGGACGCATTGATGGTGGATTCCGCCTTCGTAGAATATGGTAAGTTATTTATGTAAGGGCAGTGATCAGGTGAAACTTTCGATGTTTCAGATATAAAGTTATGAATGTGTTATGTTCTTCTACTACCAGTAAAACCGGTTTTATTCTCGCACTACCACTATAACCAGCACCACCATCAATATTAAAACTTCTGCCAACGATGTCATTACAACCATTACCACTTTAGCTACTGTAGCATTACAACCATTAACCCTAATACAACATCTACTACTAAAACTCGGTTACCACTAATATAACATTCACTAACACTATCACCTCTATTGCCACTCTTTGTCCTACTACTCTCACCTTAATCACCACTTCTTCTCTTACTACTATCACTCCTATCACCACTTCTTCTCTTACTACTATCACTCCTATCACCACTTCTTCTCTTACTACTATCACTCCTATCACCACTTCTTCTCTTACTACTATCACTCCTATCACCACTCCCCCTACTACTAACAACTCTATTACCACTAATATCAACATCCGCTATTAGAAGTACTGCACCTCTATTACTATCCCTGCTACTGCTATCACCATTATTGGCACTACTGTCCCTATTACTACAAACACCTTCATTGCCACTATTTCTATTCCTACTGTTACTATAATCTCTATTGCCACTAGCCTTGCTCCTAATACTAACACTACAATTACCACAAGTCCTGCTCCTATTACTAACAACTCTATTACCACAAGTCTTGACCCTACCACTAACACCTCTATTACCACTAATCCTGCCCCTACCACTAACACCTCTATTACCACTAATCCTGCCCCTACTACTAATATCTCTATTACCACTAATCCTGTCCCTACTACTAACAACTCTATTACCACTACTCATACTAACACCTCTATTACCACTACTCATACTAACACCTCTATTACCACTATTCATACTAACAACTCTATTACCACTACTCATACTAACAATTCTATTACCACTATTCATACTAACAATTCTATTACCACTATTCATACTAACAATTCTATTACCACTATTCATACTAACAATTCTATTACCACTATTCATACTAACAATTCTATTACCACTATTCATACTAACAATTCTATTACCACTATTCATACTAACAATTCTATTACCACTATTCATACTAACAACTCTATTACCACTATTCATACTAACAATTCTATTACCACTATTCATACTAACAACTCTATTACCACTACTCATACTAACAATTCTATTACCACTATTCATACTAACAATTCTATTACCACTATTCATACTAACAACTCTATTACCACTAATATCAACATACGCTATTAGGAGTACTGCACATCTATTACTATTCCTACTACTGCAATCACCATTTATGACACGACTGTCCCTATTACTACAAGCACCTCTATTGCCACTATTTCTACTTCTACTGTTACTAAAATCTCTATACCACTAGTCTTGCCCTTAATACTAACACCACTATTACCACTAATCCTGCCTTTACTACTAACACCTCTATTACCACTACTCATACTAACACCTCTATTACCACTACTCATACTAACACCTCTATTACCACTACTCATACTAACACCTCTGTTACTACTACTCCTACCTCTACTACTACGATAATCTATCACCACTACTTGTGCCCCCACTACGACGATCATCTCAATTACCACTACTCCTGCTCCTCATATTACTTACATCTCTGTTACCACCACTCCTACAACTGCTACTAACATCTCTATTACCACTACTCCTGCTCCATCTACTTTTATCACTTCAATAGTAACACTATTACAGACGATACAATGTATAATAAACAGTATTTGAAAACATAAAACATAATCACTACTGCTATTGCTACCACAGTAGTACCACTAATTTTACTAATATAATTACAACAATTAATACTACCACTACTTAACACCATTACTACCACCACTGATGCCACAAATGTTGGTGCTACTAATACTACCACTACTATTAAAACGAAAATGACAACAACTACGACTACTACTATTGCTACTGTATTTTACTGGTAATTATACAACTTTATGAATACTTTTTGAACTAAGTACAAACGTGGATCTATCTTTCCATACTTTTATTGTATTGTATAAATTGTTGCTTTAATGATAGTTTCTAGCCAATATGGGTTTTTATATGCATGTATATGCGTGTGTATGTGTACTGACATCATGATAGATTCAATAAATGTTCATTATAACTGTACTCGTAGTTCATAAACTGTAAGAAATTGCTCGCACTGTACGCTTGTCACGGGCGATAAAAAGAACATTTGCTCTTCGATTGTATTTTTGTATATCAAGCTAGTAGTATCAAGCTAGTAGTATCAAGCTAGTAGTATCAAGCTAGTAGTATCAAGCTAGTAGTATCAAGCTAGTAGTATCAAACTAGTAGTATCAAGCTAGTAGTATCAAGCTAGTAGTATCAAGCTAGTAGTATCAAGCTAGTAGTATCAAACTAGTAGTATCAAGCTAGTAGTATCAAGCTAGTAGTATCAAGCTAGTAGTATCAAACTAGTAGTATCAAGCTAGTAGTATCAAGCTAGTAGTATCAAGCTAGTAGTATCAAACTAGTAGACACGTGACTTTATGAAAAGCATTACCTACTATTACAAACTGGGACAATATTACGAGAGGTTAATGTATTCACATGCCTTGCAGCGATAGTAACATTAGATTGTAGTGTGTGGCAGAGGTAAGGTAATCAGGAATAGACAACAATGCAAAGAGGGGCAAAAGTTATTGGATACCCCAACTTTGTAAACGGAAGTAAGAGAAGTACTTCTCGATGTTTTATAGAGCTAGAAGTACTTCTCGATGTTTTATAGAGCTAGAAGCACTTCTCGATGTTTTATAGAGCTAGAAGCACTTCTCGATGTTTTATAGAGCTAGAAGCACTTCTCGATGTTTTATAGAGCTAGAAGCACTTCTCGATGTTTTATAGAGCTAGAAGCACATCTCGATGTTTTATAGAGCTAGAAGCACTTCTCGATGTTTTATAGAGCTAGAAGCACTTCTCTGTGTTTTATAGAGCTAGCCCTGACAAGCGGTAGACACAGTCGTTTCTTCTTACTCCGAAGTGACATTTTAGTTCTAATGTGGGAAGTTGTGCTAACATTTATGGAGGTAGATGTTCTGAGCTTAGTACATTCAAAGCGTTCTTAAAACTGATATTGTGGGGAAGAGGGGATAGCCGGGGTACTGGAGGTAGGAGGCCTGCCTCTTGACAAAAAGTCCCCGGGTTTGATTTCCACCACAAACGGTGGGAGTTTTTCTAGAATCGAACCCGTGATTTTGTATTCATTTTTGATTATTTTGTTATTTCTTTTTTTTTTTTTTTTTTGGCTTTACCCTCCCCCGGTCTTTGAGTAGTAAGATTCAAAGTCTCTGAAAACGGGGAACAACAAGAGTGCACTCGCACACGTTAAAGAACCCTAGTTAGCTGAAGGTCGAAGAGTTTCGGGGGGAGGGGGGGAAGATGCAATATTCATGTTTTAACCACACAATAGATTACATTTTAAAACAAACCTTCTTGTAATCACTTTAAATGTATAATAGAGCAAGCATGATCATTTTTATCTTCCCGGAAAGACATAAGTGAACTTATCAACTAGAATATCATTACAAACAATTGGCTCCTGTATCATGGGCAATAGGATAACAGACAAGGAAATCGTCAAAGTGGTTTTATAGACAAAAGTTGAGAATATAAATAGTAGTAGACTTAAGTTACGAATATAAAGAGTAGTAGATATAAGTTAAGAATATAAAGAGTAGTAGACTTAAGTTACGAATATAAAGAGTAGTAGATATAAGTTAAGAATATAAAGAGTAGTAGACTTAAGTTACGAATATAAAGAGTAGTAGACTTAAGTTACGAATATAAAGAGTAGTAGATATAAGTTAAGAATATAAAGAGTAGTAGACTTAAGTTACGAATATAAAGAGTAGTAGATATAAGTTAAGAATATAAAGAGTAGTAGACTTAAGTTACGAATATAAAGAGTAGTAGACTTAAGTTACGAATATAAAGAGTAGTAGATATAAGTTGTGAATAACACTAGTAGTAGACATAAGTTGATAATATAAAGAGTAGTAGATATAAGTTGATAATATAAAGAGTAGTAGACTTAAGTTACGTATATAAAGAGTAGTAGATATAAGTTGTGAATAACACTAGTAGTAGACATAAGTTGATAATATAAATAGTAGTAGACATAAGTTGTCAATATAAAGAGTAGTAAACAAAAGAACCTTATTTGCTGACGATACAGCCCTAGTCGCTCATAGTGAAGCCACCCTACAATCGCTGATCAACAACCTGGACAAAACATGCGACCTTTTTTCACTGTCAATTAGTGTTCATAAAACAGTAACACTAAATCAAGGCGACATCAAACCTATATTAATCACTTTAAAAGATTGTCCACTAGAATCAGTTTACAAATTTACGTATCTTGGATCCACAATTACGCAAAACACTTCTCTTGATGAAGAAATAAGCAGTTGAATTGGTAAGGCAGCTACGACCTTCGGCAAACTCACAGAAAGGGCCTGGAACAACACGAAACTAACACTGAAGACCAAACTCTTAATATATCAAACTTGTGTGCTTAGCACACTATTATGTGGATCTGAAACCTGGACAACATACTCAAACCAGGAAAAAAGACTAAATGCCTTCCACATGCAATGTCTCCGTATAATAATGCACATCAAATGGCAGGACAAAATAACCAACTTAACTGTCCTGCAACGTGCTACGAACCCATCAATCATGTCGATGCTCAGAAGTCGAAGACTAAGATGGCTGGGGCATGTCCAGCAAATGGAAGAAAAGCGCATCCCCAGGCAAATACTATATGGTGAACTAATACATGGAAAAAGACAAATCGGCAGACCTAAACTACGATATAGAGATATTTGTAAATCATCTCTAAATGACTTCTCCATATAACAGAGTTACCTTATCATCACATTAGTTACTGAGCATATAACTGACTGTGTTATATACTCGTAGTACATCTAATTCAAAAATAAATGAAGTCAAAACCCGGTATTTATAAACACAGAATAGGGTAGATAACTGCAGCCAAACCAATGTGTTAGCGTAATTCCAACCACACTTACCTCCCTCTTTAAGCGTAACTTCATCAGGGGACACAGAAGTGCCCTAAATCATGCCCGGTGACTGCATTCAACATGAATTACTCCCCCATTATTCATTGAAAATCCCCTTCTTACTTATGTACTCATTAGGGTGTACTTCTCAACAGAACGAGGTTATCATAGTCTCCTGGTCGTAATTTAAAAAAAAAATGTCTTAATAAATATTTATTTCTATTGTCGGCTGGCTTTTGTTGTTATTGTTATTCCTTTAATAATAATAATAATTATTATTATTTATTATTATTTTTCGTTATTATTATTATTATTATTATTGTTATTAATTATTATTTTTCGTTATTATTATTATTGTTATTTTAGGATTAAGAAAGATTTATTGAGAACAATCCAAGTAAGGGAATTGAAATACTTCAGACAAAATATAACAGCAAACTGAATGTCATCTGAGAGGGAAAAGGTAAAGGCAGTCCTATATTAAGTGTCGTTGATTGTACTTAACTTCAACTCCCTGAGGTGTAGTGGCCAGCTCCCATCTTCGCTATTTTTCCTTCAGGGATAATATCTCCGGTACTCATTTAAAGTGGCTGGGTGGACCTCAGGAGCCTTTTAGTTTGGGAAAAATGCGTTGCTTCAACTTGCGTTTGAACCCCGAACTTTTTAAAGCCCGCAGCAAGTAAACTAACCACAACGCTACCGCAGCAAATAAACTAACCACAACGCTACCGCAGCAAATAAACTAACCACAACGCTACCGGGCTCTCAGAGGGAAAAGAATAGGAGTGAACAAAGAAAGACAAACTTTCATGCCAACTTGTCATTTCAAGAAGCTTCTTCTTCTTTCCTTCACCATTGCCTTTCAGCGTCGAGATGAGTTACAATTTGCGATCTTTTGCTCTTCTCCTGCTGTTATGTTTCCTAGTATTTCTAATATTCCATTAATCTATTTGTTCCGTAGTGGGTCATTGAGTTAGTTAGAAAAATAACATTGTTAGACAAAAATATCGTTGTTCTTAGAAAAAATATAGTTGTTAGAAAAAATATCGTTGTTGTTAGAAAAATATCGTTGTTAGAAAAAATATCGTTGTTGTTAGAAAAAATATCGTTGTTGTTAGAAAAAATATCGTTGTTAGAAAAAATATCGTTGTTGTTAGAAAAAAATATCGTTGTTGTTAGAAAAAATATCGTTGTTAGAAAAAATATCGTTGTTGTTAGAAAAATATCGTTGTTAGAAAAATAGATGCGTTACGTAGTAATTCAGTTTTGTATATTTGTTCCTTCCGCCAAACACATTTTATGTGGACATTACATTTGTCCTTTCACCCTTACACACTCTATCTGGACATTACATTTGTCATTTCACCCTGACACACTCTATCTGGACATTACATTTGTCCTTTCACCCTTACACACTCTATCTGGACATTACATTTGTCCTTTCACCCTGACACACTCTATCTGGACATTACATTTGTCCTTTCACCCTGACACACTCTATCTGGACATTACATTTGTCCTTTCACCCTGAGACACTCTATCTGGACATTACATTTGTCCTTTCACCCTGACACACTCTATCTGGACATTACATTTGTCCTTTCACCCTGACACACTCTATCTGGACATTACATTTGTCCTTTCACCCTGACACACTCTATCCGGACATTACATTTGTCCTTTCACCCTGACACACTCTATCTGGACATTACATTTGTCCTTTCACCCTGACACACTCTATCTGGACATTCCATTTGTTCTTTCACCCTGACACACTCTATCTGGACATTGCATTAGTTCTTTCACCCTGACACACTCTATCTGGACATTGCATTTGTTCTTTCACCCTGACACACTCTATCTGGACATTGCATTTGTTCTTTCACCCTGACACACTCTATCTGGACATTACATTTGTTCTTTCCCCCAGACACACTCTATCTGGACATTACATTTGTTCTTTCCCCAGACACACTCTATCTGGATATTACATTTGTTCTTTCACCCTGACACACTCTATCTGGATATTACATTTGTTCTTTCACCCAGACACACTCTATCTGGATATTACATTTGTTCTTTCACCCAGACACACTCTATCTGGACATTACATTTGTTCATTCCCCCAGACACACTCTATCTGGACATTACATGTGTTCTTTCCCCCAGACACACTCTATCTGGACATTACATTTGTTCTTTCCCCCAGACACACTCTATCTGGACATTACATTTGTTCTTTCCCCCAGACACACTCTATCTGGACATTACATTTGTTCTTTCCCCCAGACACACTCTATCTGGGCATTACATGTGTTCCTTCCGCTATACACAGACATTACATTTGTTACTTCCGCTATACACAGACATTACATGTGTTCCTTCCGCCAGACACAGACATTACATTTGTTCCTTCCATCAGACACAGACACAGACATTACAATTGTTCCTTCCGCCAGATAACTCTTATCTGGACATTTCATGCATTTCCTCCGTCAGACACCAATATATATATACCGCCTTTCCCGTTTCTCGGGGTTTCCTTGGTGGAAGGGGGAAAAGGGGGGGGGTGACATTTAGGAATAGAGAATAAGGGTCACATGTCCACCTCCAGTAGAAAAACACTTAAAACCTTATCGGGACACGAATCCACGGTCTCCAACAATCTATATCTGTTGGAAATCAAGGAGTGTTTTTGTACCAACCCTGTATATGGGCTAAGTATAATCGGCTTCCAAGACATTTGTGAGAAATTGTGCAGCCAAGATGGCATACACACTGTGATAACAGGCAAACGGTGGAGTTGGACAGGTCGCGTGCCCAGAAGAGATTTAGAAACAATAAAAAGAACTGCCAAATAGTGGTCGGAAGGACGTAAGGCAAATGAGAGGAATATATAAGACAAGGAGGTAACAAAGATTCATAATGCGGGCCAGACTTAGGGCAACCTTACGAATGATGACCGTGAACCTCATGATGTAGAGAAGCCTGTGTTGCTGCCCTTGAAGATGAATCAGTCACTGATTGCTTAATCTGTGACCAAGGAAAGATGGATGTGTTCCTTCAGAAAAGTCGTTACGTCAGTTTATGTGACCACTAAAGTCTCAAGGATACGAGTCATGTATTGATGTGTAAGGAATTTGATTTTACAAATAAAGAGCCCTGTCTCGTCCGCCACCTGATGGCGTATCAGTAATACACTGCTCGTGTCCATGTATTTCATGACATCAGACTTCGCTAGTTTCCCAAATACAATCTGTTACCAAATCTTAGCGGCTGGTTGATCCCGGAAGTCGTATTTGGTAACAAAAAAATGCTTTTCACATTTTAAATAATGTTACATTTATTTGTTCACGGACCTTCTGATCAGTAAACGAGCGCACTAACCACTTCGCTACCACATCTTTAGAGAGACTTCACATTAGAATAAGTTACTTTTTCTTTTTTTCTCTCTCTCATATTTAATGTTTAGTCCACAATTATTTATTTATTTAGTTGGTAAGTTAGTTAATTAGCTAGTTATTTAATTAGTTAATTAGTTGGCTAGTTAGTTAGAGGGTTGATTGGTTGGTTGGTTGGTTGGTTGGTTGGTTGGTTGGTTGGTTGATTGGTTAGTTCCACTTAGGCTAAAGTCGGCACAAAAGGATGAAATCATAGCACTCTATGTCTGACAATGCAATGCTCGATCTTGCCAGTCTTGTTCCTAAGCCCACGATTGTCTGACAATGCAATGCTGGATCTCGCAAGTCTGGTTCCTAAGCCCACGATTGTCTGACAATGCAATGCTCGATCTTGCCAGTCTTGTTCCTAAGCCCACGATTGTCTGACAATGCAATGCTGGATCTCGCAAGTCTGGTTCCTAAGCCCACGATTGTCTGACAATGCAATGCTGGATCTCGCAAGTCTGGTTCCTAAGCCCACCATTGTCTGACAATGCAATGCTAGATCTCGCAAGTCTGGTTCCTAAGCTCACCATTGTCTGACAATGCAATGCTAGATCTCGCAAGTCTGGTTCCTAAGCCCACCATTGTCTGACAATGCAATTCTAGATGTCGCAAGTCTGGTTCCTAAGCCCACCATTGTCTGACAATGCAATGCTAGATCTCGCAAGTCTGGTTCCTAAGCCCACCATTGTCTGACAATGCAATTCTAGATGTCGCAAGTCTGGTTCCTAAGCCCACCATTGTCTGACAATGCAATGCTAGATCTCGCAAGTCTGGTTCCTAAGCCCACCATTGTTTGACAATGCAATGCTAGATCTCGCAAGTCTGGTTCCTAAGCCCACGATTGTCTGACAATGCAATGCTAGATCTCACAAGTCTGGTTCCTAAGCCCACGATTGTCTGACAATGCAATGCTAGATCTCACAAGTCTGGTTCCTAAGCCCACGATTGTCTGACAATGCAATGCTAGATCTCACAAGTCTGGTTCCTAAGCCCACGATTGTCTGACAATGCAATGCTAGATCTCACAAGTCTGGTTCCTAAACCCACGATTGTCTGACAATGCAATGCTAGATCTCGCAAGTCTGGTTCCTAAGCCCACGATTGGAGACCAAGAGGCTCACAGAACCTGAGATGAGAGCGTCAGCGACTCAGTGTATGCGTCAGGGTTGGTAAATAATAAAGCTGATTCAAACCCTTCTCCACCTCCAAGTGGTTCCCCACAGCCGTTTCACTGTGACCAAGCGAATAAGGATTGAAAAGGAAAGGCAATCCGACACCTGAAATACAATGCAAAAATCGGGTGTATCCGGTCGAAAAGGGCACATATCGCGGCTTGTCGTAAACTATCGAAACTACTCATTTATGACCGCTTAACGTCCATTCAATGAAAATAAGTAGAAGTCGTCTGGTGAACGTGACGGAGAAACACATAGTTAAATCCTGCCTGGTAATTGTTCCGCTTACAGCTTATTTAGAAAATTGAAGCCTTTGAAATGTGGATTTATAGAAGAATATGAAAAATTGGGTGGATAGAAAAGAAAACAAATAATGCAGTCTTAAAACAACTAAAATTGAAAATAGAATTACTAAACACAATTCAAACAAGACAGATGAGATTTTTGGGGCATGTATAAAGACATAAAAGTCTACTAAAAATAACCTTGTAAGAGAAAATACAAGGTAAAGGAGGCAAAGGCAGACCAAGATAAACATGGACGAGTAACATCAAAAGATGAACAAGTAAGTCTATGACAACCTGTACCTTCAATGCAAATCTTCTTCTACCTTTCAGCTCCCTGTGGAGCATAGGTCTTCAACAAACACTTTCCAAGCCTGTTTCTTGCCATTCTGTTAAGATCATTACATTTCTTCCCCCATCATCTTCATCTCTGCTTCTATCTGTCTTCTCCAAAAATGCATTGCATACGCCAACCGGTATGGCACATGATGATGATGATATTCCGTCAAACCATATTTTTCGTGGTCGGCCCTTCGGTCTGGTGTTCTCGCAATGTTTATTGAAGGCTCGTTGTGTTTTGATCTTTATGTCTTGCTTCGTAGCTAAACCATTGTATCTGTTGTTTCTTTATATATTCTATGGCGGTGGTTTTTCCTAGCTTTTTTCCCTCAGTTCTTCATTTCTGATCTTGTCTCTCAGACTGTTTCCTGTCATTCGTCTAACACACTTCGTCTCACTATATGTTATTTTTCTTGTTGTTCTTGCATCTACGGTCCATGACTGGCATTGGTATCACAACGGTGAGATGAAGATTGTATTGTAGAGTGCCCGTTTTGCCTCTAGAGTTATTTCCTTATTGGACAATATAGGTGATAGCTGTCCAGTGATTTTACACACTTTGTTGCATCTTGAGTCTATCTCTGCTGTTGTTGTTAATATTACTTGCACATTTCGTTTCGGCACATCCCTTTCGGCAGTTTTGTTTTACATGATTGCAATTACTTCTGCAATTACTTTGACAACATATTAACATGAGATGCGTTTACCACTCAGCTTTGTTTAAGCCGAATATTTCATTGGTCAGTTCGTTGATGGATTAAAGGGAAAATAGTCGCTGTATGCTTATAACAGGGAGATTGATATGTGGGTGGAACTGAGGGGGTGTATATTGTGTGTACGTGTATGTGTGGGCAGTACGTGTGTGTAGTGTACAACACGTGTTGCTTTGTGTACAGTAAGCGATTGTGAGTGGATGTTTGTGTGTGCGTTTGTGTGTTGATGTTTGTATATGTGTGTTCGTGTGTAGATTTAAGTGTGGGTATTTGTGTGTGGATGTTTGTGTGGCTATTTGTGTGTAGATGTTTGGGTGTGGATGTTTGAGTGTGGATATGTGTGTGTATGTTTATATTTGGGTGTATGTTTGTATGGAGATGTCTGTGTGCTTGTGTGTGGATATTTTCTGTGCATATGTGTGTGGATATGTATAAGTATGTTTGTGTGTGGATGTTTGTGTTGTACATCAAATGTGTGGATGTTTGTGTGTGTACATCAAATGTGTGGATGTTTGTGTGTGTACATCAAATGTATGGATGTTTGTGTGTGTATATCAAATGTGTGGATGTTTGTGTGTGTGTACATCAAATGTGTGGATGTTTGTGTGTGTATACATCAAATGTATGGATGTTTTTGTGTGTACATCAAATGTGTGGTTGTGTGTGTGTACATCAAATGTGTGGATGTTTGTGTGTATATATCAAATGTGTGGATGTTTGTGTGTGTACATCAAATGTGTGGATGTGTGTGTGTACATCAAATGTGTGGATGTTTGTGTGTATATATCAAATGTGTGGATGTTTGTGTGTGTGTGTCAAATGTGTGAATGTTTGTGTGTGTGTGTGTGTGTGTACATCAAATGTGTGGATGTTTGTGTGCGTACTTCAAGTGTGTGGATGTTTGTGTGTGGATGCTTGTGTATGGATGTGTGAGTGTGGATATTTGTGTCTGTATGTGTTTGTATATAAATGGAACCTTGACGTTGAATGGTAGCTAGTGCCCTTTATTCAAGATCGCAAACAAAAGGTTAAGTCAATGACAGGACGAACGTAAAAGTCCAACGCCCACGCATTTCTCCCAATTATTTCGCGTCTCTTTCCTAACCACAGAAGACTCCACTGTCCCTTCAGTGATTAGAGGCCAATGGTTTCTGATGATCTAACACAACAAATGAATGCACGAAACGTTTGTGGACAGATTCATTATGAATACTGCTTCAGTTACTCTCCAACTCAATGTCTCTCTCACTATCTCTTTCTCTCTCTCTCTCTCTCTCTCTCTCTTATTGTCGAAGAGTTAAGACCCTACATTTATTCCCGGTTTAAGGCTTTATTTGTTTATTATCGACATAATTCGGTAGTTACTCCACTTCCTACAAACTGTTACTCCACTTCCTACAAACTGTTACTCCACCTCCACAAACTGTTACTCCACTTCCTACAAACTGTTACTCCACCTCCACAAACTGTTACTCCACTTCCTACAAACTATTACTGTAGTTCCAAGAAAAGAACAAATAGTTGCTGGCAGCTTTTAGCTTGTTCAATTTCCAGTTCCGCTCACAGTTTCCAGTTCCGTTCACAGTTTCCAGTTCCGTTCACAGTTTCCAGTTCCGTTCACAGTTTCCAGTTCCGCCCTCAATGTCTGTTGTGAGAATGAATCTTGCGGCAATAATTGCAGTTATTTAGTTTAACTCCGATTCTTTGTCGAACATTATCGTATCAGTTGTGAGATGTTGCTTCTATAGGACAATAACTTAATGACAAGTAGGTGGAGTTTCTAGATACCTTCAGCCGTCAGGGATTTGTTCAAATCTTCTGTCATGAAAATTGATAATTCCAAAACAATGAGATAACTGATACACTAGGCCCTGAAGTACTGTATACATCCTGAGAGAATCTCTACCGTTATTGACTTATGGAGACTTGCAGGGAGCAGCTGATGATCGTTACTAGATTTGGCATATGATGTTTATCGACGCTGAAATCATGAAGCTATTGCAATCTGAAATCAAGCGTGGTACTGGTAAGAAGGATGTGGCGGAATGATTGAAACGTTTAGCTTCAAAATTATCTTATTTGCTTGGACGGAATTATCTCATTTGAAATTGTGGACTTCGTCACGTTATCAGGCTCAACATTTTTTTTTTCGGGGGGGGGGGGGGGGGATGTATAAATTGTGCTCCTAGTTTAAATATGTCAAAGCAAATATTTTGAACAAAATAAAAATGGTGTTTGCATGATATAATATTGTAGGTTATGGTTATGGTTATGGAAGGCCCCGGTATCGCTGCAAACGAATTAAAATCCATTATTGCTCAATCGCCCGTGCTAGTGGAATCATCCGAATTAATATATCATCTTTCGAACAAAGAAATGTAGCTGCAGTCACCATCATTGCAGTCTCAGCACACGCGAAAAGACATAAGGCGAAACCGCACAGAAAGTGAACACCGCTATCTGTTCCCCGTCAAACGATATCATCATTCATCGCAATATCGAAATACAATCAAAACGGATAAAACGCACAGCTCACGGTGTGCACAGGGCACTTAACTCAGTAGCTCCTGCAACAAGCCAGACTTGGAATATGAGGAAACTGCAACAAGGAACACTTTTCAGACACAGCCTGTAATGGTTCCTGCCACCTATTCGCCATATTGACCGGAAGTTCTCGTCCTCCCGAAAATGTTGATCGTTCTATGTTTTTTTTTTTTTTAAATATATAGCGCTTGATGATGTTATGACATCTTTTTGTCTGAGCAGAGCTTTGTTACGTTAGCCTGTGACATGCCAGCAATTTGTGCAAAACAGCGGTGGTTTGTTATTTAGTGTAACTTCAGCAGCTAAATATATCCGTAGCAACTGAGCTCCAAGTTGTCATGTAGAGTTAGCTTCTGTTGGCCATATTTGTGTTCAATGTGCTATTGTGAAGTATCTAAACAGGCTCCAGGACTTGTCCTGCAGAATGTCATCACTCACAAAACCCTAATAACACAAATATGGCACACAGAAGGAACTCCTGTCTGGCAAACTATGGACAACTGGATAAAACATTCAAAGGAAATATCATCACTACTCACTAAGTTACAGTAAATGCAATTTTCATTTTGTTATATAGTATTTATGAAATTTATTTATTGTTTTCGCAATTTAATTTATCATTGATGACATTTAATGGTGTCGTGTTGGGGGCCTCAGTTGCCTATGGGAAAACCAGCCGACAATGCTACCGACGTTCGGACAACCTGTGTTCGATCCCCCCCTGGAAGCAGTGTGAATTGTACTCCTTGATAGAACAATATACCCCGCTGTCAACCCAGCCGCTGGCAGAAATGAATACCAGGGTATTACTCTGGGAAGGTGAGGAATGTCGCCTCGCATCGTGAGTTTCGATGCTTGAAGTGACACTATCCAGAAGTCTCCAAACACTTCTGGATAGGCGGCCGAAGACACGTTAGTGAAAAGTAGCGTGCCGATTTAAGTCTTGTATTTTACCTTGACCTTATTTAATGGTGATATATTTACCTCAGGCTTCACAGCTGGGAGGTCAACTATAGACATGATTTTCACACTTAGACAATTACAGTAAGAAAAATGCCGGGAACAAAATATGCCGCTCTATATTGCCTTTGTGGATCTCACAAAGTCCTTCGACTCAGTAAACAGAGTTGTGCTCTACTGGTTGTTAGAAAAGCATAGGCTGCCCACCTAAATTACTTAAGCTGATTATATCCTTTCATGAAGACATGAATGCTAAAATCCACTTTGATGGGAGTTCATCAGAGAATTTCAAAGTCAACAACTGAGTGAAACAGGGATGCGTCCTCGCCCCCACTCTTTTTGGTATATATTTTGCTGCCCTTCTAAATTACGCCTTCGAAAACAGCTCAGGGGATATTTACATTCGCACAAGATCAGATGGCTCACTGTTCAACTTAGCACGACTAAGAGCAAAAACAAATGTTGCCCTACTTAAAGAACTTTTATTTGCTGACGATGCAGCCCTAGTCGCTAATAGTGAAGCCACCTTATAATCGCTGATCAACAACCTGGACAAAGCATGTAATATTTTTTCACTGTCAATTAATGTTCAGAAAACAGTAGTACTAAGTCAAGGTGACATCAAACATTTATTAATCACTTAAAAGATTGTCCACTAGAATATAGTGGAATTTCTGAACAGATAATTATTAACGTATCTTGGATCCACAATTACGAAACCACTTCTCTTGATGATGAAATAAACAGCCGAATTGGTAAAGCAGCAACGACATTCGGCAAACTCACAGAAAAGGGGGACTGGTTGGTCTCGAGGCAAGACGCCGGCCTCAAGACAGAGAGGTTGTGGGTTCAAATCCCGGCTACACCAGTTGGGATTTTATTTATGATTTCTCTCAGCAGCGAGGCCCGTCTTGAAAAGTCAATTACTCATGGACGTAAAAAAATATGAGTGCCCCCGAAGACTGAGTTATCTGCCTGTACGGCGAGGGACCCCTGTGCACACAGCTGCCAGGGAAAAATGGATTAACACGCAAAATTCAGTTCCTCTCTCTAGTAGTCTATAGGTACTTCGCCATAGGTCAAAGCTGGCAAAAACTCAAAGAAAGGGCCTGGAACAACGCGAAACTAACACTGAAGACCAAACTCTTAATATATCAAACTTGTGTGCTTAGCACACTATTATATGGATCTGAAACCTGGACAACATACTCAAACCAGGAAAAAAGACTAAATGCCTTCCACATGCAATGTCTCCGCAGAAAAATGCACATCAAATGGCAGGACAAGATAACCAACTTAACTGTCCTGCAACGTGCTAAGACCCGAACAATCATGTAGACGCTCAGATGTTGAAGACTAAGATGGTTGGGGCACTTTCAGCAAATGGAAGAAAAAGGCATCCAAAGGTAAATACTATTGGTTATTGGTTATTGGTTATGGAAGGCCTCGGTATCACAGCAAACGAATTAAAATCCATAATTGCTCAACCGCCCATGCCAGTGGAGTCATCCGAATTACTAACTCATCTCCCAAACAAAGAAAGGTAACTGTAGTCCCCATCGTAGCAGTCTCAGCACACGCCAAAAGACATAAGGCGAAACCGCGCAGAAAGTGAACACAGCCAACTGTTCCCTGTCATACGATATCATCATTCATCGTAAACAAGCGGGATATCGAAGCAAGGTAAATACTATATGGTGAACTAACACACGGAAAAAGACAAATCGGCAGACCTAAACTACGATATAGAGATACCTGTAAATCATCTCTGAATGACTTCTCCATCTGTGAATATGACTGGGAACATCTAACAAGTGATCGAACATCATGAAGAGCATGTATAAGGAACGGTATAACATCATTTGAGACTGTGATAAGTCAAAACTTAGAAGAGAAAAGACTCATGAAAAAGGGTGGAAAACCCTATGGACCAGTGGGTCTGACTTGTTCATTCTGTGACCGTGTGTGTTTGTCAAACATTGGTAGAATTAGCCACGAGAGAAGCTGTTCAACAAAAACAAAACCTAGAAAAAATACACAATAGCCTCCACTAGACCGTCTGACAAGACGAAAAGGGCCATATATTTACATCAAATTGTTTATTTTTATGTTTAAGTTCATCAAAATTTAGTTTTGCATGTGGATATGGGAACGGATTAATTCACTTTCCATTATTTCAAATGGAAAAATTAACTCACACTTCGAACAGTTGAGAGTTCGAACAACCTACTGGAACAAATTCAGTTGAAAGTACAATATTGCTAGAAAGTCAGATCTTATCTGTGGCATGTGTAGATCTGTCTAGACGAATAGCGTGCTGCAGAAGCTGAAGGTCTACGTTTGACTCAATCACCTCGCGTGTGTTTACTTACTTGAGACAGTAAATATATGTTTGTAATCAGCGAGCTGCATGAAAAACTGAACAGCTTTGAGGCTGTCTCGTGTGTAACCAGCGAGGCTGCAAGAAAAACTGAACAGCTTTGAGGCTGTCTCGTGTATAACCAGTGAGCTGCATGAAAAACTGAACAGCTTTGAGGCTGTCTCGTGTGTAACCAGTGAGCTGCATGAAAAACTGAACAGCTTTGAGGCTGTCTCGTGTGTAACCAGTGAGCTGCAGGAAAAACTGAACAGCTTTGAGGCTGTCTCGTGTGTAACCAGCGAGGCTGCAAGAAAAACTGAACAGCTTTGAGGCTGTCTCGTGTGTAACCAGCGAGGCTGCAAGAAAAACTGAACAGCTTTGAGGCTGTCTCGTGTGTAACCAGCGAGGCTGCAAGAAAAACTGAACAGCTTTGATGCTGTCTCCTGTGCTGCTATTTCAGTTTAGCTAACAAATCAAGTATTCGTTATATCACATACTATGATAACTTTCATACTGACTTTGTTTCTAAAGCTGAAATATAACATATGCGGTTTATTATTTATCATTGACCTCCAAATCCACTGTTAAAAGTCAGTAACAGATGGCGAGCCGCTTCACTGGTTTGTTGTAAGCTCATTTTACTTGTTAATTATGCTGAATTTATTGATGATCACGACCTTCACTGTCACATTGGTTATTTCCCTTTTCTGTTTAAACAACCGTCACGATTTTTTTCTGTTATTATTTTGCCTGATTTTTGGATGGCGATAAGGTCGATGACACGATTGTTCTTCATTATTTCCCGTGTGTGTGTATGGGATTGTATGAATGTTTTCTCTGTCCAATCGTTGATATATCAGCAGTCCACCATTTTCTCTTCTCTGTCACTAGCTGTTCTTGCTTTTTAACTGTAAATGGTTTCGACATGGCCGTTAAATCTTGTGGTAAAGGTAAAGTATGAGACTTGAACCGGCGTCTCAGCACGTGAGTTTACACCCATATGTGCTCGGCCGCCTATCCAGAAATGTTCGGAGGTTTCTGTATAGTGTCGCCTCAATCATCGAAACTCAGAAGCGAGGCGACATACCTCACCTTCCCAGGGTAATACCCTGGTACCCATTTCTGCCAACGGCTGGGTCGACCGTGGGGAGTATTTTTTTTTTTCTAACCACGAGTACAACTCACACTGCTCCCAGCGGGAATCGAACACGGGTTGTCCGAACGTCGGTAGTCCAGTCAGGTGGTTTTCCCAACTAGGCTATCGAGGCCCCCATCTTGTGGTCTGCCCGTACTAGTAATATTTCATTTTCTTTACCGATGTAGGAAGCTGTAAATGTGGACCTGTCTTGTCGGTGATAGTCTCGCGGGCGTTATTCTTTGTGGTGTGATATCTTTTAAGATGTCGAGGTTCACATGGTAACAGATTCCATCATTACTTTTATTCCTCCTACACTGATATCTTTTAAGATGTCGAGGTTCACATGGTAACAGATTCCATCATTACTTTCATTCCTCCTACTCTGATATCTTTTAAGATGTCGAGGTTCATATGGTAACAGATTCCATCATTACTTTCATTCCTCCTACTCTGATATCTTTTAAGATGTCGAGGTTCACATGGTAACAGATTCCATCATTACTTTCATTCCTCCTACACTGATATCTTTTAAGATGTCGAAGTTCACATGGTAACAGATTCCATCATTACTTTCATTCCTCCTACACTGATATCTTTTAAGATGTCGGGGTTCACATTGTAACAGATTCCATCATTACTTTCATTCCTCCTACACTGATATCTTTTAAGATGTCGAAGTTCACATGGTAACAGATTCCATCATTACTTTCATTCCTCCTACACTGATATCTTTTAAGATGTCGAGGTTCGCATGGTAACAGATTCCATCATTACTTTCATTCCTCCTACACTCATGTCTTTCAGCGCAGAAGGTAAATGAAGTGATTATGGCAGGGCAGTGAGAATGTTCTGTATCGCTACATCGTGATACTGTATCGCTACATCGTGATGTTTGCTACTTTATTATTACATCGTTTTCAAGGTCCATCATTTCCTCTCCTCCCTTTACTGCTGAGAGTCTAAGTTGTCTCTGGATGATGCTGCCTTGTCGTGTTGGACATCCAAACCACTTTATTTCTTGTCTTCTTAATATGACCCCAAACAATTTATATCTTCTTCTTTCTTTTCGCTTTGTCACTGGTACCGAAAAAGTGTCGTGGTTATATCATTTGTCGTTCTTGAGCTGCTCGAACTGTCTGAATTAGTGATTTCCCTTTGTTGTTACATGTCTCTGTCACTGCATCCATCCATCTTCTTCTGGGTCTTCCTCTTGGTCTTTTTCCATGCATTCTCGAGAAGAACGCCCTTGATGGTGATTGGTAAGGGTTCATTCTGACCGGGTGGCCAAATCATTTAAGTTATTGTTGTTCTATATATTATTTGGCAGGGTTTTGTTCAACAATTTATATAAAGGAACCCAATTATGGTGCTCGGTCATTCCAGGTCATGTTTATGACTTGCATTTCTTTCGTATTTCTGTATTTACGGTCCATGTTTCGCAGACATATAAGAACATTGATTGTACAAATGAGCGCAGTGGTAAATTTGTATTTGTACTTCTCAGGTTTAACAAATATCTTCTGTACAAAGTACAGGACAGTAACATGAGTATATCTTCTAACGAGAACTTGTGTCCTGTTGTAGGATCGGTGAGACATCGCAGCTGGTGTTACTGTTGTCTTAGTTTCCAGGGGCGAATAAGATCTATCCCCTCCCCTCCCAGAGCTGCTTCTCTTGACCAGTATTTTTTTTCCGTTCTGGTTGTTGTTGACGGATTGCCACGAGTTGATGCGGACAGGTTACCCTTTGACTCATAAGATGTGGCGGGTCATAATGGCTTTCTTGACATTCCCGGCTCTTACTGGAGAAGTTGGAGTTCGTCTGTCCCAGGCTATGCTGGGAAACTACTAGTCCAGCCCAGAGGTACTGCAATACTGGGTCCTCTATATCAGTATCAGCCACCACTTCAGGGAACACGGCGATCCTAGCTTCTGTTAGCCAGTCTGGTTTGACGCAGACTGTTTCCAGGGGAGATCACGAGGAGTTAGAACTGCTAGGTCTTGGTCAGCTGATAGTGCGCCGATTCTAAAACCACTGGAAACTACTATTCTTGATGTTTCGTCTTAAATGTTTGTCTGCAACGCAAGTATTCAGCCCTACCCTATCCGGGAGATACTTGTCTTAATAGGCAAAATACAGATACACAATGTATTCCCGAGCTGTGATCTCAACCTTATGCTATAGTCAAGAGAACACCTGCGCGAAAGACATTGTCTACGAAGCAAATTTTTTAGTTAGCTGAGTGGCAGTGTTCCCTAGCGTTTGGGTTTTCGTGGCAAGGTGCTGTGACACTGAGTACGGGTTCGATCCTGCTTTGGTCCATATATTGTTCTTGGTTTTTTTTTTTCTGTTGTTGATTATTTGTCATTTTTTCCGAGTTCTGTAAACATATAGCAGGGAATGTATAGCTAAAAGTGAATGGTCGTTAGTTGTGCTAGCACATGTTAGGAGCGAATTGTATAGCAGGGAAAATAGTATGACAGGGAATTGCACACTAAGGGATGAAGGATGGGGAAGAAAAAATTAAGCACAGAAGCATACTGAAGAAGAAACGACGAAATAGGAATCTATGACGGAATTTGTATGACGTGGAGATAAAAACGGTTGTGAAGAGATTAAGAAGGAAATTGACTTAGACATTGACAGCCGAGGAGAGCAGACGATGTATGGAAGAGAAGACTTAGACATTGACAGCAGTTGGAACACTGTAGAGCAGTAGGAAATATAATGAAGACTTGGAGATTGGCAGCAGTTGGAACACTGTGGAGCAGTAGGAAATATAATGAAGACTTAGAGATAGGCAGCAGTTGGAACGCTGTGGAACAGTAGGAAATATAATGAAGACTTGGAGATTGGCAGCAGTTGGAACGTTGTGGAGCAGTAGGAAATATAATGAAGACTTGGAGATTGGCAGCAGTTGGAACGCTGTGGAGCAGTAGGAAATATAATGAAGACTTGGAGATTGGCAGCAGTTGGAACGTTGTGGAGCAGTAGGAAATATAATGAAGACTTGGAGATTGGCAGCAGTTGGAACGTTGTGGAGCAGTAGGAAATATAATGAAGACTTGGAGATTGGCAGCAGTTGGAACGTTGTGGAGCAGTAGGAAATATAATGAAGACTTGGAGATTGGCAGCAGTTGGAACGCTGTGGAGCAGTAGGAAATATAATGAAGACCTAGAGATAGGCAGCAGTTGGAACGCTGTGGAGCAGTAGGAAATATAATGAAGACTTGGAGATTGGCAGCAGTTGGAACGCTGTGGAGCAGTAGGAAATATAATGAAGACTTGGAGATTGGCAGCAGTTGGAACGCTGTGGAACAGTAGGAAATATAATGAAGATTGGACATGGGCAGTCGAGGAGAGCGGCAGTACACTATGGAACCAGAGCATTAATGAAGTTAGAGATGGACAGCAGTTGGAATTATAACGTGTAGTTAGAGATTGAGAATAGTTAGCAGGAAACAAGACGATATTAACAGATCCGCAATGGATTAGTAACAATTAAAAGCCGAAATTTAGAATTAGGTAGGATAGGTTGGGACATTCGATGGGGAACGGACCAATATAGAATAGCGGCAACATCAAAATTAGAATATTTTAGCACCATATAGTTAGAGAAGGATGAGAGAGTGAGTAAGGAATATAATAATTGTAATCGTAACAGACTGAAGATGCTTAAATAATAAAGGCTGCCAATGAAAAATATTGCCGATGTCTCGAGTTGATGATTAAGTACAATTTTGTCTCAAGTAAGGGTCTTCGTCACTTAGGGTCTCACCAGTGTTAAGTGAACGCCTTGGAGTTAACGATCAAGAAGGAGCCAGAGAAATAACGAAGTAAAGAAGAACAGAGTCCTCAAGGCACGGAAACTACGAGCGTAAAATAGAGAAGGGAAATAGAGGATGTCGCGGTGCAATGGCGGAGGAACTTTAACGGTCAAAGTAATACTCAATTTAGAGATGGACACAGGAGGAGTCTGGCATCAAATCATTAGCGTACAAATGGCGTTCAATTAAGACCCACCTTCAAACATACCTCTTCATCTGAATTGATTCGCTGATTATCGCCTCCGAAGTTTCCCTCTATAATAATATTCATTTATTATTATTTGTCTCCTGATGGTGCGCCGACCCTGCTATTGCCACCGCAGGTCGCAAGCGCTTCTGCTCCTCCTTTTTCGTTCTGGTATTAGTGTGTATGTGTGGTGTGTGTATGTGTATGTGTGGGTGCGCGTATGTTTGTGTATGTGTAGGTTGCAAGGCTGGACAATGTGTGTTCAGCATTTACTGAGTTGAGTGCCTCTAACTTGTTGATACATCATTTTAAAAAAACATTTTAAGAAGAATTGTAAACAAGAAAGTAACGTTTGCTGTGACACATTTTGGAGCCAATCGCAAGAAATAATCATTGTCAATTACTGGGGGGAGGGGAGGGGGGGCGTCAAGGGAGGCCGACAGCATCGTGCTGAGGGCTGTCAACAACTAACATCTGATGGTTTGCTGCAGGATCAGTGAACCAGAACTACCAAGACCCTACTCTACATCATCGTGGACCCTCTAACAACAGACCAGGACCAGCAGGTCGAGTCAGTAGCGATCCATCGGGAGGGCAATCTGGGACTAAAAAAACGCCAAACCGAAGACGGATGTATTGGGCCGATAGTTGCAAATATCGCAGTTTTACTGGAAACGGTAACACGACGCATTTACGCCCATCTAACGTCTTTTTCTTTAGGATGGATGGCTAAGAGGGATTAGTATAACTGTTGGGGTTAGTCTCGCAAAGTAGTTGTACTATGTGTATGTGTGTGTGAGAGAAAGGAGAGAGGGAGACATAGAGAAGAGAGAGAGGAAGAGAAAAAGAGGAGAGGAGAGAGATAGGGAGAGAAAGAGAGGGAGAGAGAAGGAAAAAGAGAATAGAGAGAGAAAGGGAAAGAGAGAAGAGGAGAGAGATAAATAGAAACATGATAGCAAGAGAGGAGTGAGAGGGAAAGAAAGAGAAGAGTGAAAGGGATAGAAAAATAGAAGAGAGTGGAGAGAGAGAAAGAGAGAGAGAGAGAAAGAAAGGAGAGAATTGTGAGAAATAGAGGAGAGATATGGAGAGAAAGATATGAGACAGGGAGAGAGAAAGAAATGAGAGAGAGAGAGAGAGAAGAGAGGGAGGGAAAGTTAGATTTCCCTTTCTCAAGAATGTTTTGTAGGTCGCATCCGAGTTGTGTGATGTCGTCTTATCGCTCTCGTCATATTTAATTTTGACTTTCTGTTTTCGTAACCTGCAGGAGATGTCAAACCATCGTAAGTAAGTTGTTAACACATGTTAGTGTATGTAGCTGGTCAGTTAATGCCGTCTTACCACGTGCACTGACTTTGGAAGTTAATGAACGTTCAAATGGCAGAACATGAACGAAACAACAGATGAAGTGGGAGATCTAGCTAGAAACAGAGATTCTTCCAGGCGGGCTGTGATGAACGCAACTTTGTAACTGCAAAGGAAAAACCTGCAAACCGATAATGAAGAAAGGTAGAACATTAACAAGACAACAGAATAAATGGGAGATCTGACTAGAGACAGAGATTCTTCCAGGCGGGCTGTGATGAGCGCAACTTTGTAAATGCAAAGGAAAAACCTGCACACCGATAATGATGAATGGCAGAACATTGTAACTAAATTGAGCATCTTGCAACTTATCACGTCAACACTCAGAAGCCAATGGCGAAGATCGTGGGCACATATTAGAAGAATGGACAGCTGCGGCAATAAAAGCATGTATTAATGAAACAACATATGCATATGGTAAACCAAAACAGATATGCCAGACCAGACATTCTAATTTTATCTACGGCAATTGTTCGAGTCTCTTAAGAGGTATATTCTAACAAGTGTTTGCTTTATTTTCGTGTCAGGGCTCGCGGATGTAAGAGATAATGAACGCGCTGACTAACGTCAATTTGGTTGGTGCTGTGTGAAGAAGAGTAATGCACCGCTTGATGTTATGAATGCCCTCAGGGACGCAGCTCGAAAAAAACGACTCAAAAAATTACCCTGACTCTGCATCCATGAACAGGCGTCATGAATATCATGTCAAGGTTGAAGATAGTGAACGCTACACAGGAATCCAAAGAAAACTTATCAACCAACACAACATCGGTGACATTAGTCGCTACACGTTGATGGATATTCTTCGGAATATCTCAGCACTTATGGGTTCTTCCGATGTGCAACGAGAATGACTTCGATCAAACTAAACTAACCAACTAAACTAAACTAAACTAAAAATTAACTAAACTAAACTAAATTAAGCAACTAAACTAAACTAAACTAAGATGCAAAGATGCCGGCTATGCATACCTGAAATACTTCTCCTTTAGTGAATGCGACTGGGAAAATGTAGAAGATTATTGCCCATAGAAAGCAGACATTAAAATAAAATAAAATAAAGTAAGCGCTTTGTAAAAATACAACTAAATCAAAGCTTAAAGAAAGAAACGAAGGAAGGGAAAGGAAGTTAAGTCCTTACAACATCACAGCGAATTGTTCTATTGTTCCTTGTGCTGCCAGATCAGCCATTCTAATATTGACAGAACCAGCCTTAAGGAACGTTGTTATGCAGGACAACGTCCGGTTATAACAACCAGATATCGATTTATTACCTGGCAGCTGTAGTTGGTTCTTTGAAGAATGAAAATGGTGTACTTGATACAGGACATTTGAATTAAAGAACAACTACCACACTTGTAGGTATAGTACTAAAGTATTCTTTATTACTGAATATTATCAACTTTGTCAAATAATATCGCCGCTTGCCTTCAGTGTATCTCTATAATGTAAGATGAATCAACATGTCCGTGAGTGCATGAATCCACGTCACTCCTTTGGATGAAAGAGATGGGAGTTAAGATGGGCACAGCCAGAAACGAGAAACTAAGTGGACGTATAAGACGACTTATCAACCAACACAGAACTGGAGTCGTCAGTCGCTGGACACTGCGAGACTTGCTGAGGAGGGGATCTGAGCACCTATGGACATGTTCGGAGTGCAATGGTGATGACCCGCAAATAACTCAATAACTCAACTCTGTATTGTATGTCCATGTGCTACAGACCCACTTAGAGCGTATGGCCGCTACTTTTTGCGTTAAATTTGTTCACTAAATGTGTTCACTAAATTCGTCTTCTTCTTCTTCTGTACTTCCTCATTTGCTTTTCAGCGTCGAGGGGAGATATAATTTGCTGTCTTTTGCTCTTCTGTTCGCCTCTTCTGCTTTTATGTTTCCTAGTGCTTCTAATATTCCGTCAATCCATCTTTGTCGTGGTCGACCATTGTTATTCTCACAACGTTTGCTGAAGGCTCGTTGTGTTGTGTTTTGATCTTTCTGCCTTGTCACGAGGCCAAACCATTTTATTTGTTGTTTCTTTATATATTCTATGGCGGGGGTTATTCCTAGCTTTTTTCTCAGTTCTTCATTTCTGATCTATCTCTCAGACTGTTTCCTGTCATTCGTCTAACACATTTCATCTCAGTAGAGATTGTTTTTCTTATTGTTCTTGCATCTAGGGTCCAGGTCTGGCATTGGTAGCACAACATTGGGATGAAGATTGTATTGTATAGTGCTCGTTTTGCCTCCAGAGTTTTTTCCTTGTTGGACAATAGTGGTGATAACTGTCCAATGATTGGACAAGCTTTGTTGCATCTTGATTCTACATTTTTTGCATCTTGATTCACTAAATGTGTACACTAAATGTGTACACTAAATGTGCACACTAAATGTGTACACTAAATGTGTACACTAAATCTGCTCACTAAATATGTTCACTAAATGTGTTCACAAAATCTATTGAGTAAGTGTGTACACTAAATGTGTTAAAGGTGGTGGATACATGACGAACACTTTCAGAAATGATAATGGCATACTTGTTGCTCTTTTCTCATTTCTTTACATCTAGCCACCGCTTTATGTTGTTGTGTTTGTAGTCAGGCTGTGGGCTTCGTCTGTGCTGTTTTATCATCTGACTAAACTGAAGCTGAAATATTTGTACGTGCTTCTTTTTTTTCTTCTAGAAAACGTCACACTTCAAACACAATGTTTGTATAATTCTTCGTTTTCTTCCAATTATTATTATTATTATTATTCCTTTTTTCCCTCGTCAGTTGACGGGATGAAAGGTAATTTTTTTTTAATCAAATCTTTGTGGAATTTTTTTTTTTTATGTTCAATTAATTCTTTCACTCAGGAATAATTTACTGATTATGAAAGAGCCATCCGTGTTCTAGCTATGAAGTACTAAGCCAAGTTCACATTCCTGTGTGCATAACTGCTCCCAATTCAAACGTCTACAGATATAAACCAAATTTAAATAATGAATTCTGCAATAAATAAGTCGACGGACAACTCCTTAGAGCTCATATTTTATTCCCAGCACCTCTCCCAGCGTGGGGGCCGCGATAGCTCAGTAGTTGTTGAACTGGACTACAAAGGACAAGAGTGTTCGATCCCAATCGACGGCTTCCGGTTCACCCAGCATTTAATGGGTACCGGATTTTTTTTTAGGAAAGTAAAGCAGCACGGGCGTAATACCGACCACATTACCCTAAAAATCACGTGCCGAAGGTCTGTGAAATATATGGTCACTAACACCATATTCCCCTTACGCCACTTGGCGTGACGGGGTTACTTTACTTGCTTTTTTACCTCTCCCAGCGTGCAGCTACAGACGCTACACATTAGAGAATGCACTTCAGCTCAATGAACTCCATTTCAAATGGAGGGGAGCAAAAACGTGTAATCTCATAACAGTTTTTGCCCAGACAGCGGCCATATTAAGCTTAATCTTATCAACCTTAACTGCTAAAAATTTTTTTAACGTGCGCAGACTACACACTGCAACTCATGTCTTTCGCCGTTTTCCAAAAGGGCCAGACATCGGATGTCTTTGCCGAGAGACCGAGAGAGGGTAAAGCCAAGAAGAACAAGGTTCGAACCTGAGAGACCTTCTTGTCCATAAGACGATGTGTTAGAGCGTATGACCGCTACTTTATGCACTAAATTTGTTCACTAAATGTGTTCTCTAAATGTATTCACTAAATTCTTCTTCTTTCCTTCCTCATTTGCCTTTCAGCGTCGAGGGGAAATATAATTTGCGGTCTTTTGCTCTTCTGTTCGCCTCTGCTGCTTTTATGTTTCCTAGTGCTTCTAGGCCGCCCCCACCCCCCAATTCTGATAAATAAATATTATTAATTAAAGATTAATATCATTTTCACAAACTACATTTCAGCATATTGATCATTCTCACGGTGTTAAATTTTTTAACCAAATTTATGACAGGAGAAGGTATTACAGTCAACAACCTATTTTTTTTTCTAACTACAAAGGAAGTACAAATACAAATATTATTCCATGACTCTTATTTTTTTTTTTTTTAAACCAACGATCGTCACTCCAGTACATCTCGCTTTGCTCACAGTAAACAAGGAAGAGAAATTTAAAACGATATTTCTTTTTCCCCAGATCGCGTCGTATCTGATTCACTTTCATTAATTCCTCTGTACCCTACCAGGCATGTTCGTAAGAGGCAAGAAATGAGGGTTGGGCACGGGATTGGCTATCCCATACTGTGAAAAAATAAGCAGAAAAAAAAAATTTCACAAACATGGACAAGTCAAAGAATGTACCAGTCAACTACCAGTGGATAAAGAGATACAGCGAAGACGATGGCGCTGGATAGGACACACACTGCGGAAGCCAAATGAGAATATTACACAACAGGCCTTTTTTGAAATCCCCAGGGGAAAGGGCAAAGAGGAAGACCAATAAATTCTTGGAGAAGACAGACAGAAGCAGAGATGAAGATGATGGGGAAGACATGGAATGATCTTAAAAGAATGGCAAGAAACAGAACGACTTGGAAAGTGTTTGTTGAAGACCTATGCTCCACAGGGAGCTGAAAGGTAGAAGAAGACAAAAGAAGTACAAATACAAATGTTATTCCATGATTATTAGTTTAAAAAAAAACCCACGATCGTCACTCCAGTACATCTCGCTTTGCTCACAGTAAACAAGGAAGAGAAATTTCAAACGATATTTTTTTTTTCCCAGATCGCGTCGTATTAGATTTCACTTTCATTAATTCCTCATCATCATCATCATCGAGTGCCGTCTCCGCATCGAAAGTTGGCTACCATGGAGCGCCATTCCACTCTGCCTCTTGCTTTGATGGTGCTGATTGTCATAGGTTGATTTGCCAATCTTTTGATGTTACTCGTCCAAGTTACTCTTTGTCTGCCTCTTTTACCTTGTATTTACTTTTTCAATATTACTTTTATTAGGCTGGTGTATCTTTTAACATGTCCCAAAAATTTCATTATTCTTGTTCTAATTGTGTTTAGTAGTTCTCTTTTCATTTTTATTTGCTTTAAAACTTCATTGTTTGTTTTTTTTTCTTTCCATCCAATTCTACCTATTCTTCTATAGATCCACATTTCAAACGCTAATTTTCTGTTCTGTTTTCTTGTCTAATGTCCATGTTTCTGCACCATATAGGAATATTGTGAAGATTTAACATGTTGCTATTCTTAGTTTTAGTCCTGGTGTTATTTGTTTTGATGTTAATATATTTTTCATGGCATTAAAATTACTTTTTTTGCCATACCTATTCTTTTGTTTATTTCGAATGTACATTTTCCATCACTGGTTATATTGTATATTTATATTAATTAAATATAAAGTTATATTAATTCCTCATAGCTTTGCTTAGTCGACAGATCACCTGTACTGTACAAAGGACAGCGTCATAGTGCTCAGATCGCCTAAAAAACACGATACCGAAGACAGATGGGTTGGGCAGAAAGGTGTAATAATATCAGTTTTACTGCAAACAACAAACACAACCCATTCACACCCACTTAAGGGCGGATGACAAAGAGGGATAGCTTGCTTCGGGATATGTGAACAGAACTATACAAGACAGCAACTATTCCTTCTGTCATCGGATGAACGCAAGAAGTAGAAAAATATGTATGTAAATTATTGAGTAGTAAGTGCAAGATGATGTTTGTAGATCTTGAGTAGTAAGTTTTGTAGATCTTGAGTAGTAAGTTTTGTAGATCTTGAGTAGTAAATACAAGATGATGTTTGTAGATCTTGAGTAGTAAGTACAAGATGATGTTTGTAGATCTTGAGTAGTAAGTACAAGATGCCGTTTTGACAATAGTCTGTTCAGAAATTGTTACTCAGTCTCAAAATCAGTTCTCGGAATTTTTCAGGTCTATTGCTGTAAAAAATGTGCATGCAGTATTTCCTGCATTTTCTCATTTTTCCCTCAATCTCCACATATTATCTACGTTTAATTTCCCGTGCGGACATCTCCAGATGGAGATTTAGGCTCGCGTGTTCACTGCGTACTTTGGTGCTATATGATCCCTTCTTTACGTTTTTCTGTCCATGACTTACAATAGGCGGGCATTCCCAATGCTTCCGGATCCACATTCGAGACTCACCCAGAACTCAGAAGTGTTTCTAATTCCCTGTTTTGTTTCTGTATTGGCCTCGCCTCAAACAGTTGTAGAGCAGCAAGACAAAGTGCTAACTTTATCAAGCACACACAAAATTAAATGACGACCTGGCTTGCAAAGGAATGTATCCCATTTCACGACAAGTAGTTAAAATCAGAGTTGTAATCAGAGTTGTAATCAGAGTTGTAATCAGAGTTGTAATCAGAGTTGTAATCAAAGTTGTAATCAGAGTTGTAATCAGAGTTGTTGAAGCTTGTGAGACAAAGGAAGAAGCTAAAACGGTTTTTTTTTAAAAAACAAAATAATGACAGAGCATGGCCACACTCGGAAACATATGGTCCATAGAAATTAGGTTAAATACCAAAACAAAAATATTCAACTCCAATGTAAAGTCAGTCATATTATATGGCTGTGAAACATGGAGAACAACAAAATTGGCAATCATGAAGATACAGACTTTCATTAATGGATGCTTACAATGGATGCCAGTCAAATACCAGTGGATAAAGAGATACAGCGAAGACGATGGCGCTGGATAAGACACACACTGCGAAAGCCAGCCGACTGTTATCAGTATACTAGTATTACACAACATGCCCTTTTGGAATCCCCAGGGTAAAAGACAAAGAGGAAGACCAAGGAATTCTTGGAGAAGACAGATAGAAACAGAGATGTAGATGATGGGGAAGACATGGAAGGATCTTAAATATGGTAAGAAACAGAACGGCTTGTAAAGTGTTTGTTCAAGACCTATGCTCCACAGGGAGCTGAGAAGGTAGAAGAAGAAGAAGAAGGCCACGCTTCCACTCCCACCACACCATTCCCACATTAATCCACCAGTGCTTGTGTGGGCCAAAGTCAAAGGATAAGTGGCAGCACAGAACGCTGCGCTACAAAAAAAATGTGATTGTTAAAAACTTGGTCCGTGATGCTCTCTTACAGACAGACATCGAGTACTGGAAGAAATGTGAAGGACATGTGCCAGGGCAAAAGGAAGAGCGAAATGGTTTGCATTTTCTCAACCAAAAAAAAAAAAAAAAAAAAACAGTTGTGAGCCTGCTAGATTCGTCAAAGTCTGAATGAGGCCGGCTACCAGCAAATCTCACTCGATATTTTTTGCTTCTTCTTATTCTTTCCTTCCTCATTTGCCTTTCAGCGTCGAGGGGAGATATAATTTGCTGCCTTTTGCTCTTCTGTTCGCCTCTGCTGGTGTTATGTTTCCTAGTGCTTCTAATATTCCGTCAATCCATCTCTTTCGTTGTAGACCCTTGGGTCTGGTAGTCTCGCAACGTTTATTGAGAGTTGATTGTTGTGTTTTGATCACTCTGCCTTGTCACGTGGACAAACCATCTTATCCATTGCATTTTTATATATATATTATGGCGGAGGTTTTTCTTACCTTTTTTCTCAGTTCTTCATTCTGATTTTGTCACTGAGGCTGTTTCTTGTCATTCGTCTAACACATTTCATCTCCGTAGAGGCTATTTTCCTTATTGTTCTTGCATCTAGGGTCCAGGATTGGCAATGGTAGCACAATATTGTACCCAGATTGTATTGTAAAGTGCCCGTTTTGCCTCTAGAGTTATTTTCTTGTTGGACAATAGTGGTGATAGCTGTCCAATATTTTGGCAAGTTTTGATGCATCTTGAGTCTATCTCTGCTGTTTGTGAATTGCCGTTTGCCACTGAACTTCCTAGGTATTTGAATTGCTCTACTTGTTTTATTTGTCTGCCGTCTATAGTTATTTTGATGTTCTGCTTCTCCTTTGCAACATTCCTGACTTCTGTTTTGTTGATATTGATTTTCATGTTGTATTTTGTGCCTATGCTGTTGAGTCTATTTAAGTGTTCTTGTAGGTCTTCTATTGTTTCATGTATTAGTGCCTGATCGTCTGCAAATTAAAGCTAGTTAATCTCCTCTGTCTCTAATGGGTTGGCTAACTTGTATATATAGTCCATGCATGTAATAAACATAAATAAATGTAAGGGAGGGGGTAATAGTACGAACCCCTGTCTTACTCCTGATCTAACTTCGAAGTGATCTGTATAGCCTGTTGCTGCTGTTCTGAATGCAGCTGCTGTTGATGTAGAGGCTTTTAATTAGGTTAATTAGATGCAGGCTTACTGGTATGTTGTAACAACTCGATTGCATCATACAAATATCTTTTATGGAAAAACCAACGCTTTCCTAAATTAATGGAAAACATCTTTGACATTGTTAATAGAAAAAGTACCGAATGAACAACATACTCTGTTCTGAAGAGGTAAAATTTGACGTGAAACTGAGAAATTGGCCCCTTTTCTATGCAGAGTGGATACGCCTTCGAATTACAAATCACCTTGACATTGTAATGTGTGATGTTTAATACTGTAAAACTAATATTTCTTGCACACTATTTGTTTTAGTACACAATGTATATAAGAAATACTGACATTTGAAAAATCCCATTTGCTTTTGGACTTAATATTAACAAATTCTTAATGTTCAGGAAAATCTAAGACTGTGTGCAAAAAGATCACGGCATCATACGAAATAGTTTCTGAATAAAATGGATGTTGAATTTAAGTATAAATTTGTGAACGGACTATTTTGTTTATATTGCAACCAGCGTCACAGCTGATTCTCGCAAAACTGGATCAACAGATCCGGCAGTAGCATAACTTGTCTGAAATCTATATCCGGGGTCTCACCTATTTTCTAACACGTTTTTTGCAGATGTAAAATTAGAACCTAGAAACATTGATTTGGATCATATATTTTCCCCCAAAAGCAAATCTGTTCTTACTTTTCTATTGCCAAAAAGTGTACCACAGTATTAAACCGGATGTTATTATCTAAGATGTAATTATGTATAAGATAAATATATATATCAAAGTTATTAGTCATTTGTCAGCAAATATAATTAGCATTGCCTGCTACTTTGTATTCAGGGATAAGTGTTAAATGAGTTACAGGTTTTTTAACTCTGTGGCCTAGAGCTAAAGCTCTGAACTTTGATTTTAAAAAATTGTTGCGGTAGGGCAGACAATGGGAGCGGCGAATGGTGTAAATATCTTTTCTGCTTTGTTTGTTTCTTTGCTTGATTCTCTACAAATTGTGTTGTTGTATACTTTGTGATATCTTCAAATGGAATACAAAGCCATACATTTTACTGAACACGAGTCTCAGAAAGAAAAAAAAGTATCAGTGTAAAATGGGACAGGGTCATGTAGATAGAAGAATTGTTCTCTCTCTGCTGAAGAAACGCAAATAAAAGAAAACTGATAATCTACAGCAAATTCAGCAAGGGTAATGAGCACCAGCTCTGGTTATAACAATCTGAAACGACTGACTGAACGTGATTCCTGGTAACCTGTAATGTCTACATCACAGGAAGTCCTTACATAGGATGATTACACTTGGTTCAATAACAATCTTCTTATTCTGCGAGTTCGCATGACGATTATTTCTATTCGTCGCTGGTTCTTAGAAGGGCGCTAAATGAACGTAGTTACGTTGTGCTATATTTGTTGTTGTTGTTGAGTTCGCCAGCTTTCAACTCTGACGATGTCCCTAGAGACTAGGAACTGAGTTTTGCGTGTTAATCCATTTTTCCCTGTCAGCCGCGTACACAGGGGTCCCTCGCCGCACAGGCAGGTAACTCCGACTTCGGAGGTACTCATGTTTTTTTTTTTTCAGTCGATGAGTAACTGACGTTTCAAGCCGGGCCTCGCTGCTGAGACCAGGGTGGTTGTCGCGAAGAGAAATCATAAATAAAAATCTATATTAAAGATAGTTGAAATATATCTCCCTTTTAGACCCAGTGCATCCGATTACAACACGATAGCTTTGATTTGAATGTTGTCGGTATTGGTGACTGAACCAATCTGCTGAAGACATCGATGGTTTAACAGGAACCGAACATGAATTTACATCCTTGGCCACCGACGTTCGGACAACCCGTGTTCTTCAATTCATGCTGGAAGCAGTGTGAGTTGTGCTCGTGGTTAGAACAATATACCCCCGCGGTCGACCCAGCCGCTGGCAGAAATGAGTACCAGGGTATTACTCTTGGAAGGTGAGGAATGCCGCCTCGCATCGTTAGCGACACTATCAAGAAGTCTCCGAACACTTCTGGATAGGCGGCCGAGCACATATGGATGAAAGCTCGTGTGCTGAAGCGCCGATTAAAGTCTCGTACTTTACCTATACCTGTATCATATATTACCTAACTTGTGGGCCTCGGTAGACTAGTTGGGAAAACCACCCAACTAGGCTACTGGCGTTCGGACAGACCGTGCTCGATTCCTGCTGGTAGCAGTGTGAATTGTACTCTTGGTTAAAAAAAATACCCACGCGGTCGACCCAGCCACTGGCAGAAATGGGTACCAGGGTAGTACCCTGGGAATGTGAGGAATACCGCCTCGCATTGTGAATTTCGATGCTTGAAGCGACACTGCCAAGAAGTCTCCAAGCACTTCTAAATAGGCGACCGAGCACATATGGGTGAAAACTCGCGTACTAAGACGCTGATTCAAGTCTCGGTACTTTACCTTTACCTAACTATACCATATATTACCTAACTCTTCCATATATGATATCACACTAACATATTTTACTAAACTTTACCATATATGACATAAAACTATCACATATTACCTAACGCTACCATGCATATCCAGCACGTGACAGTAGTTACTTTTGCATAAACAGACATCGCTGTTCCAGTTCCCAGTGGCGAAGCGTGTGAAGGGCTATATGGGCCGTTCTTCAGTGCGCAGCTTTCTCAAGAAGACAATCTGAGGAAAAAAGAAAAATGTAGTAATGATGTATATATTTATTTAATTATGTAACACAGTACTTGCCTTGCCCCTGGCAATTCGCGCAACGCCACTGCCAGTTTTTGACAGCTGCTTGTCTTCAGTTGAAAGTGACACTGTGGCTTATGAAGATGCCTTCAACTGGCCACATTTAACTCAATCTTTTTATTTGCGTCGCTGAATCTCGCCGACTTTCTCTTGCGTCTTTTATACATTGAAAAATAGCATACAACATACATCTTTTTGTTCGAGTTATCTTTCTTTTCAAATAACAAATCTTCTTCTTTCCTTCCTTCCTCATTTGTCTTTCAGCGTCGAGGGGAGATATAATTTGCTGTCTTTTGCTCTTATGATCGCCTCTGCTGCTGTTGTGTTTCCTAGTGTTTCTAATATTCCATCGATCCTTCTTCTTCGTGGTCGACTATTGGGTCTGGTAATTCTCGCAGCGTTTATTGAAGGCTCGTTGTGTTGTGTTTTGATCACTCTGCCTTGTCACGTGACCAAACCATTGTATCTGTTGTTTCTTTATATATTATATGGCGGAGGTTATTCCTAGCTTTACTCTCAGTTCTTCATTTCCAATCTTGTCTCTCAGACTGTTTCCTGTCATTCGTCTAACACATTTAATCTCAGTAGAGGTTATTTTTCTTACTGTTCTTGCATCTAGGGTCCAGGACTGACATTGGTAGCACAACAAATAATTAATAGACAGAGTAAATTCATTACAAATGTCCAGTTTCAATTGTCTGTGAGTTATTTTTGTGGTTGCAAATTAAATATTGCACCGCCCGAGCTCTGGGATTTGAAAATCATGCATTTTTTTTTTTTAATGAGGGTTCAAAATGGTCATCATTGAGTGCCGTCTCCGCATCGAAGGTTGGCTACCATGGAGCGCCATTCCACTCAGTCTCTTGCTTTGATGGTGCAGATTGTCAAAGGCTGACTTGTCCATCTTTTGCTGTTACTCGTCCATGTTAGTCTTAGTCTGCCTCTGCCTCTTTTACCCTGTATTTTCCCTTCTAATATTATTTTTATTATACTGTTTCTCCATGGCTTTCTTTGGACTGTTACGTGATGAGGCTCCAATCTGATTTCACGGTGGTCTGCCATATTCGTCTTATAAGCGCTAACTCTGACAATATATATATATGATGCTATTCTAGACAAACGATTATGAGAAGGCACGATTTTGTAAAAAAATCGACTAAAATGACACTTTCTACTTTTAAATGTTCCATTTGTAGCCAGTTTGTTTGTAGCAGTATGTTCACGTCACTTCATTTTACGACTGGTAGAAAGGAGCTTATGTATACAAGAAAAACGTAATTAATTCATAAAGATTAGAGAAAGATATTTACTTTCGGTAGGAAACACACAAAAAAACTCATGAAAAGTATTTAGTTTAGTAGTAACTCGGGCAAGAACAAGGGAGTAAAACATTTGTCGTGCAGAGAAAAAAAACAGGGACCTGTCGAACATTCACCAGTTTAGTTAGACCGAATGGAGACTTAGGTTAAGAGTAGTGGACTTTCACGTAGAACAAACTGAAAAGTAGGTATGAGTAGTGGACTTTCACGTAACAACAAACTGAAAAGTAGGTTAGGAGTAGTGGACTTTTACGTAAAAACAAACTGAAAAGTAGGTTAGGAGTAGTGGACTTTCACGTAAATACAAACTGAAAAGTAGGTTAGGAGTAGTGGACTTTCACGTAAAAACAAACTGAAAAGTAGGTTAGGAGTAGTGGACTTTCACGCAGAACAAACTGAAAAGTAGGTTAGAAGTAGTGGATTTTCACGTAGAACAAACTGAAAAGTAGGTTAGAAGTAGTGGACTTTCACGTAGAACAAACTGAAAAGTAGGTTAGGAGTAGTGAACTTTCACGTAAAAACAAACTGAAAAGTAGGTTAGGAGTAGTGGACTTTCACGTAAAAACAAACTGAAAAGTAGGTTAGGAGTAGTGGACTTTCACGTAAAAACAAACTGAAAAGTAGGTCAGGAGTAGTGGACTTTCACGTAAAAACAAACTGAAAAGTATGTTAGGAGTAGTGGAATTTCACGTAAAACCAAACTGAAAAGTAGATTAAAAGTATTGGACTTTCACGTAGAACAAACTGAAAAGTAGTTAGGAGTAGTGGACTTTCACGTAGAACAAACTGAAAAGTAGGTTAGGAGTAGTAGACTTTCACGTAGAACAAACTGAAAAGTAGGTTAGAAGTTGTGGACTTTCGCGTAGAACAAACTCCAAAGTTAGCGAAATTAGCTACAAAACGCAATTACTAGAGTGGAAATGTCGAAGAATTGTTTTAATGTTGCCTCCATACCAGATGAGTTGGACTAGCTGTTATGGGAATCTCGACAAGAGTTTATGAACTATTGACAGTTGAGAAGTAAACTATCGTTCGTGACTTTCTTGTTTCTTTACTTCGGCGAAAACTTACCGCTGCTAGCTCTTTGTCCTCGACAATAGAGTGACAAAGATGCCGAATATATTTGGGAAAACCGGGATTCATTCAGGAAGAGATAGAGACCCGGGAGAAAACCCAATCAGGGTGATTCAGAACAAGATCGGAACTTTAGAGAGATTGAGAGATAGGATCATTGAGACTGTGATCGAGAGAGAAAAACTAGACAGAGGATCGAGTTAGACAGTTAGACAGATGGGTTTTCAGATGAATGAATAGAGATAGGCACAACAGAAACAGAGAGTCAGTTCGGACTAGGCGCAGACTTAAAATAATACAGAGATATAGGTTAGTCATGATGACGAGTCACACGGTACGAGAGATACGTTATGCCAGTCGTTGTGCAGTTGACAGTCAACTATCACGAGGAAGGGAGACAATAACGCAGCCTTGGGTTGTAAAGTACATACTATAGATAGGGATCATCATCATTGAGTGCCGTCTCCGCATCGAAGGTTGGCTACCACGGAGCGCATTCTGCTCTTTCTCATGCTTTGATGGTCCAGGTTGTCATAGGCTGACTTGTCCATCTTTTGATGTTACTCCGTCACGTTATTCTTGGTCTGTTTATGTCTCTTTTACCTTGCATTTTCTCTTCCAAGATTGGAAGAAAGATAGATAAGGATATTCCAATTTAAGCCAGGGCAGGCTGAGAGACGAATCCAACAGTGGCAACATTTGTGACATGAAAGTAAAGTGATTGTTTTATACCTGAGGAGTCTCAACAATCCAGTGGTCGATGTTTGCTACTGTTAGCCACAACAACGATTCACTGCAAGATCATGCACGTTAATATGTCACTGAAATAGAAACAAATAAATTGTTCAAGAATCATGTACAGTTTAGTTTCTGAAGTGAACAAATATGAGAAAGCAACTAAAATACCAGCATGGAGCAACTGTGCCAAACATTACAGGTGTGCATTACCTATACGAATGTTAAATTACTGTAATTCATCAACTGCGATGGCTACCTGCGATAACATCAGTTAAGTCCCTACATTATGTATTTTCTCGCCAGCTCTAGCTCTTAGTAAATACTGCGCCAACGGCCGTGTTTTCCAGCCTTGAAATTGAATAGGTACAGTACTGCACAAGAATGTCATATTTATGACACTTTAAAACTATTTATTATGTTTGTTTAACTTCCTAGATACTTATATAACTATCTACCCACCTACACATTCACCATCCAATACCTACCTGTCTATCAGTCTCTCTGTTTCTGTGATATGTCTGTCTACTTTATCAGTTCAATCTCACTTTAAAGTCTGCCTGATCTGTTTGTTTCACTGTTCGTCGGTCTGTAAATCTTTCTGTCTCGCAGTTCATTAGTCTGTATGTTTGTCTGCCTGACTTTAAATATGTTTGTACATGTATTTGCTAGATATCTTGTCTATCTGCTTCTATGATTGTCTGTTCTATTGATTTCTTGTCCATCTATTTACACATTCTTTCTCTATTTGTACACATTTATATTGTGTATATAGTGAGTGAGAGAAAGAAAAAAGAGTGTATGAGTCGCTAGGTTGAAGGTTTACGCCACGCTAACATCTACCGAGCACGTGTGTTTTTGTTTCTCATTAATGGTCGACCGACAATAAAATCAACAATGTAGCTACAGCACACAAGTTGTACATATTTTACTCACATACCACCTTCTTTATTTACTCTGTATACATCGTATAAACTAGTCCAACACGCATTTTCTTACTGGACTAATCCTGTACACCCGACTAATCCCCTGTAAATAAACGTTAACAGTGACAGTACTTCCATTTTAGAAGAGTATTCAATTCTGCGGCCACGCGCACCCCCTTCTTTTTTTTTAAATTATTATTCAATTCTGCAGGCTTTTACATCAAATAGTTGGTAGCATAGTTCACTTGTTTCCCATTCAATAGGCCCCGGTTTTGATCAGGTTTGTTCTGTATCCTGAACATCGCTCTTAAACTTTGGGGACCTATACAGTGCAGTGTGCCCACCCTGCCTTTGCACAGCCAGCATTGTCGTGTCACACGGTTCAACCGTAGGGGAAGGTTTTACCCACACGGTGTTTCAACTATAGGGCCAGTTATCTTCTTGCCCTCCCGTTCCTTTTCAAGCAGCATTGTCAATTTGAACGCTGGGTCAGTTATTGAGATCCGTCTTGCCAGTGGTACTTCAAGCAAGAACCATCAGCGCTGTTGGAATAGTTCAACAATAACGTGTCGTTGTTGTGTGCTTGTTTGTTTTTCTTTTGGAAATGGATAATTTATCAGGAGCTAGTTATTAGCTGATGAACGTATTGTAGCTGCTGCTGCTGAGAGTCACGTTATACTGATAAACAGAAGGAAGTTGATACAGTTGTGTTTTGTAGAGAAGTTGATTCAGTGTTGCTGATTGTGTCATCGTTCTCATCTCGAGCTGTTTGCAATGGCTGGTCGTTATACCAGGCCCTCAAGTAAGTAGTTGTGTTTACGTTTCTGCGTCAGGTTTTTTAGTTTATAGCAGAATATGTAGTTCACTTAGAAAACTGGGTGTACTGAAAGTAGAATATGTAGTTCACTTAGAAAACTGGGTGTACTGAAAGTAGAATACGTAGTTCACTTAGAAAACTGGGTGTACTGAAAGTAGAATATGTAGTTCACTTAGAAAACTGGGTGTACTGAAAGTAGAATATGTAGTTCACTTAGAAAACTGGGTGTACTGAAAGTAGAATATATAGTTCACTTAGAAAAACGGGGCGTGCTTAAAGTAGAATATGTTGTTCACACAGAAAACTGGGTGTACTGAAAGTAGAATATGGAGTTTACATAGAAAATGGAGTGTGCTTATTAAAGCAGAATATGGAATTTACATAGAAAACATGGTGTGCTTAAAACGAAAATGTAGTTTACATAAACAACGAGGTGTGCTTAATATGTTCGTGGCAAGTGGGTTTGTTGTTGTTTGTACATGTGACGTGTTGTTCTGTTGGTGAAAAGAACACATACATAAACATTTATTATGGGGAACTCTGAGGTGTTAGGCAATCATAAATAACATAGGAACATAGTTATTTGTTTTTAACTGTACACAGGAGAATTAACAAACAGAGACTAGAGAAAGTCATAAACTGAAACTGAACCATTCTTTCTTTCTTCACTTCGTTCGGGTGTCGAAGAAGATACATCGTTCTTGTTCTCGTCCTTCTTGATGCTTCAACCATTGTCAATTGTTGCTGTAACGTTTCTTTAGTGTTATCGGTCCATCTTACTCTGGGCTGCCACCTGCTCTTCTCCATTTTACTCTTTTAATAAATATTTTGCATGGTAAGGAATCGCACGATGTTATTATAGATGGGCAAACCATTTAAATGGTTATGTATGTAGTTTAGGAATGGTTCAATGCCCTAGACCCCATAGCCTTCGATAAGTTGCCTGTCTGTTGGTTTGGGTTATCTTTTGTCAATATATCAAAGTGCTTTTTTTAGTACATACGGTTGAGGGTTTGTTTATGTTTATTCATTTTGGATAGGAGCAAATTGCTTTTCTTCTTCTTCTTCTTTCTCTTTTTCCTCCTCTTCTTCTTTTTCTTCTTCTTCTTTTTCTTCCTCCTCCTTTTTCCTCCTCCTCTTCTTCCTCATCCTCCTCTTCTTTCTCCTCTTCTTTCTCCTCCTCTTCTTCTTCCTCATCTTCTTTCTCCTCTTCTTCCACCTCCTCCTTTTTTTTCTCCTCTTCTTCCTCTTCCTCCTCTTCTTCTTCCTCCTCTTCTTTTCTCCTCTTCTTCCTCCTCCTCCTTTTCTTCCTCCTCTTCTTCTTCTTCCTCCTCTTCTTTATCCACTTCCTCCTCTTATTCTTCTTCCTCCTCCTCCTTTTCTTTCTCCTCTTCTTCCTCCTCCTCCTTTTCTTTCTCCTCTTCTTCTTCTTTCTCCTCTTCTTCTTCTTCTTCCTCTTCTTTCTCCGCTTCCTCCTCCTCTTCTTCTCCTCCTCCTCCTCTTTTTCCTCTTCCTCCTCCTCTTCCTCTCCTTTCTCCTCCTCTTCCTCTCCTTTCTCCTCCTCTTCTTCCTCTTTTTCTTCTTCTTTTTTCCTCTTCTTCCTCTTCTTCTTCCTCTTCTACCTCCTCCTCTTCCTCTCCCTCCTCCTCCTTTTCTTCTTCATCTTCTTCCTCTTTTTCTTCTTCTGCTTCTTCCTTTATCTTCCTCCTCATCCTCTTCTTCTTCCTCCACCTCCTACTTCTGCTCTCTTAAAGATCATTAAGAGGATCAATGCGCTGTGCTGTTGTTTGTAGCAGAGCTGTGATGTTTGTGGATTTCGGCCTAGGGCCTCCGACATTAGCATTGCACTTGTTATTATCTGGTTACCTTCTCTCTTCGATCCTTAATCGCCTGTCCAGACTGGTTGGTCCTTTTCCAGAGGCACCACTTAGAGGTGTAGTAAGGTCTTGATTAGCTGTTGTTGACCCTGGTCTTGTTCACTGACGCAAGTAGTTAACTATGAGTCGGAGACGACATTCAGCCCTGGTGCTGTAGGGGCGTCTTGACCTGGCATTTATTATTTTGCTGGCCCTTGTTATTTTGCTGCCACTTGTTATTTTGTTAGAATTTATTATTTTGCAGGCATACATTATTTTGCTGGCCTTTATTATTTTGTTGGCATTTATTATTTTGTTGGCATTTATTATTTATTATTTTGCTGGCATTTGTTATTTTGTTGGCATTTATTATTTATTATTTTGCTGGCATTTGTTATTTTGTCGGCATTTATTATTTATTATTTTGTTGGCATTTATTATTTTGTTGGCATTTATTATTTATTATTTTGCTGGCATTTTTTTTTTATTTTGTTGGCATTTACTATTTTGCTAGCACTTGTTACTTTGCTGGCACTTGTTACTTTGCTGGCATTTGTTATTTTGCTGGCCCTTGTTACTTTGCTAGCACTTGTTACTTTGCTAGCACTTGTTACTTTGCTAGCACTTGTTATTTTGCTGGCCCTTGTTATTTTTCTGGCATTTGTTATTTTGCTGGCATTTGTTATTTTGCTGGCATTTATTATTTTTTTTGGCACTTGTTATTTTTCTAACATTTGTAGATATTACTGGAATTTGTGTTGATTTTGTTGGGCATTCGTTTATATTTGCTGGTATACTATTTGCTCCCGTGACAATTATTTAATTTTGCTGAGATTTGTTGATTTTACTGTTTTTCTTAATGTTTTGTTGGCTGTACTGACATGCAACTATTGAAACGTCTGTGAATTCTCTGCCCCCGCCCACTTCGGAACAGCAAAAATACCGTTACATGAAGGCACGTATTCATATTTGCGCCCACCGCTTCAGAGTGCGACCGATCAAGTAAACTTTCATTGTGCGCAATTCCTGTCGTCGCCGCCATTTGTTTACACCCAACTTATTTACTGCTCTAAGGCATAGGCGAAAAGTTCAAGGTTAAGAGATGGTCACGCCCTGTACATTTTTGCGACGAGATCCAGTCAAAATAACAAAATTATCCTTCTACTTCTTCTTATACAGACTTTCTTTAATGAATACTTACGAAGAATGAAAGAGTGGGAATGGCAGGACAAAATCACTAACATAGAATTATGGAAATGTACCGGCCAAATACCAGTGGATAAAGAGATACAGCGAAGACGATGGCGCTGGATAGGACATAAACTGCGGAAGCCAACTTGGAGTATTACACAACAGGCCCTTTTCTGGAATCCCTATGGAGAAAGACAAAGAGGATGACCAAGGAATTCATGGAGAAGACTGATAGAAGCAGAGATGAAGATGATGGGGAAGACATGGAATGATCTTAAAAGAATGGCATGAAACAGAACGGCTTGAAAAGCGTTTGTTGAAGACCTATGCTCCACAGGGAGCTGAAAGTTAGAAGAAGACTTCTCCTTCTTTTGTCTATTAAAGTCTATACCAGCCAAGACAAGTAATGAAAACGTTCTGAAAGAGGCCAAAGTAAAAAGAGAGCTACTTTATATATTCGGAAGAAATAATCATCGTTTTTGGTCATGCAATGAGAAGGGAACAGCTGGAATATATTGTGACAACTGGAAAAAAAATTGAGCAACGAAGAGATATAGGGAAGCAAAGAGAAAAGATACCGGACAGCTGAAGAGAATGGCTTGGCGGAAGGTTAACAACAGAAATGATAAATGACTGTCGAGATCAAAAGTTGTGGAAAGATATGGTCATCTACGCCAGTAAGCACGGTACTTGATGATGATGATGATGATGATGATGATGATGATGATGATGATGATGGTGATACTAGCGAATTTCTCTTTTTAATACATTTGGTTGGCCTTAACAGCTGCTGAAATGAAGGGACTGTAAATGTGTAAAAATATATCGTAATTCCGTCACTGACAGCTCGATGACGTCTTGAAGGATGTGTCAAATAGTCTGTGACGCTCGTCCACACGTTTGTCCTTGCAACCTTGAACTCTGGTGTACATATAGTTCTCGGAATGGCGCGTGTCCTGTTCTTAGTACGAAAACGATGACCTGTGATGGCCTTTTCTTTCCTATTAAATAATTGTCAATCATCCGGCTAGACTTTGGCGCGTCTACTCCTTTTTATCACGCTAATCTTTTGCTGGTGTATAGTCAGCCATTGTTGTTGACTTCATCATACAACGTCATTCTCTAAGTTGTCTTGGAGTTTTTGTCTATTTCTTGGCGATGCACGATCCGTTCACCCTCAAACTATGTCTTCTAGGTTATATTAAACCGTAGTCTCCATTCAAAAACGTCAGTGAAAACTACTTTGATTTAGGGTGCAGGTACCCGTGTGCTGTCACCAAATATAGAGCAATGCTCCAACTATGTGTTGTCGTCTTATTTAGGTTGTCCACAGGTACCTTTTCCAAAGGTGCAGTATATTTTCTTTGTCATTTGTTCCAGCTGTACGGTCGTTTTGAAATCAAATATTTAATTCCGATTTTAGACAAAACAACAACTGTAACTTTGATATTGGCCAATCATAACCAATCATCTTGGATATCAGTCATTTGTATAATCATGTCAGCTTAGGCCAACATGTCAACTTTTGCCAACATGTCAACTTCGACCAACATGTCAACTTTTGCCAACATATGCCAACATGTCAACTTAGGCCAACATGTCAACGTATGCCAACATATGCCAACATGTCAACTTATGCCAACATGTCAACTTTTGCCAACATATGCCAATATGTCAACTTAGACCAACGTGTCAACTTTTGCCAACATGTCAACTTTTGCCAACATGTCAACTTAGACCAAAATGTCAACTTAGGCCAACATGTCAACTTTTGCCAACATGTTAACTTTTGCCAACATGTCAACTTAGACCAACGTGTCAACTTTTGCCAACATGTCAACTTTTGCCAACATGTCAACTTAGGCCAAAATGTCAACTTAGGCCAAAATGTCAACTTAGGCCAACATGTCAACTGATGCCAACTTATTTCTACTTTCCTTCCGATGTTGTTGGTAATCAGCTTTCTGTTTAGCTTGACTTCGTTTAAGAAATCGTCATACCTCTCTTTAACTGCCAATGGTATTCTTAGCATCGTTTCTATTAAATCATATTTCTATAGCGTGTATACATTTTCTTGTCTATCATTCGATTGCCCATAATTCACTTCATACGTCAGGATAGAACAGGCTCAAAATTCATAATAGTAAAAAAAATTATTTGTTCATACTTCTATATGTGTTGTATACATACATTTATAATTGAGGTGAGATATAGTTTGCGGTACTTTACTCTGCAAATTTTTCAGGCCTCTCCTGCTGTTATGTTTCTTACTGTTTCTAATCATCAATCCATTTTTTTCAATTCATCAATTTAATCAATCAATTTAATTCAATCAAATCAATTTAATTCAATCAAATCAATTTAATTGATCAATCCATTTTTTTTTTGCTGACAGCCCTTGACTCTGGTGTTCTTGCAACGTTTATTGAAGGCTCGTTGTGTATGTGTTTTGATTTTTCTATCTTATTGCGTGACAAAATCATTTTGTCTATTTCTTTATATGACATTTATTCTACGACGAGAAATATTGCTAGCATTTTTTTTCATTTCCTCTTATTCAATATTATCTCACAGTTTCCCCTTATTAGATATTATCTCACAGACAGTTTACTCTTATTAGATATTATCTCACAGACAGTTTCCCCTTATTAGATATTATCTCACAGACAGTTTCCCCTTATTAGATATTATCTCACAGACAGTTTCCCCTTATTAGATATTATCTCACAGACAGTTTACTCTTATTCAATATTATCTCACAGTTTCCTCTTATTAGATATTATCTCACAGTTTCCCCTTATTAGATATTATCTCACAGACAGTTTCCCCTTATTAGATATTATCTCACAGACAGTTTACTCTTATTCAATATTATCTCACAGACAGTTTACTCTTATTCAATATTATCTCACAGTTTCCTCTTATTAGATATTATCTCACAGTTTCCCCTTATTAGATATTATCTCACAGACAGTTTACTCTTATTAGATATTATCTCACAGACAGTTTCCCCTTATTAGATATTATCTCACAGACAGTTTCCCCTTATTAGATATTATCTCACAGACAGTTTCCCCTTATTAGATATTATCTCACAGACAGTTTACTCTTATTCATATTATCTCACAGTTTCCTCTTATTAGATATTATCTCACAGTTTCCCCTTATTAGATATTATCTCACAGACAGTTTACTCTTATTCAATATTATCTCACAGTTTCCCCTTATTAGATATTATCTCACAGACAGTTTACTCTTATTTGTCTAACACATTTCATTTTGCAGTGGTTATTTTCTTATTGTTCTTGAGTCTAGAGTTGAGGTCTGGCATTGGTAGCACAACGTTGGGATGACGATTGTATTATAGAGTGCCTGTTTTGTCCCTAGTGTTTTTCCTCGTTGAACAATAGTGGTGATTGCTATAACATGTGTTGCATCTTGAGTCTATTTCTACTTTTTGTGAATTGTCGTTTGTCACTAGGCGTCCTATATATTTAGAATTCTCAACGTGTTTTAACTGTCTCCATTCTATCCTTATATTGATGTTCTGTTTCTCTTTCACTATGTTCATGATATGTGTGTGCGCGTGTGTGTGTTTGTTTGTTTCTTTTCTTCTTCTACCTTTCAGCTCCCTGTGGAGCATAGGTCTTCAACAAACACTTTCCAAGCCGTTGTGTTTCTTGTCATTCTTTTAAGATCATTCCATGTTTTTCCCCATTATCTTCATCTCTGCTTCCTTCTTTCTTGGCCAAGAATACTTTGGTCTTCCTCTTTGTGTTTTCCCCTGGAGATTCCAAAAAAGGCCTGTTGTGTAATACTCTCAGTTGGCTTCCGCAGTGTGTGTCCTATCCAGCGCCATCGTCTACGCTTATCTCTTTATCCACTGATCTTACTGGTATATTTCCATAATTCTATGTTAGTGATTTTGTCCTGCCATTTCTATTCTTTCATTCTATGTAAGCATCCATTAATGAAGGTCTGTATATTCATGATTGTCATTTTTTTTTTTTTGTTATCCACACACTGTAACTTTTGTCACCGCCATATAACACTGACTTAACATTGGCGTTGAACATATTTACTTTTGTATTTAACCTATTTTCTTTGGACTTCCATATGTTTCCTGGTGCAAAGAATTCTCCTCTTGCTTTTGATATCCTTATTTTAGTATCATTCTCTGTTCCTCCCTCTTTGTCTATATTACTGCCCAGATAGATGTAAGATTGTACGTCTAGTAGAAGTTTCCGATTTTTATTTGGTTATTGCCAATTGCATTAATTCTCATAACTCTCCCCCTCTCTGTTTTTTTCCCCACCTTTTTTCCCTGACTCAAAATAACGACTGTGTAAACCTTCCAAAACTCGAGACTGCCATTGTCTACGTTGAGCCCCTGAACTCTTTATTCATTTACCACGCCCTAGCGAACGCCATCAATACGCTGCAAGAACAGCACTTCACGATTCTCAAGCTAAAGGCTGTCACGACACTTCCCCCTTGTACTCTCCCAATGTCAACAGAAACTAAAGTCCTGTATTTCATGAAATCTTCATGCGCGTGTTTACACTATGAAACGGACAAAATTACTGGCTAGCCCAGCAATCCTTTACTACACTTGACGTCGTTTATCTGTCACGCACTATCATTCGTGCCTACTCCCTTACTAACACACTATATTTACGGCTCAAAGAATTACCATAAAAACCTGGACATTACTAATGGCCAGAATATTCCACCCCTTCTCCTTTTTTGCCTTAAAAAAGCGTGTCCGTACTCTCTCATCATCATCATCATGTGCCATACCGGTTGGCGTAGGCGATCCACAATCTTCTATCTACAGTGCATCGTATCAGTTCTGTTGTTGGCTGTTTTCCATGCCATGACACCAAGCTATCCAGTATTTTCTCTCTTTGTCGTCCGCGATCTCTCTTTCCTTTTATTTTGCCAGTTATAACCAAGTATTCCAACTTTCCTCTTCTCATGATGTGCCCGAAAAAATGTTGATTGTACTCTCTAATCACATCTTACAAAACGAGAAATAGTACCGGGCCTTTGAAGCTCTGGTGTATTACTTCCGTTGCATCGTTTCTAGTGTCCATGAAAGGAAAATATAAACTCGTCAATTATTGTTTTGTTTTTTTAAATTACTTATCAGATATGTTTCTCAAGACCGTTAAAGCCACAAACGTTTATTTTGTGGTTTGTTCCAGATTAAAAAAAAAAAAAGTCTGCTAACAGCCGTATAAATACTTGAGCACAAAAATAACATTAACCGGAAGATGCACTCCAGAAAGAGCTAAAATCAGAATAGCACACACGGAAGTAATTATTGAGATAATGACAATCATATTGTGTAACAAATCTATTTCAATAGAAGTGAGAAAGTGAAATAATCGATCGTATACTATCTATATAGAGCCAATATTGATCTATGGAAGCGAATCATGGACTGTAAGACAAACAAATATAAAGTCGGTTAGAGGTCACAGGGATGGGACTTCTCAGAAAACTGTTAAAGAGGTCCCTGGAGAGCTACAAAAGGCGGATGAAAATATTCTCAAAGAGGCCAACAGAAAAGAAATCTCATGATAAACATCAGAAAGAAACAATCAACATTTTTCGGGCACATTATGAAAAGAGAAAATTTAGAATTCTGGGTTACAACTGGCAAAATATAGGGAAAGTGAGATCGCGAACGACAAAAAGAGAAGACAATTGATAACTTGGTGTCATGGCACGGTAAACAGCTAACAACAGAACTAATACGATGCACTGTAGATAGAAGATTGTGAAGGACATGATCGCCTACGCCAACCGGGAGACTGGTATGGCACATGACAATGATGATGAATAGCCCTACAGTACATAACAAGAGATGATCAAATGACGTGTTTCTGCACTTTTCTTGTAAGATCTAAAGTCCAATTTTAGCATATAATCCTCTACCACGGGTGGGTACATCGAAGATAAGAAAGTTCCTGTTAAAATCACAGAACCGATTATTTTGTTCATTCAAATAAGAAGATCACTCAATACACATGTCTTACTTGTTCTTTTGTTACAGTTACGGTACAGTTTACTACCCTATAACACAATATGTTACATTTAATCGTTACCCATAAGGCACCTTGGAAATAACAGACATGTCCCAGGATACATCAGCATGAGAATTATAGCGGCAGGTCAGAAAGTTTCAGATACAGACATTACTATGCTGCCACGAGGATTTGTATCACAATAAAAAACGTTCTGAAGCAATTGAAAATGAAGAAAGAATTATATATGAGATACAATCTTTGTTTGACAAGATAAGATACTTTGTACATATAAAAAAGACATAGCAACATACTAAAAGTCATCTTGGAGGTAATAGAGGGGATGGGAAGAGGGAGCGGGAGAGAGAGAGAAAGAGAGAGAGAGAGAGAGAGCGAGAAGGCATGCAAAGATTCAATAAACAGAGAATATTAGAGGAGACTCGGACTGACAATAACAGGGGAGACTGGAACTAACAATATCAGGGGGGACAGGAACTGACAATATAAGGGAGGACAGGAACTGACAATATCAGGGGAGAGTGGAGCTGACAATGTCAGGGGAGACTGGAACTGACAATATTAGGGGAGACTGGAACTGACAATATCAGGAGAGACTGGAACTAACAATATCAGGGGAGACTGGAACTGACAATATAAAGGGAGACTGGAACTGATAATATTAAGGGAGATTGGATCTGACAATATCAGGGGAGACTGGAACTGACAATATTAGGGAGACTGGATCTGACAATATCAGGAGAGACTGGATCTGACAATATTATGGGAGACTGGATCTGACAATATCAGGGTAGACAGGATCTGCCATCATCAGGGGAGACTGGATCTGACAATATCAGGGGAGACTGGATCTGACAATATCAGGGGAGACTGGATCTGACAATATTAGGGAGACTGGAACTGACAAAATTAGGAGAGACTGGAACTGACAATATTAGGGGAGACTGGATTTGACAATATCAGGGGAGACTGGAACTGACAATATTAGGGGAGACTCGGACTGACAATATCAAGGGAAATCATGCTTAAAGTGTACAATAAAGGCAAGAAGCAGCGTAAAATAGCGTTCTATTGTAACGAACGTTCGTTACGGTTACGTCATATTAAGATATCGAATTTGTTACACCCCTTCCCTCCAAAATCAGTTTTCCACCATCTCCTTTGCTTTTTTAAAAACTCACCTTCAAACTGTTGGCTAGCGTTACGTGCAGGGTGGACCCTGGTCGGCATCCGTCCTACAAGAAGGAAAACTACGTCAAACGAAGATCTAGCCTGCTGAAGACAAGGTGTGTCAGCCACAGCGCAGGATATAGGGAGAGAAAACTCATGAAACACACTACTATACTAACACTGAGCATGAGATCATCATCATCATCTTGTGTCATGAAGTTGCTCTTACTCCTACATAATGAGACAGACCTAGAGTTAAGATCACATGATCATGGACTTGAAAGCTTAAGAAGCCGGACTAACATTAAATCGCGTAATTTTTATTTATTTACTTTTTTCATTCGGGAAATATGTGGCCTAGTGTTTGGGCGGTGGCATGACGGTGAAGTAATTGTAGGTTCAATCCGGGCTTTGAGACTTGCTTGTGAACTTAGAGGATTCAAGAAAATGGTCTTAGCTATCAAGAAGACGACAAAAGAGAGGTGAGCACCAACACTTTTCTTCTTCTTTTCTTTCTCATTTGCCTTTCAGCGTCGAGGGGAGATATAATTTGCTGCCTTTTGCTCTTCTGTTTGCATCTACTGCTATTATCTTTCCTATTGTTCCTAATATACCGTCAGTCCAAATTTTTCGTGATCGGCGCTTGGGTCTGGTGTTCTTGCAAAGTTTATTGAGGGCTCATTGTATTGCGTTTTGATCTTTCTACCTTATCGCATGGTCAACCATTTTATCTGTTGTTTCTTTATGTATTCAATGGCGGGGATTATCACCAACAACATCACCTCCAAATGATCTGGCCTTGTTCGATGAAACTGACTCCCCTACAACATTGTATATAACCTGGACCCTTCTAATCAATACCTGGTATATTACAGAGCATAATTTAACCAAAAGACATATTGGAAATGCCAGATATGTCCCAGAGCACCTCTGTGTATAAATTATTGCACAGAGATTACTCATAAAGTTATAGATATATTAATCCTATTTACGTCACCATTATTATCATTATCATCATCATGTTGCTTGTCCTTTGCAGAACGTGTTATTCATCACAGATCGTCTGAAATAATCTGTCTCTAGCCAGATCTCCCACCGCTCCTGTTGTCAAGCATATGGTACATGATGACGATAAATATTGGAGCCGCGATAGCTCAGTGGTTAGTGAACTGGACTACAAAGGACAAGAGGTCGGGTTTGATCCTGATCGACGACTTTCAGGTTCACCCAACCTTTAATGGGTACCGGATTTTTTTCTGGGAAGGTAAAGCGGCACGGGCGTAATGCTGACCACATTATCCCAAAAATCATGTGCCGAAGATCTGTGCGAAATTATGGTTACTAACACCATATTCCCTATATGCCACTTGGCGTGATAGGGCTCTTATTTTATTTATGACAATGAATAGTCCTACAGTACATAACAAGAGATGATCAAAAAGCGTGTCTTTGCACCTTTCTTTTAAGTACCAAAGTCCCATTTTAGCATATAATCCCTGTCTATTGACATAACAATGTTGAAACACTAGAGAAGTTTCATTTCTAGGCCTCTAGGTCACTATTTACCGCTGCCAGTGAGTCGCTACCGATATCTCTAAGCCCGCCCTCTGAAAGGGGTTTATCACAAAAAAACCCAATACTTGTGACGTCTGGAGCTATAGACGGCTGACCTTATTTTAACCACAACAGTCCCTGCTCTCAAACTGCTAAAAACGTCACAGCTATTGGTCGGTCCCCACTCAGCGTGCAGGCTCAGAGATATTGGTAGCGACTGCCAGTGTTAGTGAACTGAAAATGTTCATGAAAATTGTTTACTTTTCTGTCTCGTTGCTTCAGACTACCAGGCTCTCTAGCCACATCTCTTTGAATTACTTGCTACTTCTCATAGCGCTTCCAGCCACATCTCTTTGAATTACTTGCTACTTCTCATAGCGCTTCTAGCCACATCTCTTTGAATTACTTGCTACTTCTCATAGCGCTTCTAGCCACATCTCTTTGAATTACCAGCTACTTCTCATAGCGCTTCTAACCACATCTCTTTGAATTACTTGCTACTTCTCATATCGCTTCTAGCCACATCTCTTTGAATTACTTGCTACTTCTAATAGCGCTTCTAGCCACATCTCTTTGAATTACCAGCTACTTCTCATAGCGCTTCTAGCCACATCTCTTTGAATTACTTGCCACCTCTCATAGCGCTTCTAGCCACATCTCTTTGAATTATTTGCTACCTCTCATAGCGCTTCTAGCCACATCTCTTTGAATTACTTGCCACCTCTCATAGCGCTTCTAGCCACATCTCTTTGAATTACTTGCCACCTCTCATAGCGCTTCTAGCCACTTCTCTTTGAATTACCAGCTACTTCTCATAGCGCTCCACATCTCTTTAAATTACCAGCTACTTCTCATAGCGCTTCGAGCCACATCTCTTTGAATTACCAGCTACTTCTCATAGCGCTTCGAGCCACATCTCTTTGAATTACCAGCTACTTCTCATAGCGCTTCTAGCCACATCTCTTTGAATTACCAGCTACTTCTCACAGCGCTTCTAGCCACATCACTTTGAATTACTTGCTACTTCTCACAGCGCTTCTAGCCACATCACTTTGAATTACTTGCTACTTCTCACAGCGCTTCTAGCCACATCTCTTTGAATTACTTGCCACCTCTCATAGCGTTTCTAGCCACATCTCTTTGAATTACCAGCTACTTCTCATAGCGCTTCTAGTCACATCACTTTGAATTACTTGCTACTTCTCACAGCGCTTCTAGCCACATCACTTTGAATTACTTGCTACTTCTCACAGCGCTTCTAGCCACATCACTTTGAATTACTTGCTACTTCTCACAGCGCTTCTAGCCACATCACTTTGAATTACTTGCTACTTCTCACAGCGCTTCTAGCCACATCACTTTGAATTACTTGCTACTTCTCACAGCGCTTCTAGCCACATCACTTTGAATTACTTGCTACTTCTCACAGCGCTTCTAGCCACATCACTTTGAATTACTAGCTACTTCTCACAGCGCTTCTAGCCACATCACTTTGAATTACTTGCTACTTCTCACAGCGCTTCTAGCCACATCACTTTGAATTACTTGCTACTTCTCACAGCGCTTCTAGCCACATCACTTTGAATTACTTGCTACTTCTCACAGCGCTTCTAGCCACATCACTTTGAATTACTTGCTACTTCTCACAGCGCTTCTAGCCACATCTCTTTGAATTACTTGCTACTTCTCATAGCGCTTCTAGCCACATCTCTTTGAATTACCAGCTACTTCTCATAGCGCTTGGTTAAACCCCGGAGCCTTGTGGGACCGAAAAAAGTATCCGTCACTTCCGGGAATTGAATCCGATCCCCTCCTAATCAGAAAGCGAGCATACTAACCACTCAGCCACTGGGACTTCAATAACAAACTGTAAAAAAAAAGATATCCTCGTCACACCAAGTGGCGTATAGGGAATATGGTGTTAGTGACCCTATATTTTACAGACCTTCAGTACATTATTTTTGGGTAATGTGGTCGGTATTACGCCCGTGCCGCTTTACTTTCCCAGAAAAAAAATCCGGTACCCATTAAAGGCTGGGTGAACTGGTCCGTCGGTTGAGATCGAACCCTACCTCTTGTCCTTTGTAGTCCAGTTCACTAACCACTGAGCTCTCGCGGCTCCGCAATAACAAACTGTTGAGATAAATATGCTTTGTACACGGAGGTGTTCATTTGTACAGCCTGGTGTGTCTTGTGTTGTAGGATAGGGACTAGTTCCACTTGGTTTGTCTCATTCTACTGAATGTTTAATTTCTTTATCCATTTTGCTAATGTTATTCATAGATACTTGAATTTTGATGTCTCTTTTTTTCTGTCTGTATTCTCGGAGGCGAGGGCGCGCCTACAGCAGCAGAGCCTAAAATTGTCAGCGACCCACATCTGATGGCTTGCGCCAGGATCGGTGAACAAGAACCATCGAGAGCTTGATCCACCTCTTCGTGGTGCCTCTAGTAACAGTCTAACCTGTCTAGTCTGGCCAAGCGAGTAGGGATCGGAGAGGGAAGACAACCCGGCACTCAAAATTGTCGTGCTGAAGTCGGATGTGTTCGGCCGACAGACGCAAATATCACAGATATATTGCAAACCACAACACAACGCAGACACGCCCACTTAATGTCCTTTTAAGGGCGGATGACGAAGAGGTTTACTCCTTTAGTCATAGGGCGGACGCAAGCAATCTGTATTCTCTTAGGATATATTTATTATTTACGCTTTGCTTCTCTCTCCTGTTGCTATCAAATATCTCCCCGCTCCCACTCTGTGCATTCTCGTATTGTTTGTTTTACGCTCCTGATTCATGGCCATGAAATGTTGTTACAATTTATCAGATGTTTCTGCTATCAAAGCTTGGTCATCTGCAACGAGTAGTTCACTGGTATTATTTTTATTTCTGGACTTTGCATATTTGCTTATAAGTCAATGTAGATAATTAACAAGAGTGGTAGGAGACATGTTTTACTCCGGACGTTATAGTGAATTGTTCTGATGTTCCTTGATTTGTTTTTCCTAGCCATACTTCTGCAATCACTACATATAGTAAAGTAAAGTACCAGTGTCACGCCGAGTGGCGCATAGGGAATATGGTGTTAGTGACCATAAATTGTATAAACCTTCAGCACATGATTTTTGGGTAATGTGGTCGGTATTACGCCAGTGCCACGTTACTTTCTCAGAAAAAAAAATCCGAAACCCATTAAAGACTGAGTGAACCGAAAGCCGTCGGTTGAGATCGAACCCTACCTCTTGTCCTTTGTAGTCCAGTTCACTAACCACTGAGCTATCGCGGCTGCCATTACATATAGAGTTGTACATAATATAATAGATGATAGACGTCGAGCTCGTACTGGCTTCGCCATCCATCTCTATTCTGTGTGAAATGTTCGATCTCATTAAGTCTAGACCTACCAAGTTTGCTTCTCTTATCAGTGTTCTTTTCAGTGTCTCTCTAACTCTTCGTAATTTTTTGTATCCTGGTGTATTCGATATCAGAGCCCGTTTTGAAATTACAAAGATGTCTCTTCTCAACATTATTGTTATTATTAGTATATCGCGGATTTGTTCTTGATTAGAAAGAAAAAAAAAGAACAAATCTTTATTCTTGACATGTCTGCAACCAAGTTTATCAACATGTACTATTCCAAGGTTTCTACCTTTGACAGAAACAAGTAGCAGTACCCCATGTGGCTGCCCTACAGTGAAGGGAGACAAAAAGAGATGGTGAGGGGAGACAAGAAGAGAGGGTGAGGGGAGACAAGAAGAGAGGGTGAGGGAAGACAAGAAGAGAGGGTGAGGGGAGACAAGAACAGAGGGTGAGTGGAGACAAGAACAGAGGGTGAGTGGAGACAAGAACAGAGGGTGAGGGGAGACAAGAACAGAGGGTGAGTGGAGACAAGAACAGAGGGTGAAAGGAGACAAGAACAGAGGGTGAGTGGAGACAAGAACAGAGGGTGAGGGGAGACAAGAAGAGAAAGTGAGGGGAGACAAGAACAGAGGGTGAGGGGAAGCAAGAAGAGAGGGTGAGTGGGGACAAGAACAGAGGGTGAGGGGAGACAAGAACAGAGGGTGAGTGGAGACAAGAACAGAGGGTGAGGGGAGACAAGAAGAGAAAGTGACGGGAGACAAGAACAGAGGGTGAAAGGAGACAAGAACAGAGGGTGAGGGGAAGCAAGAAGAGAGGGTGAGTGGGGACAAGAACAGAGGGTGAGGGGAGACAAGAACAGAGGGTGAGGGGAGACAAGAACAGAGGGTGAGGGGAAACAAGAACAGAGGGTGAGTGAAAACAAGAACAAAGGGTGAGAAGAAGCAAGAAGAGAGGGTGAGGGGAGACAAGAACAGAGGATAGGGGACACAAGAAGACAGGGTTAGTGGAGACATGAAGAGAGGGTGAGGGAAGGCATGAAGAGAGGGTGAGGAGAGGCAAGAACAGAGGGTGAGTGGAAAAAAGAACAGAGGGTGATGGGAGACAAGCTCAGAGGGTGATGGGAGACAAGCTCAGAGCCAGTATTACCTGACACGCATAAGAGGCGACTAAAGAGCTTTTATTATCGTCGCTTATGTAGTCGAGTAGGACGTGTATGACGCAATCTTGTCAGTGAAATTAACGGATGCATTTTGGGAAATGCTTCGACAAGTAGTGGAGCGTATATGGGGAATTTGCAATGAAACTGGTTCCATAGATTAGAGCGGCTGTGTGCAGCAAGGCTTGGGGTGGCATGTGTGGTTCCACTTAAAACTATTGTAGTGTCAATCAAAACAAAAAAAAACCGAGGTTATAAGAGAAATTAATTTGAACCAATTTTGATTGACAAAGAAAACAAATGCCGTTATTTGCCCAACTAGTGACGTCATACCGCGTAAGGTCTTCGTGTTTACACGTCCCTTAAAGTATTCCTGCGTTCACACCGGCAATAAAATATACACATGTCCCACCTTCTATGACATGTGTAGTACACCGATTAAGCCATACCGCCGAGCACTTTGGAAACCATTGTTTGTATAATGACCGCGTAGAACAGTCAGTTTTGAGTTCTTACCTTATCATCATCATCGAGTGCCATCTCCGCATCGAAGGTTGGCTACAATGGAGCGCCATTCTGCTCTGTCTCTTGCTTTGATGGTTCAGGTTGTCATAGGCTGGTTTGTCCATCTTTTGATGTTACTCGTCCAGGTTAGTCTTGGTCTGCCTCTGCCTCTTTTGCGTTGTATTTTCCCCTCCAGGATTACTTTTAGTAGGCTGTTGTGTCTTTTAACATGGCCCAAAAATCACATTTGTCTTGTTCTAATTGTGTGCTGTAGTCCTCTTTTCATTTTTAGTTGTTTTAAGACTTCATCGTTTGTTTTCTTTTCCTTCTATCCAATTCTACCTATTCTTCTATATGTCCATATTTCAAAGGCTTCAATTCTCTGTTCTGTTTTCTTGTCTAATGTCCATGTTTCTGCACTATATAGAAACGTTGAGAAGACATAAAATTTTGCTATTCTTAGTTTTAGCCCTGGTGTTATTTGTTTTGATGTTATAGCTCGTTTCAAATCACTTGCCCAACTTCAAAACGCTATTGTTCAGTAACCGTTTGTTACAAACTGTTGAAATTTTCCAAATGTTATTAGAATGCAAAAGACCCTTTAAATGTATATTTAACAAATATCTTGCAGGTGCAGTTTTCTTAAAGCGGCGAATTTCTTTGATGTTTGTCAAAATTGTAAATTGTGAACCCCTAAATAATATAAATTACTGTAGTTGCTGGTCTATGATTAATTTTCACTAGGTAAAGGCGTGGCCGTAATGGGGAAATACCAGGAGAATTATTGTCTTCTCAGTTCGAGGACGGACGATAATATCAAGGTATACCTGTATGTCCAATTTTCATAGTTGTGTGGTCCTGATAAGGACCGTTTGTTGAACTAATTTAAGGTAATATAGGAGCCAACATTGTGGGGGCTATATACTTTCATTCTGAATCAGACGAGTCTAAAAGATTAATAACTGTTTGGGGTTGAACATTCCACAAACCATCATTTTTCCAATATTCCTCTTCCTGTTTTAAGACGTGGTCTTCACATTCAGCCCAATAATCTTTGTCTATATTTAATAAAGCGAGATTAGCAAGAGTCTTTACATCGCATATTTTGAATGTTGTATTTTCATCTGCCACTTGTCCTTTTAATTTTGCCCAGATTAGTTCTATTGGATTTAAATGAGCATGGTAAGGTGGCAGCCTCAAACGTATATGACCGTGCTCTTGGATAATCTTATCTATTTGAAAAATCTGTGTCCTTTGTTTTTGCTTTACTAGAGATAGTAATTCAGGTTTTAAGTACATGTTATTAAATTGTATGTGCTCCTTTGTGAGTCATATCTTAATAGCATCTTTTGTACTGGATGACGTCGGGACTTTATCTTCAAGTGCAACAATGTTGTGGTACGCTGCATTGTCCATTATTAGGCAAGATGGTCGATCTAGTGATGGGAGAACATAATTTTCAATCCAATGTCTAAATATGTGACCATTCATCTCAGAGTGATAATCCCGATTGTCTATGGATTTTGAAAGAAAAATGAGCTCTGCATTCTGTATTAGTCCATGTTGTCGACTACCTGCATGAGCAATTATCAAGCGCTGTCCTTTGCTGCTAGGTATTAATCTCTTAATCTTTCCATCTGATGACTGCCATTCCCTTTGGTTAGTGTGGTGAGCATTGATCCATGTTTCATCCAAGTACACAATATCATAACCTTGCTTGCGCACCTCTTTTACTTCACGTAAGTACTTGCTTCTCATGACTCCTATATGTGGCTTCTCACAGATGATGTTTCGTCCATTGGAATACTTTCTGAATGTAAAGCCTGCAGCTCTCACATTCCTCCATAATATAGACTTTGATATTTCAATACTGTTGTTCTTTTTCAGCGAAACTTTTAATTTTCTTATTGTAACAGTTTCATTCATACCCAACATTTTGCGAATTTCACGTCTACACCTCTGAATGAACGGAAATGGAACACACAATTTCTCAAGTGTCTAATTGTGTCCAAAAAACCACGGCGAAAGCGTGCAAACACGTCAATTTTACCGTGTATAGATTTTTACTCGCTATTTTTAACTTAAAATACTGTAAACATTAAGTTTTGACTACATCAATGGGTCGTTATAAATTTATATATAAGTCAAATAAGCAACAATAATAACCAAATGTTTTTTTTATGAAATTAATTTCCTGTTGGGTTCCAATCATTATAACTTTACATGCAAATTTTGAACAACTTACAACAAGCGGTTAAAAAGCTATCGATTTTAAAAGTTGGGCACGAGTTATGAAACAAGCTATAGTATGTTCTTCATGACATTAAAATTACTTTTTGCCATTCCTATTCTTTTGTTTATTTCAGTTTTACATTTTCCATCACTGGTTATAGTCTGTCCAAGGTAGTTGTAGTTCTGAACTGTCTCCAGGTCTATTCCTTCAATTTTTATATCCAGTTGTGGGTTTTGAGTATTTTCTTTGTTTATGATCATAGTTTCTTACCTTAACACTGTTATAATTTGTTTATTCTATAGTCATCACCTCCGGTTTATCAGCGTGTTCTTAATGTTTTTATGTATACAATATGTAAATGTATTGCTGACATTTTATTGTTTTCCCCTCAGCACAGTAAGGCTGTATACATTTAGTGTCTTACCTTCGGTATTCGTTGTTAAATTGAAATTTGAATTTCATTAGCATATTTATTAGTCTGTTATCTATTTTTAGCCTGCATGTGTGGTTGTGAGGTTGGCTATAGGCAAGTAACGCAATTTTGTTTGTTTACATCATCATCATGTTGCAGGCACAGCGTGTTAGCAACCATGGAAAACTGATATATTGTCTCTTACATTGGTGGTGCACTGTGACTGATTCCATTTCACTTCTTGATATTATCATTTGTGTTATCAGTCCACTTCGTTGTGTTATCAGTCCACTTCTTGATGTTACTTGGCCACTTCTTTGTGTTATCAGACCACTCCATATATTATTATTCGTGATGGCATTCCACCTCTTGGTGTTATCAGTCCACTTATTGATGTTATCAGTCCACTTCTTGATGTTATCGATCTACTTCATGATGTTATTAGACCACTTCATGGTGTTCTCATATCACTTCTTAGTATTACCATTACACTTCTTGATGTTATCATTCGTTTATCAATCCACTTCTTGATGTTATCGATCTACTTGATGTTATCATTCTACTTCTTTGTGTTTTTAGACCACTACTTGATGTTATCGATCTACTTGATGTTATCATTCTACTTCTTTGTGTTTTCAGACCACTACTTGATGTTATCAGACCACATCTTGATATTATCGATCTACTTGATGTTATCATTCTACTTCTTTGTGTTTTCATACCACTACTTGATGTTATCGATCTACTTGATGTTATCATTCTACTTCTTTGTGTTTTCAGACCACTACTTGATGCTATCGATCTACTTGATGTTATCATTCTACTTCTTTGTGTTTTTAGACCACTACTTGATGTTATCAGACCACATCTTGATATTATCGATCTACTTGATGTTATCATTCTACTTCTTTGTGTTTTTAGACCACTACTTGATGTCCTCAGACCCCTACTTGATGTCATCAGACCACTTCTTGATGTTATCGATCTACTTCATGTTATCCATCTACTTCCTTTGTGTTTTCAGACCACTACTTGATGTTATCAGACCACATCTTGATGTTATCAGTCTACTTCATGATATCATCAGTCCACGTTAGAGTGTTCCTCTGTCTCTTTAACATGCACCTTACCTTCTAAGATGACTTTGACTGTATCATGTCGGTTTATGTTTGTCAATTTCTCCAAAATATGACACGTTTCTTGTTCACATTAGATAATCTCTCTTCTTCTCTGCCCACCTAATTATTTTCAATCTTCTTTAAATTCACACTCTGGGGCTTCAGTTTTCATTTTTTTTAAAATACGTCTTCATCAAATCTAGACCCACGCTTCCCAGCCTGTGGATCGCAAGCTCAAAAGGTGAGGTGGGAGGGGGGGGGTGCCAAGTTGTTGTTTTTATATATATATATATATATATATATATATCACAACAGCCTACTAAAAGTAATATTGGAAGGGAGAATATACAAAGGTAAGAGAGGCAGACCAAGACTAACATGGACGAGTAACATCAAAAGATGGACAAACCCGCCTATGACAACCTGAACCATCAAAGCAAGAGACAGAGCAGAATGGCGCTCCATGGTAGCCAACCTTAGATGCGGAGATGGCACTCGATGAATATATACATATGAATATATATATATATATATATATATATATATATATATATATATATATGTATATATCATAATCATTATCGAGTGCCGTCTCCGCAACGAAGGATGGCTACCATGGAGCGCCATTCCACTCTGCCTCTTGCTTTGATGGTGCAGATTGTCATAAGTTGACTTGTCCATCTTTTGATGTTACTCGTCCATGTTAGTCTTGGTCTGCCTCTGCCTCTCTTACCTTTGTATATTTTCCCTTCCAATATTACTTTTAGTAGGCTGTTGTGATATATATATATATATCTAATATAAAGGTGGAGGGCTGAGTCACGAAGGTTATTTGAAATGATAATTATTTAAATAAGAAGCTTTATCTAAACTTTTTGTGTGTGCATTTCCTATGGCTGCTATCAAAATGTGTTGCAGGTTACTCGGATTTTATAAAAGTGGATGGCAGGTTGTTTTGTTGATATAAGGTGAAGTCGTAGATTACTTGTTTGCTTGGTGTATTAATGAGGGTCGTATTCTCAGTACTAAAAGTGAAAGCAACTCCTAGTAAAGGATGCCGTGTCGGATGTGTTGGGTTGGAAGGTGCAAATACCCACAGTTATGCTGCAAACTTAGCATCTACGCCTACTTAACTTCTTTTTAAGGGCGGACGATGAAGTATAATATTCGCTGGGCGAACGCCGACAGAAAGAATTCCCTGTTAAATGAGACATCGCAGAAAAAAAAGCACGACTTAAACACCAACGACTTGAGTATGAAGATAGAGATGTAAGCTCTTGCTGCTGCTGTGTGCTGCTTCCTGAGATGTCTTTCTCAAAAGTAGTTATTCTCAAAAGTAATCATTCTCAAAAGTAGTTATTCTCAAAAGTAATTATTCTCAAAAGTAATTATTCTCAAAAGTAGTCATTCTCAAAAGTAGTCATTCTCAAAAGTAGTCATTCTCAAAAGTAGTCATTCTCAAAAGTAGTCATTCTCAAAAGTAGTTATTCTCAAAATTAGTCATTCTCAAAAGTAGCCATTCTCAAAAGTAGTCATTCTCAAAAGTAGTTGCTGTTAATTACTTAGTCCATGATCCGAAGAGTCCAGAACAAGTAGCTCCGTCATGACTAGAGTATCTTAATAGTCTGGGACCTTCAACAAAATGTGCTACTGCCCTGGTTACTGGGGAGTTCATGGCAATAAGAGAACTCACAGACCTGCCTCCCTCAAGGGTGCTAGACCTGAAATGTATATTGAAGTCTCTATGATATATAATGGACTGGCACTGATTGATGAAATAGCAGGTCGACTTCAAACATCGAGATTCAAGCTGAGTGCAAGAAGGTTAGAGTGAGTGAAAGCACTGATTAAATGCTAAAGGAACAATCAAAGTGAACACACTTGGCGTCATCTGTTGGAAATGAGTGCCTAAGACTTTTCCAATATTTACGGTGAGATCAATTTCAGGTTTCAGTAATCAAATCGTGAAACACTTTGGCCACTTATCGTGTTATTATAATTTCAATTTTTGCTTTGTCCCAAATTATTGTCTAGTGCACTGTTGTTTGTGTAATTAAAAAAAAAAGTAATTACATGAATAACGACAATAGCGTTTCTTGAAAGACGTATTTCTATACAGTCGTTTTATGGAGTATTTTATACAAGCAGTAATAACATTCAGAATTGCGAAGTGCGAATTGCATTGTCTTCACTAACATTCTAGTAGTCATGCACTCATCTTTAAAGACAGGTCGACTGCAGAGTGTCCGTCGTGGAAAACCCGATTCAAAGATCTCAGAATCTTAAGTCTATACCCACAGCCACGCTACTTCATATATATATATATATATATATATATATATATATATATATATATATATATATATATATATATATATATATATATGTAAAGGTAATCGCATAGCAATTGCAGTTGGGTAATGAAGTGTTATAATCCTTTTCAAAACCCATAACCTCAAACTTCATTAAATATCTCAGAAACCCCTAGATGGATTATCATGGTTTTTTTTTTTGTATGCGGTCTTGTCCATGACGTTACAAATGTGTAAATTAAAATAATGTAGGTAATACAGTTGACTTAAAGTGGCTGGTTCCTTTCATCTTAGTCAACCCAGCAATTATTGCGCCTCTAAAAATAGAATTTACAGTAAGCTTAACAATTTCTTGACTTTTGAAAAGCTATAGACGTATCATTAAAATGTGGGAACACTTACAAATTGAACTGAATTATATGCGTTGGTTTCGTCTTGTAGGTTACATGTTTCTATGGAACAATTATAAATGTCAGAAGGAATCAAGTGAGTAAATAGTAAAAGTAGAAATGATAGTGAATATTTTTTATGCTGAATAAATTATAATTGGATATATTCAGTACACAAGTCAAATTTTCAGGATGATTGGATTGGACCTGAAAGGACCTGTTTTACAATTTGATGTCAACATGTTGGCAAGCAAATTTATTTCGTGACAGACTTCTTCAGAGTCATGATTCTCATTCAGAATCAGACGAGTCGAACAGGTTGATCTCTGCTTTCGGCTGAACAAACCACAAACAATCCTTTTCCGATGAAAATAAACATAAATTGTTTGAGAAGCTAAACTAACAGAAAGACAAAACAAGCTACGACGTTTCGTCTAAAGCTTTCATCAGGTATTACAAACAAACTATACACATTAAACACACAATTCCGAGTTTTAATACACAATAACAACAACAGCAGCAGCAACAGCAGCAGCAGCAGCAGCAGCAGCAACAACAACAACAACAACAACACAGTTCTAAACAATAGCGGAAAAGACAGTGGTCATGATTTTCGTAGAGTCCAGTTAAACGATTGATAAGCAATAAAGCATATAAGATTTAATAAGACCAATGTAACCAAACAATCTAAAATTTGAAAAATGAAAGAAGGTATCCCATAGGGTACAAAGAAAACGGGAATAAGAGGAAAAGAAAGAGAGAATAGGAGTGGCAAGGGGATGAAGAACAAGAGGTAATAAAGATAACGCAGGGAGGAATATGGACAGGACATAAGAAAGACATGGAGAGTAGACCAGAGATTAAAGAAAAGAGTCTAATCCTCTCGGTTGGAGAGTACCAGAACGAACTATGAGTCGGTTCTGCAACGTAAAACGGATATGGGTATCAGAGGAAAAAAGTATATATTGTCCAAACAGTATATAAAATATATACATTATAATAATATACACATATGCAAATACGTGTGTCTACGTGTGTTTATATGATTGTGTATATTTATACGTGTATCTGACATTGTGTGTTGTGTGTATGTGTGTGCGCGCGCGCATAAAAAAATGATGCTCTCCCTTTGGTCAAGGAAAGCAAAGCATGAACGTAGAGAGCGCACCTGGGCTACGATCCCCCAAAAGATGTGTCCAAGAGAATTTGAGATCTTAAACGTCACTGCCCGTCGACTGTAATGGAAATATTCAATCGTAGTTACAGAATTGTTATGACTTGCCACTACCTCTCCAGCTCTCTGTTAGTCTTGTTACGGGAAACGTGCACAGAGCCGAGAAAGTTAAATAACAGTGATTTATGTAACTAACAGGGATAACGTTAGGCGCCAATATGTTTTAGTTCCGTCGAGTTGAAGAGACTGTCACGTACACACACCTTTAACTCTTTCCGTACGGAAGGTTTTTGTCAAATTTAGCGGAAGAGATTTCATCATCATTATCATGTGTCATACCGGTTGGCGTAGGCGATCATGTCCTTCCACAATATTCTATCCACAGTGCATCGTATCAGTTCTGTTGTTGACTGTTTTCCATGCCATGACACCAAGCTATCCTGTATTTTCTCTCTTTTGTCGTTCGCGATCTCTCTTTCCTTTTATTTTGCCAGTTGTAATCAAGTATTCCAACTTTCCTCTTCTCATGATGTGCCCGAAAAAAATGCTGATTGTTTCTTTCTGATGTTTTTTAGGAGTTCCCTTTTTGTGTTGGCCTCTTTGAGAGCTTCCTCATTGGTCTTTTTAGCTGTCCAGGGAACTTTCAACATTCTTCTGAGAAATCCCATCTCTGTGGCCTCTAATCGTCTTTTCATTTGTTTGTCTACTGTCCATGATTCGCTTCCATGGGTCAGAATTGGTTTTATATAGCACCGATGAACTCTGTCCCTCACTTCTATTGACATAGATTTGTAGCATAAGATACTTTTCATTTTCTGAAATGCTATTTTGGCCTGAGCTATTCTGCTTTTTATTTCTGTGGTGCATCTTCCATCTGTTGTTTTTAATTGTGCCCAATTATTTGACACGTTGCACTTGTTTCAAATTGTAGAGATTTCAGAGACAACATTTTTCATGTTTTTAAATATGAATCTACATCTTTATATTTATCTAACACATAACATATTATCTATGAATTTGTACATAATTAAACAAGGAATTATATTTCACCAATACCACTATGATACAAGAAATAAAAAGAATACGGTTTGATGACGATTTACACTAATCAAATTGAGAGTGACGCACTCTGCGGTACATGACCTACATTGGCATGGCTCATGGTGCGTCGAGACGTAATCAAAAGAGTTAATCACATACTAGGTGTTTGCGGCTCCAAATCGTGTGGGGTTAATCCGCTCATTAATTTAGATTTGATGTTTATGTTTCCACTTGTTTACTGTCGCCATAGTTGCCGTTACTGCATTTCGAAAAGCGGTAAATCGTTTTTTTTTTAAAATGACGAAGCTTGTGCGGGTTAATGTTTGCGATAGTGCATAATGAGGGTCATTGTATGATGATCGCTTTTTCTAGAGGGTCAATCAGTTGACAACTGCAGTTTGAAGACTGCGGGAAATTTTAATCAAGCAGGGAACGAAGAGGTCCATAAAGGTCTTTGAAGACGGCACAAGAAAGAGATGATAAGAGTGTTTTAGCATCAAGTTGCTGTAACAGGCAGCACTGATACATGGCGAAAGTGCATGGTTGGGAATATTGAAAATGCCATGAAGCCGGTTTTTTTTTTAACTACTAACCAGCTAGTTATCTAACTAAATAAGTAGCTGACTGAATGAGTAAATGACTGATTACCCAACTGATTGATTAACGGAACACCGATCTGGTTGACATATTGAATAAGTGAGTGACTGGATAAGTGTTTGACTGATCTAATTAACTGACTTCATAATGGTCTACTTAATAGACTGATTGACTGACTACTTAAATAACTGAATGAATACCCGACAGGCGACCTATTTTACTAAGAATTTGATTGACTACCAGAAGACTGACTTTTTGACTGACTGAACGACTATTTGAATGATCGACAACCTCACTGACTTATTGATTGACTATTCTACTTGTCTCGTCCACTGTCTATGCAAAAACATGCTTTCCCATCATGCACCACGACTGAAACAATTACCAAAAACTGACATCGAAAAACATATCACTCATCACGTGATCAGTCAATTAACATTTCTCCCGTTTACATTCCCTCCCTGTCCTCGGCTATGTCCTGTCACATTTTATTTGGGAGTAGATAACAGCTTCTCTCAGACTTTATTTGGGAGTAGAGAATAGCTCCTGTTACACTTTATTTGGGAGTAGAGAACAGCTCCTGTCACACTATATTTGAGAATAGAGAAATGCTCCTGTCACACTTTATATGGGAGTAGAGAAGAGCTCTGTCACACTTTATATGGGATTAGAGAACACTCCTGTCACAATTTATACGGGAGTAGAGAACAGCTCCTGTCACAATCTATTTGGGAGTAGAGAACAGTTCCTATCACAATTTATTTGGGAGTAGAGAACAGCTCCTGTCACACTTTATTTGGGAGTAGAGATCAGCTTCGATAACACTTTATGTGGGAATAGAGAACAGCTCCTGTCACACTTTATTTGGGAGCAGAGAACAGATCCTGTCACATTTTATAGACTTGATCTGCGCTTTACGTCACATTGACCGTTGTTCATGACCGTTGTTGGAATTCCTTGACGCAAGTTATTTCCATGTTACTCATTAATGTAAATTACTTCGTCAGCCGCAGTTTTGTCTCTTTGGGGAATTTGCTTCGTGTTTTGTTCGTCGTAGGCTGCTTACACTAGAGAAATCAGAAATCTAAAGGGAGCGAGATTATATGTTCGCCATTGTTGTGTGCTACGTCGTCGTAATGGTTCCCTAGACCGGCCGTGCTCTAATCTTACGGTCTGCGGTTTGATGTGCGACGGGGATAATTTGACGACTAACTGTGTGTCTATATGTTCGAAATTGGAGTCAACAACGATGGCCTAACATCATCAAGTGCTACGACGATCATCACTTTCAAGAGGACGTGACTTACCGGTATATGGGGATAGGCGGCGGGAACAGTTGGAGGCTGTGCATGAAAAGTGTTCCTTGTTGCAGTTTCCTCATATTACAAGTCGCTTGTCTGTGTTAGTCACCTCTAGTGACTCGGGCAGATGGTGCTCGTAAACCTGGGAGGGCAGACCATCTAAGGGCAGAATCCCCCTACAGAAAAGATCACCTGCTGCCTTGCAGGAAGATTGGGGACAATCAAAGGCTAAGGAAAGCAAACCTGAACACAATGCTGGCTGAAATCGGATGCGCTGGGCCACTGGCGCAGAACACAGTGCAACGTTTTAACAGGTATTCATGCGGAGTGGATCTAACAGGCTTAAACTGACAGCTGTCTTCGTGTGAGAGTCTGGAGTCCTACTCTGATTGAGTCCTGATCGCAGAGAGAGAGAGAGAGAGAAAGATATGGGAGTAGAGAACAGATCCTGCCACACTTTATATGAGAGTAGTGAACAGATCCTGCCACACTTTATATGAGAGTAGTGAACAGATCCTGCCACACTTTATATGAGAGTAGTGAACAGATCCTGCCACACTTTATTTGAAAGTAGAGAACAGCTCCTGTAACAATTATTATGGGAGTGGAGAACACGTCATGCCAGACTTTATTTGGGAGTAGAGAACTCTCCTGTTCTTCATTAAGCCCATTCCACTACTCAAGAAGCGTACTACATTCCCACTACTCAAGAAACGTACTACATTCCCACTACTCAAGAAGCGTACTACATTGACACTACTCAAGAAGCGTTCTACATTCCCACTACTCAAGAAGTGAACTAGAAACAATTCCATTTCTTCGCTCGAGGTCGAGTTCGATTCTTGTGGACGGCTTCCACATTCATCATCATCATGTGCCAAACCGGTTGCCGTAGGCGATCATATCCTTCCACAATCTCTTAGCATCAAGTGATCTTCTATCCACAGTGCATCGCATAAAATCTTTTATTGACTGTTTACCATACCATGACACCAAGCTATCTAGTGTTTTCTCTCTTTGTTTTCCATGATCTCTCTTCATTGCAAATTGCCAGTTGTAATCATGTATTCCAACTGTCCTCTTCCCATGATGTGTCCGAAAAATGTTGATTGTTTCTTTCTGATGTTTGTAAGAGATTCCCTTTTGTGCTGCTCTCTTTGAGAACTTCCTCACTGGTCTTTTTAGCTGTCCAGGGAACTTTCAATATTATTCTGAGAAATCCCATCTCTGTGGCCTCTAATTGTCTTTTCATTTGTTTGTCTACTCTCCATGATTTGCTTCCATAGGTCAGAGTTGGCTCTATATTGCACCGATGAGCTCTTTTTCTCGCCTCTATTGACATGGACTTGTTGCATAAGACATCTTTTTTGAAATGCTATTTTGGTCTGAGCTATTCCGATTTATATTTCTGTGGTGCATCTTCCATCCGATGTTATTATTGTGCCCAGGTATTTGACGTGTTGCACTTGTTTCAGATTTGCCCTCTTTATTTTTATGCTGCATTATGGTGATGACTTTTTTTCTTCGATATGATCATTATTTCTGTGTTTTTTTTTCTATTCAGATTGAGACCTTTCTTGTACTATTTTGTCTATCATTTCTTGTAGTTCTTTCTCTGTCTCACCAGGTTCGCCAAACCTCAAATGAGTACCAGTTTTTTTTTCTATGAAATAAAAGCGACATTGGCGTAATAACGACCACTTTACCCAAAAATGTCATGTGTCGAAAGTCTAAAAATATAATGGCACTAACACCATATTTATGTTATGTGTATGTATGTGTATGTTATGTGTTATGTATATATATAATTTATGTTACATCTTCTCAATATTCCTGTATGGTGCAGAAACATGGACATTAGACCAGAAAACAGAACAGAAAATTGAAGCCTTTGAAATGTGGATTTATAGAAGAATAGGTAGAATTGAGTGGAAAGAAAAGAAAACAAACGAGGAAGTTTTAAAACAACTGAAAATGAAAAGAGAACTACTAAACACAATTAGAGCAAGACAAATGAAATTGTTGGGTCATGTTAAAAGACACAACAGCCTACTAAAAGTAATATTGGAAGGGAAAATACAAGGTAAAAGAGGCAGAGGCAGACCAAGACTAACATGGACGAGTAACATCAAAAGATGGACAAGTCACCCTATGACAATCTGCACCATCAAAGCAAGAGACAGAGTGGAATGGCGATCCATGGTAGCCAACCTTCGATGCGGAGACGGCACTCAATGATGATGATGAACACCATATTCCCTCTAAGCCATCTGGCGTGACGGTCTATCTTCCGTTGGACAAGCCAGTTAATCTCATTGACCTTCATATCAGAGGATCACCGAGATTTAAAGAAGGAAACAAGCACTCGAGCAAGTCTCCGACAAGGTAACACAAGATTGTTCATGGTGCGAGACAGTTCTTAAGTCACAACAACGGGAAGGACTGGACTAAACAACACCGATATCACCATATTAACAAGAAAAGATTAATATATCTCAAACAAGAGCAGTTAAATGCCTGACACGCAAGAAGTCCAACATAAATTATTTACTAACACACCTGTTGCTTTATTTTGTCATTGTTTCAGCTAACAACTTTATATTTCATCATCATCAAAAAGCTTGACCGGAATACGACGTTGTTCTATCAGCTGCAGTTCTGAATGTTTCTCGTTACGTAGTGCTATCGTCTTATCCACGTTACATAATCCTGCCGCCTTCTCAATGTTACGTAATTCTCTCGTCTTCCCCACTTTACGTAATTCTCTCGTCTTCCCCACTTTACGTAATTCTGTCGCCTTCTACACTTTACGTAATGTTATCGTCTTCCCCACGTTACGTAATTCTGTCGTCTTCCCCGCGTTACATAATTCTGCAGTTTTCTCCACTTTACATAATTCTGCCGTCTTCCCCACGTTACGTAATTCTGTCGTCTTCCCCACTTTACGTAATTCTGTCGTCTTCCCCACTTTACATAATTCTGCCGTCTTCTCCACGTTACGTAATTCTGTCGTCTTCCCCACGTTACGTAATTCTGTCGTTTTCCCCACATTACATAATTCTGCCGTCTTCCCCACGTTACGTAATTCTGTCGTCTTCTCCACTTTACGTAATTCTGTCGTCTTCCCCACTTTACATAATTCTGTCGTCTTCCCCACTTTACATAATTCTGCCGTCTTCCCACGTTACGTAATTCTGTCGTCTTCCCCACTTTACGTAATTCTGCCGTCTTCCCCACTTTACATAATTCTGCCGTCTTCCCCACGTTACGTAATTCTGTCGTCTTCCCCACGTTACGTAATTCTGTCGTCTTCCCCACTTTACATAATTCTGCCGTCTTCCCACGTTACGTAATTCTGTCGTCTTCCCCACTTTACGTAATTCTGCCGTCTTCCCCACTTTACATAATTCTGTCGTCTTCTCCACTTTACGTAATTTTTATCGTCTTCCCCACGTTACATAATTCTGTCGTCTTCTCCACTTTACGTAATTCTGCCGTCTTCCCCAGTGAGTGTAATGTGTACCTTGGTGTTTAGATTGTATTCAAGGTAGTCCTGTTCTTTGCACTCAATGATTTGAATCTACCATTGTTCTTTCAAGTGGACGAGGCCAAATATGTCCATTTTCGAAGTTTAATTACGTTCATTAACAGTTTTGTTAAATGTAGACTCAGTTCTCTAAAGGAGACGAAAACACCTGCCAGCACCAGGGCTGAGAACAGTCAGCGAATGCGTCATGCGTCAGCATCAGCAAACAATAGTGCCAATCCAATGCAGATCCACCCACCCCCACCCCCTCCCCCCACCTCCCACGTTCAAGTGGTACCACTTCAAACATACCAACATATCAATCCAAGCAATTCAGGATAAAAAGGAAAGCAACCCCGGTACCCGTCATGCCAAAATTGGATATTTAGGGCCGAATGGCGGAGATAACGCTGTTTGCTGTGAACTAGCGACACAACGCACATAATGCGTCTTTATGGGCGACCGATAAATAGATGTTGTCAGTGAACGTCGAAGAAGATGTTTGCTTGGGATACTTTAGTCTCGAGTTCTTCGGTCATGGGATTCTTTAGTCTTGAGTTCTTCGGTCATGGGATTCTTTAGTCTTGAGTTCTTCGGTCTTTGGATACTTTAGTCTTGAGTTCTTCAGTCTTGGATACTTTAGTCTTGAGTTCTTCAGTCTTAGGATACTTTAGTCTTCAGTTCTTTAGTCTTGGGATACTTTAGTCTTAAGTTCTTTAGTCTTGGGATACTTTAGTCTTGAGTTCTTTAGTCTTGGGATACTTTAGTCTTGAGTTCTTTAGTCTTGGGATACTTTAGTCTTGAGTTCTTTAGTCTTGGATACTTTAATCTTGAGTTCTTCGTTCTTGGGATACTTTAGTCTTGAGTTTTTCGGTCTTGGGATACTTTAGTCTTGAGTTCTTCGGTCTTGGGATACTTTTTTAGTCTTGGGTTCTTCTGTCTTGGGATACTTTAGTCTTGAGTTCATCGGTCTTGGGATACTTTAGTCTTGAGTTCTTCGGTCCTGGGATACTTTAGTCTTGAGTTCTTTAATCTTGGGATACTTTAGTCTTGAGTTCTTTCGTCTTGGGATACTTTAGTCTTGAGTTCTTTGGTCTTGAGATACTTTAGTCTTGAGTTATTTAGTCTTGGGATACTTTAGTCTTGAGTTCTTCAGTCTTAGGATACTTTAGTCCTGAGTTATTTAGTCTTGGGATACTTTAGTCTTGAGTTATTTAGTCTTGGGATACTTTAGTCTTGAGTTCTTCAGTCTTGGGATACTTTAGCCTTGAGTTCTTCAGTCTTGGGATACTTTAGTTTTGAGTTCTTCAGTCTTGGGATACCTTAGTCTTGAGTTCTTCAGTCTTAGGATACTTTAGTCTTGAGTTCTTCAGTCTTATGATACTTTAGTCTTGAGTTCCTCAGTCTTAGGATACTTTAGTCCTGAGTTCTTCGGTCCTGGGATACTTTAGTCATGAGTTCTTTAGTCTTGGGATACTTTAGTCTTGAGTTCTTTAGTCTTGGGATACTTTAGTTTTGAGTTCTTCGGTCTTGGGATACTTTAGTCTTGATTTCTTCGGTCTTGGGATACTTTAGTCTTGAGTTCTTTAGTCTTGGGATACTTTAGTCTTGAGTTCTTTAGTCTTGGGATACTTTAGTCTTGAGTTCTTTAGTCTTGGGATACTTTAGTCTTGAGTTCTTTAGTCTTGGGATACTTTAGTCTTGAGTTCTTTAGTCTTGGGATACTTTAGTCATGAGTTCTTTAGTCTTGGGATACTTTAGTCTTGAGTTCTTCAGTCTTGGGATACTTTAGTCTTGAGTTCTTCAGTCTTAGGATACTTTAGTCTTGAGTTTTTCAGTCTTAGGATATTTTAGTCCTGAGTTCTTCGGTCTTGGGATACTTTATTCTTGAGTTCTTTAGTCTTGGGATACTTTAGTCTTGAGTTATTCAGTCTTAGGTTACTTTAGTCTTGTGTTTTTCAGTCTTAGGATATTTTAGTCCTGAGTTCTTCGGTCTTGGGATACTTTAGTCTAGAGTTCTTCGGTCTTGGGATACTTTAGTCTTGAGTTCTTCGGCCTTGGGATACTTTAGTCGTGTTACTTTCACTCACTAGCTCATCTTTTCTCCCTCATGCCTGTCTCTCCCCGCTCACTGTGTATTTGTGAAGTCAAGATTTGTCCATTCAGCAATGTTTTCAGTCAAGTTCTTTTTCTGATTATCTTCGTGTCTTCTTCTCCCACGACGCCAAGCTATCAAGTACCTCTTTACTTTGTCGTCCGCGATATGTCTCTCCCTGTATTTTGCCAGTTGTAACCAAGTATTCCAACTTTCCTCTTCTCCTTACGTGCCGAAAAAAATGTCGATTGTTTTTTTTTTTTTTTAATGTTTTTTACTATCTCTCTTTTTGTGATGACCTTGAACCAAGTTAGAGACCTCAAATTTGAGGAGCTTTGCAATAAAATAATGACGTCACGGTATCATATTTATCACAACCTCTTCCTTCCAGCCCTCGATCTCAGCTCAACAAATAGAGATATCGATGTATATGTTTATTTAAGCCAAGTCATATTTCTCTTCGGAAAGTGCAGCTTCGTTGTTTGTGAACTCGTGATAGCCTCGGCTTAACACAGTCAAACCGAATCTGCCACTGGAGCAATAAATAACGCTTTAACAACTAAATGGCTTGTTCAGTTTATACTCGAACTACTCCCCCGCCCTCCCATTGTTCTGTATTGTAATAAGATAATCACCGTTACCCATGGTTTTTTTTTGTTGTTAATGTGTCGTTCTTTCCTGTAATAATATTAGTAGGTGATTAAAATCGTATATTCGTGAAAAGCACTTTCAATAGACAGACACGGGAAATGTCTGCTGAAACCTTTCTTCTGTACGTTCACCCAACGACTAGAGGAATAAATAGTCCCCTACGTCATTCACCCTCTTAACGGAAGCTATGTCAGCGCAGATGCGTTGCTTCAGGCTGTAGCAAAACTGTGATATTTCTGCCTTTAGGACCAACACATCCGACTTCAACATATCTTTTTTGAGAACGGACTTGCCTTCTTTCTTGACTCAATAACTCACATGAACAAATTGATTACTTTTATTTCTAGAGCACCGCGTAGAGGTGGAGTGAGAATAGTTCTGGTTCACCGACCGTGGTGCAAGTAGTCAGCTCTGAGTCCGTGATGACCGGCACTAGACAGAATTACTTGACTCACGGAAATATGTGGCACTAGACAGAATTACTTGACTCACGGAAATATGTGGCACTAGACAGAATTACTTGACTCATGGACAGATGTGGCACTAGACAGAATTACTTGACTCACGGAAAGATGTGGCACTAGACAGAATTACTTGACTCACGGAAATATGTGGCACTAGACAGAATTACTTGACTCATGGACAGATGTGGCACTAGACAGAATTACTTGATTCACGGAAATATGTGGCACTAGACAGAATTACTTGACTCACGGAAATATGTGGCACTAGACAGAATTACTTGACTCATGGACAGATGTGGCACTAGACAGAATTACTTGACTCATGGACAGATGTGGCACTAGACAGAATTACTTGACTCACGGAAATATGTGGCACTAGACAGAATTACTTGACTCACGGAAATATGTGGCGCTAGACAGAATTACTTGACTCATGGACAGATGTGGCACTAGATAGAATTACTTGACTCACGGAAATATGTGGCACTAGGCAGAATTACTTGACTCACGGAAAGATGTGGCACTAGACAGAATTACTTGACTCACGGAAAGATGTGGCACTAGACAGAATTACTTGACTCACGGAAAGATGTGGCACTAGACAGAATTACTTCACTCACGGAAAGATGTGGCACTAGACAGAATTACTTCACTCACGGAACGGTGTGGCACTAGACAGAATTACTTGACTCACGGAAAGATGTGGCACTAGACAGAATTACTTGACTCACGGAAAGATGTGGCACTAGACAGAATTACTTGACTCACGGAAATATGTGGCACTAGACAGAATTACTTGACTCACGGAAAGATGTGGCACTAGACAGAATTACTTGACTCACGGAAAGATGTGGCACTAGACAGAATTACTTGACTCACGGAAAGATGTGGCACTAGACAGAATTACTTCACTCACGGAAAGATGTGGTAATAGACAGAATTACTTGACTCACGGAAAGATGTGGCACTAGACAGAATTACTTGACTCACGGAAAGATGTGGCACTAGACAGAATTACTTGACTCACGGAAAGATGTGGCACTAGACAGAATTACTTGACTCACGGAAAGATGTGGCACTAGACAGAATTGCTTGACTCACGGAAAGATGTGGCACTAGACAGAATTACTTGACTCACGGAAAGATGTGGCACTAGACAGAATTACTTGACTCACGGAAAAATGTGGCACTAGACAGAATTACTTGACTCACGGAAAGATGTGGCACTAGACAGAATTACTTGACTCACGGAAAGATGTGGCACTAGACAGAATTACTTGACTCACGGAAAGATGTGGCACTAGACAGAATTACTTGACTCATGGACAGATGTGGCACTAGACAGAATTACTTGACTCACGGAAAGATGTGGCACTAGACAGAATTACTTGACTCACGGAAAGATGTGGCACTAGACAGAATTACTTGACTCACGGAAATATGTGGCACTAGACAGAATTACTTGACTCATGGACAGATGTGGCACTAGACAGAATTACTTGACTCACGGAAATATGTGGCACTAGACAGAATTACTTGACTCACGGAAATATGTGGCACTAGACAGAATTACTTGACTCATGGACAGATGTGGCACTAGACAGAATTACTTGACTCACGGAAAGATGTGGCACTAGACAGAATTACTTGACTCACGGAAATATGTGGCACTAGACAGAATTACTTGACTCATGGACAGATGTGGCACTAGACAGAATTACTTGACTCACGGAAATATGTGGCACTAGACAGAATTACTTGACTCACGGAAATATGTGGCACTAGACAGAATTATTTGACTCATGGACAGATGTGGCACTAGACAGAATTACTTGACTCACGGAAATATGTGGCACTAGACAGAATTACTTGACTCATGGACAGATGTGGCACTAGACAGAATTACTTGACTCACGGAAATATGTGGCACTAGACAGAATTACTTGACTCACGGAAATATGTGGCGCTAGACAGAATTAATTGATTCATGGACAGATGTGGCACTAGATAGAATTACTTGACTCACGGAAATATAAGGCACTAGACAGAATTACTTGACTCACGGAAAGATGTGGCACTAGACAGAATTACTTGACTCACGGAAATATGTGGCACTAGACAGAATTACTTGACTCACGGAAAGATGTGGCACTAGACAGAATTACTTGACTCATGGACAGATGTGGCACTAGACAGAATTACTTGACTCACGGAAATATGTGGCACTAGACAGAATTACTTGACTCACGGAAATATGTGGCGCTAGACAGAATTACTTGACTCATGGACAGATGTGGCACTAGATAGAATTACTTGACTCACGGAAATATGTGGCACTAGACAGAATTACTTGACTCACGGAAAGATGTGGCACTAGACAGAATTACTTGACTCACGGAAATATGTGGCACTAGACAGAATTACTTGACTCACGGAAAGATGTGGCACTAGACAGAATTACTTGACTCACGGAAAGATGTGGCACTAGACAGAATTACTTGACTCACGGAAAGATGTGGCACTAGACAGAATTACTTGACTTACGGAAAGATGTGGCACTAGACAGAATTACTTGACTCACGGAAAGATGTGGCACTAGACAGAATTACTTGACTCACGGAAAGATGTGGCACTAGACAGAATTACTTGACTCACGGAAAGATGTGGCACTAGACAGAATTACTTGACTCACGGAAAGATGTGGCACTAGACAGAATTGCTTGACTCACGGAAAGATGTGGCACTAGACAGAATTACTTGACTCACGGAAAGATGTGGCACTAGACAGAATTACTTGACTCACGGAAAAATGTGGCACTAGACAGAATTACTTGACTCACGGAAAGATGTGGCACTAGACAGAATTACTTGACTCACGGAAAGATGTGGCACTAGACAGAATTACTTCACTCACGGAAAGATGTGGCACTAGACAGAATTACTTGACTCACGGAAAGATGGGGCACTAGACAGAATTGCTTGACTCACGGAACGGTGTGGCACTAGACAGAATTACTTGACTCACGGAAAGATGTGGCACTAGACAGAATTACTTGACTCACGGAAAGATGTGGCACTAGACAGAATTACTTGATTCACGGAAAGATGTGGCACTAGACAGAATTACTTGACTCACGGAAAGATGTGGCACTAGACAGAATTACTTGACTCACGGAAAGATGTGGCACTACACAGAATTACTTGACTCACGGAAAGATGTGGCACTAGACAGAATTACTTGACTCACGGAAAGATGTGGCACTAGACAGAATTACTTGACTCACGGAAAGATGTGGCACTAGACAGAATTACTTGACTCACGGAAAGATGTGGCACTAGACAGAATTACTTGACTCACGGAAAGATGTGGCACTAGACAGAATTACTTGACTCACGGAAAGATGTGGCACTAGACAGAATTACTTGACTCACGGAAAGATGTGGCACTAGACAGAATTACTTCACTCACGGAAAGATGTGGCACTAGACAGAATTACTTGACTCACGGAAAGATGGGGCACTAGACAGAATTGCTTGACTCACGGAACGGTGTGGCACTAGACAGAATTACTTGACTCACGGAAAGATGTGGCACTAGACAGAATTACTTGACTCACGGAAAGATGTGGCACTAGACAGAATTACTTGATTCACGGAAAGATGTGGCACTAGACAGAATTACTTGACTCACGGAAAGATGTGGCACTAGACAGAATTACTTGACTCACGGAAAGATGTGGCACTACACAGAATTACTTGACTCACGGAAAGATGTGGCACTAGACAGAATTACTTGACTCACGGAAAGATGTGGCACTAGACAGAATTACTTGACTCACGGAAAGATGTGGCACTAGACAGAATTACTTGACTCACGGAAAGATGTGGCACTAGACAGAATTACTTGACTCACGGAAAGATGTGGCACTAGACAGAATTACTTGACTCACGGAAAGATGTGGCACTAGACAGAATTACTTGACTCACGGAAAGATGTGGCACTAGACAGAATTACTTGACTCACGGAAAGATGTGGCACTAGACAGAATCTCTTCGCCAAGGAAGCAGCTACAGCTCGACATAAAAAGAAAAAAAACAGCAGACTACACAAGCTCGTGACAGCAACAATAAATCTTCATTTTGTTCAAGATTATTCAAGACCAGTGTTTGGTTTAACAGGCAGATTCAAACAATCATACTTAACTACATATGGGTCGGTTCAGACCGCGTCTGACGTAACAGATAGGTTCACGCAATCAGACTTAATTAACAACTGGGTGGCTTTAGTGGGTTCAAGGCCCGTGTCTTGTTTAACAGTCAGGTTCACATAATCAGACTCAACTAACAACTGGATCAGTTTCTCAGGATTTAATCATCCATGGTGTACGAATAATAATCGCACAGTTGATATCCATTTTAATAATAGTATAGAATGATGGACGAGGTATCAGATAAATCTATTCTGTTTTAAAATCTAATCTTGATGGAACTTGAAAAGACAGCGAATAAAATGACCCGCCGATTTGGAGAGAACGTCCCGTCGCGCCTATATTATAATAAAGTTTATACATATAAGGATACAGAGCTCGAAGGGGACGCTGGTTAAGATAAGGAGAGAATTTACAAAAACTGATAACAAGGTTACATAACAAAGGAGAATAATAGAACAAATAAGTATGTGTTAGCACTCGGAAAAATTAACAGACAAACAACAACAGAAAAAAACGAAGAACAATATATGGTCCGAAGTGGGATCGAACCCGTACTCCCTGGCACCGCGCCTTGCCACGAGAGGCCGAACGCTTGGCACTCTGCCACTCAGCCAACTAAAAAATTGGCTATTGTAGTAGTGTCTTCCACGAAAGGCGCTCTCAATGACTATAGCATAGGGTAACGATCACAGACCGGAAATAAATTGTATATTTGTACTTTCCTATTAATGCAAGTATCTCCCAGTAGGGCTGAATACTTGTGTTGTAGACAAACAATTATTGGACGAAACAGCACGAATAGTAGTTTCCAGTGGTTATATACTGGTAACAAATAATAATACATAAATATTATTATATGGGGAACTTCCGAGGCGATAATAGGGAATAATAGAACAAAAAAGAACACATACTTATTTGTTCTATTATTCCCTATTATCGCCTCGGAAGTTCCCCATATAATAATATTTATGTATTATTATTTGTTACCATTACATAACAAAGGTAGAGTCTACTAGAAATACGAAAGCTAGAAATGTTTATCCTTCTCGACACTAGGGCCAGTTTGAAAAGAAGTGACGACGATAAAGAATTAAACAGAGGGAATACTATGTTCCTACATTTATTTCAGTTCAGTTTCGCTTTGTTTTGAATCACGTAAACAGACAGCTGCCTTCATAAGAGAGTCCGTAGTCCTAGTCTGAATGAGCCATGATCGCAGAAGAAGTTTCGTTTCGTTGAGATAATCGACATATCTATTTCATAGCAAAGCGGAAATAGTGTCCAGATCCCCTCCTCAGCACTTTCCTTGGCATGAAGCACTTCCGCCAAACATCCAACATAAGCACTGACGATGACTTCAGCTCAGTTGCACGAACTCCGTAGCATTGTCGGAGACCTTGACCCCAACCTCCTTAGTTGTCTTATGTGAAATGTCTGGCAGGTGACAGCGGTTATGTTCTTTCTCCATTGACCACGGCAAATGTCCTGGTAACCAGACGGACGTTCCTATACTTACATGTAAGGTAACTAACTACCTTCTTACAATCCTGTATACTTACATGTAAGGTAACTAACTACCTTCTTACAATCCTGTATACTTACATGTAAGGTAACTAACTACCTTCTTACAATCCTGTATACTTACATGTAAGGTAACTAACTACCTTCTTACAATCCTGTATACTTACATGTAAGGTAACTAACTACCTTCTTACAATCCTGTATACTTACATGTAAGGTAACTAACTACCTTCTTACAATCCTGTATACTTACATATGTAAAGTAAACTACTTTAATAGTATCCTCCTACATTTATATGTAAGGTAACTATCTTACAACTACCTTTCTACATTCATATGTAAGGTAACTATCATACAACTACTTTCTACATTTATATGTAAGGTAACTATCTTACAACTACTTCCTACATTCATATGTAAGGTAACTATCTTACAACTACTTTCCTACATCTTTATGTAAGATAACTATCTTACAACTACTTTCCTACATCTTTATGTAAGATAACTATCTTACAACTACTTTCCTACATCTTTATGTAAGATAACTATCTTACAACTACTTTCCTACATCTTTATGTAAGATAATTATCATACAACTACTGTCTACATCTTTATGTAAGGTACATATCATACAACTACTTCTACTTTTATATGTGAGGTAACTATCTTACAACTACCTTCCCATATCTTTATGTAAGGTAACTATCATACAACTACTTTCTACATTTATATGTGAGGTAACTATCTTACAACTACTTTCTACATTTATATGTAAGGTAACTATCTTACAACTACTTCCTACATTCATATGTAAGGTAACTATCTTACAAATAATTTTCAAAAATGTATATGTAAGATAACTATCTTACAACTACTTTCCTACATCTTTATGTAAGATAACTATCTTACAACTACTTTCCTACATCTTTATGTAAGATAACTATCTTACAACTACTTTCCTACATCTTTATGTAAGATAACTATCATACAACTACTGTCTACATTTTTATGTAAGGTACATATCATACAAATACTTCTACGTTCATATGTGAGGTAACTATCTTACAACTACCTTCCCACATCTTTATGTAAGGTAACTATCATACAACTACTTTCTACATTTATATGTAAGGTAACTATCTTACAACTACTTTCTACATTTATATGTGAGGTAACTATCATACAACTACTTTCTACATTTATATGTAAGATAACTATCTTACAACTACTTTCTCCATTTATATGTAAGGTAACTATCATACAACTACTTTCTACATTTATATGTAAGGTAACTAACTTACTTAGAATGGCAAAAAACAGAACGACTTGGAAAGTGTTTGTTGAAGACCTATGCTCCACTGGCAGCTAAAAAGGTTCAACCAACTTACAACTAGTTTTCTACATTCATGTGTAAGGTATTCATATGTAAGGTAATTATCATACAACTACCTTCATAAATTTATTTGTAAGCTAGTTATTTACACGCCTGACATTACATCCAGCAGTAACGGAATTAGCATATGCCACCTGGGGTGAGAAAAGCCAAAATTACTGGCCCGACAACGTCCCGTTTAATCACCAACAGGCCACACCTCCCAAGGGTGAAGACCGAACAACTGCAGGATAAACAGATACTTGGCTAATCTAAAGATCGAAGCGCTCTGCCAGATTTTTCTCCCCCTCAGATACAATCGGACGGCGTCGTTAACAAAGTAAATAAACGTTCCATTCACGTCTTGATATGCGTGTTTGTGGATACGGTGTTAGTGACCATATTTTTTCTTTTGGCAAACGGCACATTTTTAGGCGATGTGGTCGGTTTCACAGCAGACCGATGAACTTCTCCAGAAAATGCATAAAAAGTAATAAAGTAGTAGCTGTCAGTAAAATGTACCAGATATGCCCATAACTGGGGGGCTCGATAGCTCAGTGAACTGGACTACAGAGGACATGAGGTTGGGTTCAATCGTGATCGATGGCTTCCAGGTTCACCCAGCCTTAAATGGGTACCTGATTTTTTTCTGGGAAAGTAAAGCGGCACGGGCGTAATACCGACCACATTACCCAAAAAATCGTGTGCTGAAGGTCTGTAAAGATTATGGTCACTAACACCATAATCCCTATACGCCAGTTGGCGTGTGGGGCTCTTTACTTTTTTTTTTATGTCCACAGCTACATGACTCGAAGAAGACTTATATGTCGTTCATGAGAATCATTCTAGTTTAAACTATAGAAAAATCAACAATTTTAAATTATTTTGGGTTCAGAACTGTAGCAATATTTTGAACAATTATTGCAATGACGTCAGAGCCAGCGAATGAGAACTAAGATTCTACTCAATCTACATGTGATGGCCCTTGACGCGAGCTGCTTGCTTTATCCACAAAAGAAGTGAATGGAAAGAAACCCACAGAAATATGTGAGGAGTAGAATTTTAAACCTCCCAGCTTAATTACAAAAGTGTGAGGCGATGAACAACTGACGGGATGTTTGTTCCAACAACGATGGGCTGCAGTCAGCACCAGAGCTGATTGTGGTCAAGAACACTTAACCTGTTACTTGTGTCAGTGTCAATTTATCATAGTTGACCACGATCTTATCCACTTCTCTAAGGTGGGCCTGGAAACAGACTTAACTAAGCAAGTTAAATCATCAACTTCTCCGAGGTGGGCCTGGAAACAGACTTAACTAAGCAAAGTTAAATCATCAACTTCTCCGAGGTGGACCTGGAAACAGACTTAACTAAGCAAAGTTAAATCATCAACTTCTCCGAGGTGGGCCTGGAAACAGACTTAACTAAGCAAGTTAAATCATCAACTTCTCCGAGGTGGACCTGGAAACAGACTTAACTAAGCAAAGTTAAATCATCAACTTCTCCGAGGTGGACCTGGAAACAGACGTAACTAAGCAAAGTTAAATCATCAACTTCTGCGAGGTGGGCCTGGAAACAGACTTAACTAAGCAAGTTAAATCGAAGAAAGAATGCAACCTCAATATTAAATATTGTCGTGCTGAAGTCGAACATTTTTAGCCGAAAAGTGCAGATAATTAGCTTGTTGTAGATACATTAAATAAAGGACTCAGCAGTAGTAGGAGGTGGACACAATGCTCCTGGTTTTTTAGTTGACCAAAGAGAAGGAGGAAAGGAGAAAGATTTCCTCCTTCAAGTACAAGAGTTATATAGAGACTACGGCAAGCCGCGGCAAGCTGCGGCAAGCTGCGGCAAGCCAGAGTGATGTCATGATATATATGTATATATGAATAGGGGTTGTATAGTGCATGAAGGGGTGAGTCATGTATTGGACATCAGTTTTTCCCGCCAAAGTGACTTCCAATAGGAGCTAGTGTGTGTGTGTGTTGTCCGGCTATAGACCACGCCCACTCCGGAAGTGAAACTACCATATTAGGGAGTAGTGATACGTTAGTTATTTCATAGTTATGGTGAGTATATATACATATAATAGTAATAGTAATAGTTATTATATTTACGTGGACGTAAATGGGCCTCGTATTTAAGATATGGACCATAAGTAGGTATATATACATACATATATATTGGCAAATCTTGCTGGCGGTATGAACCGGCAGCTCAATATCTCCCACCGTGGCACATAATGACCCAATCAATAAACCGCTCGCGTGAGTTTAATGATTATTGTCTCCAGCGAGCGCGAAACGCAACAAGTGTAAACTAATGAGCGATCTGTCTCGGTACGCGGTTAGCAGACAATAAGACATAGGTTAATAACAATACTTATGATCTCGATACGCGTATCGTGTTAGCAAATAAGGTTCGTAAGTTATAAAATAACGACATAAATCTACCTCGCGACAGTCGTAGGTATGGATCCAACCTGGAATCATCCGTTTACGGCGCTAGTCGCAGGACCGACGGGATGCGGAAAAAGTGTGTTTGTTAGGCGCTTTATCGATCACGTGTCAGAAATGATCAGACCCGCGCCAGAGGAAATAATCTACTGTTACGGCGAGTGGCAATCGATGTACGATACGATGAAGGGTGTTCAGTTTAACGAAGGGCTACCCGACATGGACCAATGGCGAGGAGATAGGACACGTCTGTTGGTCATAGACGATCTGATGAACGAAACCGACGATAGGGTCACGAAACTATTTACCAAGGGAAGTCATCATAGAAATATAAGCGTCGTGTATATAGTACAGAATCTCTTTAGCAAAAACAAGGAACAGCGGACGATAAGTCTCAACAGTCATTACATAGTTCTGTTTAAAAACCCGAGAGACGGGTCTCAGATTACGAATCTGGCCAAACAAATGTACCCGGGGCGCGTGTCGTACGTGCAAGAAAGTTTTAAAGACGCGACATCGGTTCCACACGGGTATTTATTAATTGACCTTCGGCAAGAGACGCCGGATCATCTAAGGCTGCGCACAAATATTTTTCCTAAAGAACAGCAGGTAGTCTACATCCCAAAATAAGGAACATGGGCGAGTCGGTCAAAAGACACGGAGAGATGTTGCGTTTTCTGTGCTCGGCTAAACCACCAGCTGTAAAGGCCGCGATGAAAACAGCGTCGCCTGATCTCATAAGAACTCTGTGCGAATGCTGCCACAACGTGTTAAAAGGTAACGTTCGGCTCACGCCGGCTCAGAAGAGACGGTTGCAGCGCCATAAACACGACCTGAGGATTCTCGCACGAAAAAAGACGACCGTGAAAAAGAGAAAACAGATTCTACAAAAGGGTGGTTTTATCGGCGCTCTGATTAAACCAGTTCTGGGTATCCTGAGCGGTATTCTGGGCATGTGAACGATGGCCAAGAAAATGATTTTGATAGATCCTCGACTGGTAGAGTCTGTAAATCACCACCAAATCGCGTATACGCCACCCGAGTCACTAAAAGACACCCTAGGAGATCTGGATACGCAAATGCAACGAGTCCTGGAAAGAGAGGACATGTCACCACGCGACAAAGCCAGACTGTATCAGCAGACATTGCAACGGTATCTGCAACGTCTCGATCAGTACAGACACAAACCTCTAGGCGTAGTGGACATTAAACAGGCACCCCCATCCCCCGACGCGAATACAACACCACCAACCGCGGTACTTAAAGATGAAGTCGACGAAAAAATTCCTCAGTCAGCGCCAAGCGCGCCTAGGCCGAAAACGAAAGCGGTCACTCACAAAGAAGTTGTGGGCACGTACAGACTCAGGAAAAGAAGAAAAAGTAAAATTCCAAAACCAAACTGGGAGTCATGGCCAAACGAGTAGATAAGATGTTAAGAAGCCGTTACTACGATCCGAATCGACCGGGTGCCTACGGGGGTGTGGGTGGTTTACAGCGTAGTACAAAACTAAGCTCTGCAAAAATTAAAGAATGGCTGAGTCTGCAGGATGCTTATACTCTACACAAACCCGTTGTTAGAAAATTTAAGAGACGACCCATCATCGTGGGTGGTATGAATCAGCAGTTCCAGGCTGATCTGATCGATCTGAGACAATTAAGAAGATACAACGACGCGTTCTCGTATCTCGTTACGTGTATCGACGTTTTTGCGAAGTATGCTTGGGCAGTTCCGATACGGTCGAAAACCGCAAAAAATCTAGTGGAGGCCGTGAGCGAAATATTTGCCGAGCGCAAACCGATACATCTTCAAACGGACAAAGGATCCGAATTCGTCAACAAAACTTTCCTAAAGTTTCTCAAGGAAAATGGAGTCCATTTCTTCACTACGGAGAACGAGGATATAAAGGCAGCGATCGTAGAACGATTTAACCGAACGTTAAAAGAGAAAATGTGGAAATTTTTTACGAAAACGAACAAATTGAGATATGTGGATGCGTTACCCGCCTTACTCAGAAACTACAATAATTCGTATCACAGGAGCATTAAAACGGCGCCGGTCCACGTAAATTCGGCCAATCAAGAACAAGTCTGGAACACGTTGTATAATAAACTATCGGGGAGAGACAATAGACAGTCAGTGGCGATCAATAACCGTTATAAAGAAGGTGATCGAGTTAGGATAGCTCAAGCCAGAGCTAATTTCAAAAGGGGTATACACCATCGTGGACGGAAGAACTGTTTACAATCAGTCGTGTAAACAAAAACACTAACCCGGTAACCTACGTTGTGAAAGATGATTCTGGTGAAGAGTTGAAAGGGTCGTTTTATACAGAAGAGCTTCAGAAAGTCGGCGAAAAACGGGTGTATCGAATAGAAGCCATCTTAGAAGAGAGGAAAGTTGGTGGAAAAAAACAGTACTTAGTCAAATGGTTCGGTTACACCTCGGCATTTAACACTTGGATTTTGAGCGATCAAGTATCGAGATACAGAGACTGACGAAATGGAGGGGGATGAACACGTGCAAACTTTTCTGAGTACGGTAGTTGAACGAGAAGAAACGAAGAACGACGAAGGGACCAGTCACGATAGCAGAACCTCACTCTGGCCTGTTTTCGGTAAACTGCTCCCGCGAATGGAAATCGTTTTTCTCTGCCAAATGATCGTTATATATGCCGTAATCGGCGTGGCTTTATTTAATCTGACGGGTGGAAACGGTGAGGGTCAGGACGGAAAGATTTGGATCGCGCTCCTGAGCAGTTGTCTGGGTTACATGCTTCCAAATCCCAAGTTGGAGACGAGACGGTGAATCAAGGAAGATGAGTTTTTACATCACAGCCCCCAGCAACGCTTCGATGCAAATTTATCCTGAAAATAGTCCTGGAAACTTTTTCGTCAAACTCCCTCAAACTATCGAACTGAACGCAAACTACGAAGTCGGTTTGGCCGAGATACAATTTCCAAACACTCATTTCAACGTCCTACCCGGCGATATCTGGATCCGTTATGAAACCTCTAGTATCACAGCAGTAACAATGGAACTGGCGCCGGGGTTATACAAGACAGCGGATAACTTTATCGATGCTTTAAATAAAGTGATTTTGGAAAAAACACCCGGCGTCAATATGAGATTTTTTTATAAAAAAACGAAAATAAGGCCATCTTTAAAGTCGTTGAACAAGGAGCCTCGGTTACCATAAGCGAGGAATTGAAAAGTATCTTAAGCTTCCCATCGAATCGCGTGACAGACGCTAACGTGGCCCTGCACGGCGAGAAAGAAATAAATTTGGAAGCTCAAACTAGAAACGTGTACGTCTATTGCGATCTAGTGTCACCCAGAGTGGTGGGGGATGTTCTGGTACCCTTACTGAGGACAGTTCCTATTTTGGAGAAAACCACCACATCCATATTTCGCATCTACGACAAACCGCACTATGTCCCCCTGAGCAGGTTCTCCTTCGACAGGTTAGAAATTCTTTTAACTAACGACAGGGGAGTTACGATCCCATTTACATCCGGAACGTCGGTACTGACGTTACATTTCAGAGCGCGGAAGCACTTCGATCTGGAATAATGGTGAGACACACGCCGCTTCATCGAAATGCTAAGTTATACGAAGAGTGTTGCTTTAATCAAGCCGGCCACGGCCTCCCGGTATTTGTCGGAGGTAGAAGTCAGCGAGGGCGCGGTATCGGAAGTTTTTTCGGAGGTATCGGAAGAGCAATTTTACCGTGGCTAAAAACAGGAGGTAAGGCATTACTCAGAGAAGGTGTCGGCACGGGACTACAAGTCGCGCAAGACGCATTGGCGGGAAGAAACATTGGAGAGTCGTTTAAAGAAAGAGCTAAAGAATCCGGTCAGCGTTTAATTCATGGAGCCATCAGTCATCTGGCCGGTGGCGATACAAGCCAACAAACCGGAAGCGGTAGAAGAAGGAAAAGACGAGCAGCTCCACCTGGGATGCCGGCAAGAAGAATAAAAACGACGAAACGACGCGATCACTCTCATTCCGCATCCAAGAAGGCTAAGAGGACAAACTATTCGGACATATTCGGTTAAGCGATATGGCGTTAGTGCATCCCAAGTCTTGCGAGTGTTTCCATTCTGGACTAGATTTGTTTAGCGTTCCACCGACTCAGACATCTCTTGATTCTGCCCAGTTTGTAGAAGTTTCCCCCTTGGCGTCTCTGGCATCTGGGGCCCCTATAGAATTTTCCATCAGCGGAAATTCGGACGAATACATCGATTTTTCCAACACGTATCTGCATATGAGAGCAAAAATTACGCTGTCCAACGGTGACAATATACCAAATGATGTTGATGTTGCGCCTGTGAACTATTTCTGCACAGTCTAATCTCGCAAGTCGACGTATCTCTCAACGATACTTTGATTTCAGCTTCTGAAAACACCTACCCTTTTCGAGCATACCTAGAAGCCACTCTCAACCATAGCAAGGAATCTAAGAAAAGTTATCTCACGAGCGCGCTCTACTACACCGATACTCCCAAACACGCGGATGACACCCAAGGTGACTCCAATGCGGGTCTTAAAACTCGTCGAAATCTGGCCGAGGTAGCCATGAGCTGGATATGATAGGGCGACTTCACTCTGATATTTTTGCTCAGGAGCGTTACATGCTAAACAGGGTTGACGTGAAAATTAAGTTGACCCCCTCAAAGGACGTATTTAACATCATAGCTCACGACAAAACTGTCGGTTATAAAAGTGTCATCACCTACGCCGCGCTGTTGGTGAGGAAAGCCTCAGTTAATCCGGCCATTTCGCTGGCTCACGAAAAGGCTCTCTTACGAGGCAATGCGCGATACCCCATGAAGAGAGTTATGATTAAAACATTTGCCATTCCTAAAGGCATGTTATCTCATTCCCAAGACAACCTATTCCTGACTCAAACACCAACGCGACTAGTCCTCGGCTTACTGGACTCGGCTGCATTTAATGGAAGTTACGACACCAACCCCTTCAATTTTAAAAACTTTGGCCTTACCTACTTAAACATCACCGTCGCCGGTCATAGTATTTGGGGTAAACCTCTATCTACCGAATTTGACCGCGGTCAGTACGCTCGCGCCTACTTTAAGTCCATGCTGGCGTTGGGTCTTGTGGGAACAGACGCTGGTAACGGAATAGATTATAACGACTTCAAGAACGCCTACACTCTTTTTGCATTCGATCTCAGCCCAAGTCTTTTGAACACCGAACAATTTGAGCTGGCAAAATCAGGGCCCGTCGCCATCGAGCTCAAATTTGCGACGATCACGCCTAATCCTATACAGGTCCTAGTTTACGCAGAACTGGATTCCGTGGTGGAGATCTCTAAAACGAGACAGATTCTTACAGATTACACAGCGTAAACACTTCGACAATGAATACGAGAGATATTCTCAAAGTACTTATGTCTGACATTTTTGTGAGACGGTGTTCCATTGTTAGCGTAGTGGCTCGCAATCGGTTACCTCGCTATATCGATCCAACTAAAACAGCAGCCTTCGTTATCAATACAGATCCCAGCTGTCTACCTGGCTCTCACTAGGTCGCCCTCTACTACAACGCTATGGGGCAGTTTGAGTATTTCGACAGTTTCGGGTTTTCTCCCAGACATACCGAGATCATCGATTTTATCGAGAGGAATTCGAACAGACCTCTCATCTACAACTCGCGTCAGTTACAAGATCTTGTTAGTAACGCGTGTGGACTGTACTCTGTGTATTTTCTACTGATTAAAACACGAGGAGGATCAATGCAAAGGGTCTTAATGCCGTTTACCTCATCCACCAGACAACACATAAACGATCGAATCGTGTATCGACTAGTAGCACCGAAGCTTATGGCGCAAAATTTAAAATTTCTAGTGCAATGACGTCAGTGGCTAAAAATATCGCAGACAAGTCTGGACACGAATTTTAGTGTTTAAAAATCCGGACTAAACCGGATCTGACCTATGCTATAAAAGTCGCGGGTGAGAAAGCGCCAGTCACACATCGCTCAGTGCTGAGATACAGAAGATGCTGACAAACGTCGAGGCTACACCAGTTGTCGATGTACCCACTAGCTGGGTCTACGTTACAGCAGATCGTGAAATGGTCAAACCATTGGCTACAGGGCTGAAAGTAGCGTCTGTGTCTTCATACAGAGGGTCGACTATGATCCATATTCGAAAATTTTTCGGGACATCGAATTTAAAATATCCCACCAAGTATGGGATCACGTTGAATCGTTCAGAATTTGAACACCTCGTGTCTATGCAGGACGAGTTATTGGCCGAGTATGAGCGTCTCGAAACCAATGCAATAAAACCAGAAACTCATACATTGAACGAACTCGACATCAGACTAGATCACACACTTCCAGCATCCACGTCGCCGAGTATCGAGCCATATTCCATAAATACTGGCTTTTACATGGCGCCTTTCTACGATACTGACAACTTCGAAAGTAGTCAGCCAGTACCAGCACTATCTCCGGGTCATCTTAGTAGAAACGAAGAGCTCGTGGCTATACAGGACGAGTTATTGGCCGATTGTGCTCGTCTCGAGGCTAATGCAACAACACTACAGCCTCTTCCCTCGAACGAGCCATCGACCACGGCAGATCATAGACTTCCAGTATCTACATCAGCATGCAACGAACCTTATTCGATAAATAATGGTTCTTACAGGACTCCCGTGTACGATACTGACAACGTTGAAAAGATTCAACCAATAACAACGATTGCCCCGGGTCATCTTAGACGAAGAAAGAGGCTGAGGCTGAACATTTAGATGTTGTGTTTAATGTCGTGTCTAGATGTACTGCATGAGCAGTATCGGTGTTGTGTTGTATCAATAAAATATATATAAATTACAAAACATGCCTCGTGTTATTTGTCATTTATGTGTACGTATATAATGGATTGTATAGGTGTGAAAGTCATAGATGTTGTAACTCGTTTTTTCTGTTTTACACACAGGTATACTGGTAGTACACCAAGGATACTGAGAGTATCCATATTATTCTTACGAGACAGTACCACGTGACATGTATATACAATAGAAAAAAACTGCATACTTTTTTAAATGATATATTTTAATACAATATAAACGTGACAACGACACAAACATATGTTCATTATCACTGGACATAAATCTATCACAGAAGTATCATTGTATATACATAATATATATATATAAATACTCTAGATACCTAACGGAAAAGTCGTCACATTGTCGTTGTGCACACGGCGTTTGATGTAGAAATAAGAGAGAGAATTTCTGTGCTGTGTATATGTATAGACACTCGATTTATATCGTTTAAAACCCACATTTTTCCCTCCCTGCGCCTGTTGTGTCTTGAGAACCTTCATAAATATATCTTTGTCTAGTTTATTGTGATGTTTGCTAAGCCCCTTAGTACTAGTTTTTGAGTAATCTCCAAAACAGTGGTATGTTTTACTACATAACGATACCATCCCATCCCCTTCGTACTCTAACTTAAATAAACCCGGGGTACGTTTATGGTACAATTTTGTTTTTTCGCAGTCTCGACAATCTACCTTAAATTTACCTTTACTCCTAACAAACTCCTCCCGATGAACGCTACAGGTCTCTGAGGGGAACCACTGATCGTACTCGTTATAAAAAGTTTCGAGTAAAGGCGGTCTAACGGCGGCAGCTAAACTAGGTTTACTTAACGCCAAATACAGACTGTCAGTGTCCATTTCACACAACTGAAAGTATGATCTCTCTACGAACCGGTCTAAAAAATCGTAATAAAATTGCAACATCCGTAGCTTGGCGTATTGATATACAAAGTAGCCGATTTGTAGCGGAAGGTCCCACCTCGTCGTCTTTTTTAACATTTCCACCTCGAATATATTCCCTACTCCTAAATCTGTCATATGTTTAAATAGGGGGTCGTTAACGAGCTTGGAAGCGGACTCACCCTCGCAGTACGCGACGTTCGAGTGTTTCGCTTTATCTGTGAGAGTTTTTCCGTACGCCGAATTCCCTAACAACTTCATGGTCTCCCCCGTAATGGACTGCGTCTCATCTACATCCCCTTTTCGTCTGGCGTCGGATACGGTATCCCCAAATTGTTTGAAACAACTAACAGGGTGGTATTCGATCACCTGGTAGATGTTGGTTACCTCTAGATCGTGATCCAAATACCATTTTAATAAGGGGGTGGCCAAAAGAATTTTCTTCCCGATATAACTACCTATCAGGGTACGTCTAGGGGTCGTCAATAATTTATTTTTCACGGCGTATTCTTCATAAGCTCTCCTATATCGTCTCTACACACGTCTACGTTTTTAAATATGGGTGTCATTTCGCTAAAATATTCCTTGAGAGAGTCGGGGACATGAATATCGCATTCTACCAGACCAAACAGCGTTTCGTCTTTAACAGCTTTCAAGATCTGCGCGATGGTTAGTGGTAATTTTTCCCGGGCATACGATGGTTTTGCTCTGGGGAGGGCTTGTTTAAGAAACGGAATAATTGTGCTGTCGGTTTTCTTTAGCTCTTGCCACTCACATTCCCACATCTCAACCACGTCAACTCCAACGTCATTGGTTAAATATTCGCGAATTTCCCGGGTCTTGTCGTATAGCTCGGACAAGGGTTTTTTGTTTATAGGGTTAACACCTTTGTGTTTTTCAGTGAGGTGACAGATATGGCCGTGCGTCAGACAACCATGATACTGCCAGACTTTATTATTAGCGGATAGGTTACTCTTTTGACAGAAGCCATCCACTCTAATCCTACGAGGTCCCAGTGGTACCTCACCCCCGTTGTATTGAGTTCGCAACTCAATGTTGTGTTTGTGAGCTACCCACGTTAACCACTCTCTACTCTGCTGATCGTAATAATTAACTTTACGTTGTCTAAACCCGTCCTCAACTTTTCGTATAATTGGAAAGTCAGTGGGCATTTTCTGCATCAATGCCCAGAGATACAGAGCGTTTGCGTCGTAGCCTTTAAGACTCTCTACTACGTTTTGAGGATTACCTCTGATTCGAGTCTCGTCCTTCTCGTGGTGGCGATGAAAGATTATGCTCGGACCACCCACTATATTATCTCTAAGTGTTTTATGAAGCTCTGCCTCGCGTTTACCGCATAACGAAAAGACTACGTTTTTAGGTATGGTGTCGAAGAGGTATCTTAACGTCACACCGGGGACTGAAATGGCGTCCTTAAACATATCTACACCTAAACCCGCGTAAAATTCGATCTGTTTCTCTAATGCGAGTAGGAAGGGCCCGACATCCTTGTTGTTATACCAAACAAGAAAATCTCTGAGAGTGGACATGTTATTGTCCGCCCATATCTTGTTACAATACTCGTACTCTTCGTTTGAAATATTACAGTTTTTAAGCGTCGAAAAGAAGGCCTCATGAGGGGGGAGAGAGGTTTCGTCTAACTTTTTTAGATCGGTAATATACTCGTAACAAAATACGCCTTTAGTCTCTTTAATCTTGTACGCCGCCAAGTATTTACTATAAGAGAACCCCGGGGCGAGATAATTTATAATATCTAAGAACTTTAGTCGACTGGTGGAGATGCACATAAAATTATTATTGCGCTTAACGATAAACTTGAAGGGCGAGGTCACCCCTTTTTTAGTTTTGTTTTGTTTCGGCTCTTCTTCTTCTTCATTTTCATCTTCATCATCTTCTTCTTCATCGTCATCTTCTTCTTCATCGTCATCATTTTTCAATTCTTCTTCAACGTCATCTTCTTCATCATCTTCTTCATCTTCTTCGTTCGCTTTTTCTACTTTGTTCGCCCCAGCTACGAAATGTCTTATTAAATAGGGTTTGATAACGTTTAAGTCATACTTTCCAGAGTTGAACCCTATAACGGGGAGCTCTTTCAAGTATGATTCGAGTTTCGCTATGAGGTCACTACAGTCACCCCTGTCTCTTAAACTGTCAAAAACCTGTTTGAAACTGCCGCGTAAGATTATATATGCCCGTTTCGCTAATGTCTCTAGATAATCTATCATTTTACTCACTAATTTTTGAGAATCACCTTCGCTCACAAAACATACTGGTTTCTCATAACCCGGAATATTACTGGCTACGGCACAAGACATTGGAATATGCCTGGCTACATATTCGGTCACACTACTAGTGTTTCCATCTGTCGTCGGTACATTACTAAAGTAACATTCATAATCGTACGTCGCTCTGTAGGGATACACGTAATTATTAGGAACTTCTATACCCCTATTAGCTATCGTTTCGAGTATACCCTCTTTGTTCTTATAAACTTCTCCGATATACTTGTCTTTTCGCTTATCCCGGTACATGTCTTCTCGTGTCTTGTCATGCGGCGTAAACTTTTCCACAATTTTCCACATTTAGGACAAGAAAAAGCCCGGGCCGCCTTATCTATATCCTCTATATACATAAAATGTTCCTCGTAAAATAGAACTCGTAAGGTGTCGCTAAAAGTCGTACTACCTCTTAGCATTGGGGACAGGGCTTGGTCTTTGTCAAAAGCGAAGACGTCCACGTTAATACCGAAACACTTCTCTAGTGAGGGAATCTGCGCTAGCGTTACACCGGGGAACTCGTCGTCTATATCTAGCCCCTGGTGGTCATGCCACTGTTTCAGGAGATCGCTGGTGGGTGTGTGTAAATTACTGAGATTACCACCCCTAAATAACGCTACGCATCTAAAGAAACAGAGATTATCAGTATATGCTGGCCCATGCTTGCTATTTTGTAATGTATAAATGAATTTATTGTTTGTAATGTGTTGTGGCAGTTCGGTGGTTAGACACCCGATAGGATATTCTACGAAATTATAGAAATAGAACGAAGTGCTGGGAAGGGTTTCGACGCTATATTTAGTGCTCGGTCTATTATGATTTGCGTGGTTTAAGGGGTCGCTATCTTGTAGTTGTGTGAGGAACCTATCAAAATCTGCTCTGTTATTTATAACCATCGGAGTTGCAAGAATTAAACTATTATTGAAACTACTATGGAAAAACCGAAGATCATTGTTTTCTTTATTCCGCAGGATGAAATTGTGAGAATAATTTATTTTAAATCTACGTGTTTGGTTATTAAAGATGGGATTTAGGATATTTGCCCAGTTTGCCCTTAGGGGTGAATTTGGTTTATGGAAGACCGTGTGGACTGACAGATGCCTATTATTATTACTATGTGACCTTATTGCAGACCAGTTGTCGACATAGACCTGTCTAACATCTGCTGGTAAACTAGCTAAACTGTCTAATTCTAGATCCGTTCGCGCCTTCTTGCTGTGTTGACTCTCTATCGATTGTTCATTATTCCGCTTCCTCTTATTTGTTGGTTCAGCTCTGGACTTTGAACAGGTCGTCGGTATCGAAGCTGATGAGGTGGCGGAGGAGGTTGACGGTGTTGAGGAGGAGGAGGTTGACACTGCTGTTGTGGAGGTGGTTGACACTGCTGTTGTGGAGGTGGTTGATGGTCTTGTCGAGGATGTTGAGCTTGTACTTGTTGATATCGGTAGTTGGTGTTTGTTTTTAATATGTGTTCTTAGATTGTCCTGTCTGTTAAATTCGCATACACATATAGGGCACTGGTATGTCTGTTTATTGTGAACAGTGTCTACATGCCGATCTAGATTGTCTTGTCTTTTGAAGATTTTCCCGCAGTCTTTACACGAGTATTTAGTATTAATGCGTACAGATGATATGTGTTCTGTACTGTTACTAGGTGTAGACTGGTCACCCCCACGAGTGTTATCTACTCGGGGTTTCTTTATAGAGTGTTGTTGTTCTTCATCCCCGGTCTCTGCAACGTTGTTGTCTGTTGCAGAGAATACTATCGGGGCCCTTGATGTAGCCGGTGCTGGTGCCGATGATATAGATGCATATGCTGCGTGTTTCTTCGCCACATGTTTGGTAAGATTTGTGGATCTTGTAAAGATGCAGCCGCATATAGGACACGGATATCTCTGTTGGCCGTGCGCACTATCTACGTGTCTGGCTAGATCGTGTCGCCGTGTAAAGCTTTTCCCACACGTTTCACACACGTGGCGTGGTCTGCTTACAAGTTCGTTACGTGAGGCCATCTGTCAACGAGATAAAACCACGCATTTAGTGTGCGTACCAAAAATACATTGAAATAGTATACATATATAACATGCGCTCGCACACGCACGCGCGCGCACACACACACACATGTACGCACGCACACATACTATATGTTACTAGACATTTATTAGTTATCGACCACTTCATTAGCACACCTAACCTCACCGGTTATCATGTCTTACACCATCCCCGTACAACTCAAAACTCATCCTTCGCTCTTACTATCATTAACGCTATAGCCAGATATGACTCATTTCTCCGCTTTCGCTAGTTTACTATAACTGTCTCTCAGCGTCTACCACCGCTATATCAGACCGTTTCAAATCTTTCTTTCTTTCTTTTCTTTTCTTTCTTTCTTTCTTTCTTTCTTTCTTTTCTTTTCTTTCTTTCTCTCTTTCTTTCTCTCTCTCTCTCTCTCTCTCTCTCTCTCTCTCTCTCTCTCTCTCTCTCTCTCGGTCTAGCTCTCCCTTATCAGTACTTTAATCTTTCCACTCAAAACACATAACGAACATAATTCTCATTAAATAAAACATGCATCCATTAACACTTACTTTTAAAAATTATATTTTTATCAGTGAGCGGTTATGTTATAAAGCCCATCTTCCTGATCGTATTATAACTCCCTCTAACCGTCAGCCAATGCTGTATCAGTATGCTTCGATTATTTCTTTCTTTCTTTCTTTCTCTCTACCTTTCTTTCTTTTTTCTTTCTATCTCTCTCTCTCTCTCTCTCTCTCTCTCTCTCTCTCGGTCTAGCTCTCCCTTATCAGTACTTTAATCTTTACACTCAAAACACATTATCAACATCTACGTACTTATTACTTAACTAAAACACGCATCCATTAACAGTTAGTTTTAAATATTATATTTTGTCGGTGAGCGGGTATCTAGGTGTTTACTAAAGCTTTTATCGACATATTTGAGTCTCTATCCCTATCATGTTCATATCACTATCATAACCATACCACTTTTACAATATGTGTTTGTACTAACGCGACTGGAACTATAAGCTTCGTGGAACTTAATCATGTACATCGCTCAGTTTGTGTGACTCACGCGTAATGTATAACCGAACATGTCCAGACATGTTTCACATTATTGATTTCACGTACCACGCGCGCTTCTGAATTTATCTTATATGGATTCGAAAATGACTAGTTCTGATTGTAAAATGTGTGTGGGTACAATTTCGAACGAATTTGTGGTCTTAGCTGTTGATATTATCCACACTTACGATAACACTAAAAAGAAGATTTCCCCGTTTTATAAATCAATGGCTAAACTAGTCTATACGGTATCAGAGAGATATGACTCGTTATTCGCTGGTATGACTTTGGGAGTCGGGGATAAGGATATTTACGCCTCGTTTGCGACCATTGTGGTTTATATGGTTTCAGATGGAATTTTAAACTGTGGCCGCCTCGTGGTTATTTATACGCTGGCTTATCGACTAATTAAGAACCATGTCAAAGACTTTTACGATTCTGATACAGATATATCTTCTCTGGAAAAGAACTTCGCTTTCTTTGCCGGGATGTTTATCGGTGGATTATTCGGAGACTGGCTTGTAAAAACGGAGGTTGGAAAAAGTTCCAAGACTTCTCTAACGAAAAGGATACGACGATGTGGACTCTATTTCGTAACAGCTTTGCTCTGTGACCGTTACGACACTTACCGAACACGTTCCTATATGTTACGTAATTCGTTTCCATTAATAAAACTATGATAATAAACACACATTGTTATGTATTTTAAGCAAAATTTCAACTTACCTGTATTCTTATAATGTTGGTTTTTAAAGGGTGGTTCTCCTAGCTTCTCCGACGTTGTTTCAGTATAACACCTCTGGTTATCAGCTGTTAGATTTACAGCTCTGGTAGGATATTATCGGTGAGGCTCTGGTGGTAGATTTACAGATATGGACACGTATCTAGCAGTGTTATCACTGTGGGTACCGCGTGACTGACTGACCGACCGACGCTAGTCGAATGAATATATTAAACCGTGTACGCGCCTTTTTTACATAACTACTTGTTGCGTTTCGCGCTGGAGACAATAATCAATAAACTCACGCGCGTACAGAATTGATTGGATCATTATGTGCCACGGTAGGAGAAAATGACTGTTCGTTTATACCGCCAGCAAGATTTGCCAATATATATGTATGTATATACACCTACTTACGGTCCCTATCTTAAATACGGGGCCCATTTACGTCCACCTAGATATAATAACTATTAATTTATTACTATTATATGTATAAATGCTCACCATATCTATGAAATAACTAACGTATCACTACTCCCTAATATGGTAGTTTCACTTCCGGAGTGGGCGTGGTCTATAGCCGGACAACATACACACACACTAGCTCCTATTGGAAGTCACTTTGGCGGGAAACACTGATGTCCAATACATGAGTCATTAATTATCTCCCCTACTATCCCCTTCATGCACTATACAAGCCCTATACATATATACATATATATCATAACAGAAGCTCCACCACCTTCCACCACCTTCCACCATGGGAAAGTGGTGGTATCCTACTATATAACTCTTGTACTTAAAGATACTGGACTTCGTAGGGTATACCCTATTCTTTGTCTTTGTATCCAAGTCCGACCATTGTGTCCACGACCTACTACTCTCAGCCTCAATAGTAAAAAAGACTGAAGTAGTGGTGGAAAAAAATAAATCAAGGCAATGCATAATAAAGACAAATGGAGCAATATTAAAACAAGTAAATGAATTTAAATATCTTGGAACAATGTTAACCTTAGATGGTAGATGTGCAACAGAAGTGAGATGCAGAATGGCCCAGGCAAAAACAGCGTTCCAAAAAAAATGAGGGAGATACCGTGAAAACCATTTTTTACAATAGAAACCAGAAAAAGAGTTCTTAAATGTTATTTAGAGCCAGTCTTAACATATGGATGTGAATCATGGACAATAGAACAAACGAGAAGAGAAAATCACTGTAGGCTGTAGAAATGTGGTTTTACAGAAGAATGTTGAGAATACCATGGGCAGCTAAGAAGAGTAATGAAAACGTTATGAAAGAGGGCAAAGCAAAGAGAGAGCTAATATCCAATATTAGGAAGAAACAATCATCATTTTTTGGCCATGTAATGAGAAGAGAACAGCTGAGATATATTGTGACAACTAGGAAAATTGTGGGACGAAGAGATAGAAGGAAGCAAAGAAAAAAGAAACTAAACAGCTTAAGACTAAGAGAATGGCTTGGCACAAGGTCAACAACAGAAATTATAAATAACTGTTGTAATCCAAAGTTGTGGAGAGACATGTTCACCTACGCCAGCAGGCACGGTACATGATGATGATGAAATGCAATGATCCGCATATTTGTCAATTTAACGCTCTTTTAATGGCGGACGATGAAGAGGAGTTTGTAACAGGGGGTTGAAGAGAGTGTGGGAATCATACGACGAGGGACAGTCAGGGGAGTCACGGGAAAGTCAGGGTTGTTGTTGTTGACGGATTGCCACGAGTTGACGCGAGCATGTTGCCCTCTGACTCATAAGATGTGGCTGGTCGTAATGGCTTTCTTGACATTCCCGGCTCTTACTGGAGATGTTGGATTTCGTCTGTCCCAGGTTATGCTGGAAGTCCATCAAGTCGTGTCCAGACGCTGTGGTGATCAACTAGAGACTTCTTGTACAGTAATTACCAAGTCCATCAAGTCGTGTCCAGACGCTGTGGTGATCAACTAGAGACTTCTTGTACAGTAATTACCAAGTCCATCAAGTCATGTCCAGACGCTGTGGTGATCAACTAAAGACTTCTTGTACAGTAATTACCAAGTCCATCAAGTCATGTCCAGACGCTGTGGTGATCAACTAGAGACTTCTTGTACAGTAATTACCAAATCCATCAAGTCATGGCCAGACGCTGTGGTGATCAACGAAGTTGGGGTTGTCGAGGAAAGAGAGCCAAAGAGTCAAGACTCTCCAGTTAAGAACGAATCAGTCAAAAGACCAAGTACCAAGGCCTGTAACGCAAATGACGGTCACCGGTGTACGTTTGTACAGTCAAGAACCGGTACTAGCCACTGATTACGGTCACAGGTTACAACGTCGTGTAAGCAACTGAAGTGAAGTCACACCAGCTCAATTCTACCACCTGGTGTGTAGGAGTTGACATTTGACAAGTGCGAGTTCCAAGGCACTTGGCCTCATCTACAAGATTACAGAACGGTCGCAGAGGACCTTAATGTTGTCGTTATTACTGAAGTTAGCAGTGAAGAACTATCGTTATAAATAAATAACGAAGAGAGGGGAGAAAGCGGTACATTAATTCCGTGATCACACGCCACAAGCGTAGACCGACAAACACGGTAAAACTGCTACCAGTGTGCATAAGTTCAACACAATAGACGTGATTTGGTTCAGTGAGCAACGCAAGTCGACGCCTTGACTCTCAGGTCAAAGTAGAGCAGACACATGGGCAAGACTGGACAAGAACGTTCGGAAAGAAAAGTTAATCAGCGGAACAGAGTCGCGTTGACATTCACAAGCGGAAAATGTGTTCCAGAAGTGGCAATGAACAGATTAGGCATGTGCTTGTGTACATTAATTAAATCATCACTGATAAACAGTTCTAAAAGACCGTTTTGGAAGGATCTTTAGGAATAAAGTGTGAAATAGACAGTGAGTGACATTATATAAAGATAATTTAATAAAGAGACATTAATTTAGTAAAATTGTAAGTATTGCATCGAATTGTTTCTTCTTCTACAGGGTTATAAATAGTAATTAAAAATTGTTAAATTAAATGAAGGGATCATCAAAATTGTGTAAATTATAACATGTGTATTCTATATATATTTATTTAGGGATAGGCATATTAAACCTTCCAGGCATGTCGTAAAATGCGACTAAGGAGTTTGATCGATGGCTTGACAAGCTATCATTGTAAAAAATATTGTTATGGAAACAGCGCCATATATTTTAGAGCAGTGATCTCTGCAATATGTGCCATTTTGGCACGCAAGGTTTCTGTTTTTGAGATTGTGGTTCTGTCCTATGAGCCGTCTTCGGCTCGAAAGGACAATAGATAGATAGATAGATAGATAGATAGATAGATAGATAGATAGATATGTAGGTTGGTTGGTTGGTTGGTTGGTTGGTTGGTTGGTTGGTTGGTTGGTTGGCTGGCTGGCTGGCTGGCTGGCTGGCTGGCTGGCTGGCTGGCTGGCTGGCTGGCTGGCTGGCTGGCTGGTTGGCTGGTTGGCTGGTTGGCTGGTTGGTTGGCTGGTTGGTTGGTTGGTTGGTTGGTTGGTTGGTTGGTTGGTTGGATGGTTGGTATAGTGAAAAGTGAAGGAACACACGTGATGGTGGTATAAGGAAAATAGAAGTGAGTGCAAAGTTTTGGCTGTGTATAATAGGTGGATATATGAAATGATATAGGAGGCAAATAATTGTTACATAAGTACTGAAATTGTTGGATAAGAAGGGATAGTTGACTGTCAGAGCAAACAGGACGGTAGTAGAGGGAGACAGGACTGTAATATGAGATTGTAGATGTTTATTGACAAAGGGTTAGGGTAAAAAGTAAGATGGAAAGTATCACAAACAGTTGCAAAATAATAGTCAAGGGATTAAGGAAAGACATGACAGAAGTGCAAGTTGGGAATTATTTAAATACATTTGGACATGTAATGTTTTGTAAATGTTTAGTTACATCAATCAACAGAAATGGAGCCTTAATACTGTATAAATACAGCACAATAGTGAATAATATTTTGAAGACGGAACATACAATAACAAATTACAAAATAACAGTAGAGATATTTAGGCTAGTAATAAGAAACAGAGACTCACCCCGAAAGACAAGAGCAAGTTTAATAACCGACATTAGAGAAAGACATGCACCCTATGAGAGGCCGAACTGTAGGTTGTATGGTCTCCAAATAAATAGGAATATTAGGAGACAGGGAAGAGAGACCCAGACTGGGTTAGAAGCTAAGGTTATAAAAAGTTATGTTGATGCCTGGGTTGGCAGTGACAGTCAGAGAGACTAAAAGAAGGAAGAAAAAGGCGCACAAACAGAAATAACGGAACGCACAGATGATTGAAAAAGGAACAAGAAATAGGGGAACAGTGACAGGCAGACAAGCGAACACAAAGGATAGTAGAATACAAGTAAATATTAGTAACGAGAGGGTATAAACAGGGACAGATAAAGAGAAAGAAGTAATACAAACGCAAGAAAGGAAGAAGGGAAGATTAGGTAGTGAGGTTGAATGCAGTAGTAACATAGAGGATTTATTGCCTAGTGAAAGGCATAGAGTAAATAGGACTCTTAAACTAGAATCCATAGCCACGATTAGCACGAAGAGGTCGCAGAAAACCGAAGGCACAGCAAATACAGAGACAGAGGATGGATCATGGAGACTAACTGCAGCCGAGATAGCAGAGCTGGTAGCGAAAAACGTATCACAAGAAACAAAGGATAAATTTGTTGAAATGTAAAGGAAGCAAGAAGAAAGAATTTTTAAGGACATAGCCTATGCGCAAGAGGGCGAGTTACAGCGATTTTTAGGCCACAAGCAGAAGATAGGCACTGAAAAATGTAGTCAAGGTTATAAGTCTAGATCACACGGATATAATAGGAATGATAAAAGATAGGATGGTTATAATTCGAAATACGGAGGTAGACCGATATGATTTTGACCGATAGGAACACGGCATACTTTTAAAAGGAATAACTTCATAACAATTAACAATATAGTAGACAATTGCAGGGAAATTCCCACAGGGGAAGTCAGAGTTTGGAACACAAGAGGACAGGTTGTTTGAGTAAAATGTACAAAGAATAGGAGAGAGTAAGGGAGAAGTAAGGAGAGATAGACGTAGGAGAAAGAGTAGTAGCTAGGTGCTAACCGAGAAGGGGTGGACTAGGTAGAAGAAATAGAAGATGGAAACAGGAGAGATGGTAGCGAAGATTAATTCCGAAATGGATAAGCTACATGGAAGTAAGACTGCGGGAAGCAATTGAGTATATTGCAGGACCATGATTTTAGATCATGTCTGTGTTAGTCACATCTCTTATCTTTGTGTGTGCATGTCTGTGTTTGCCACCTCTAGTGACTCGGGCAGATGGTGCTCGTAAACCTGAGAGGGCCAACCATCTAAGGGCAGAATCCCCCTACAGAAAAGACAATCTGCTGCCTTGCAGGAAGATTGGGGACAATAAAGGCTAAGGAAAGCAAACCTGTATAAAATGCTGGCTGAAATCGGATGCACTAGGCCACTGGTGCAGAACACAGTGCAACGTTTTAACGGGTGTTCAATCAGAGTGGATCTGGCAGACTCTAATTGTGATGTTCTGTCTGTGGGGGCGATCAACACATTTAGCCTGACAGCTGACTTCATGTGAGAGTCTGGGATCCTACTCTGATTGAGTCCTGATCGCAGAGAGAGAAAGAGATAGTTGGCGGAGAGAGATAGTTGGCGGAGTATATGATTCTAGAAGCGTGTCGCCAAATGTTTTTGTCTGAAATAAGATAGAATTTAAAACTGTAGTGGCGAGAATGCCGATCCAGAAGGGATAGACTACACAGGGGGACCTATTGTAGAGACAATAGGGAGATACATTGCGGAAAGCAATGGGTAAATACATAAGTGGCCTAGAGCAGCAATATGAGGGAGAAGGCTAAACGAGCCGTGCTATGGGAGAAAATAGCAGATTTAGTGAATAGAAGTGATGTGGTGTAAGAAGACAAGTAGGGTCTTTCCTTCTTGGAAAAGGAGAGAAGAGAGTAGTAGATACAAGTAGTCCAATAGTAATGAATAGTGACGGAGAAGGGGATTACGCAGGACTAGACAATTTCAGTGACGGAGAAGTAGATTACGCAGGACTAGACAATTTCAGTGACGGAAAGTAAATTATCGGAAATAGACTGCGACTGAGGCCTGGTCTGCCGGTTCTATAGGGCCTGTTATCAAAACCTGTGGACAATGCTGATGACAAGGACAGACGATGACATGCATAAGGTGGAAGTAAGAACTTCAAACATTTTTTTTCTGTTGAGGATGGATGAGTGAGAGATGATATGATTACTAATGTAATTGAAGAGGTGGATGTTACCGTAGTCGGTAGGATAGTTAAACGACTACTAGCGGTGGTTGGCAGGTGTAACAGGGGCTTGAAGAGAGTGGGAGAATCATAAGACGAGGGACAGTCAGGGGAGTCACGGGAAAGTCAGGGTAGAATTACTCAGACGAAAAGACAAGATTCTCGTGACTGATAATAGTAGTAAACAGAAGAATGAGTGGGTGATGTAACGGAAAGCTATTGGATGCGAGAGGAAAGGAAGTCATTCTGATTGGTTGGTCGACGAGAAATATATGCAAAGGAACGATGTCAGAGAGAGAACTGGCGACTGTTAAGGACCTGTAGGAAGACGTAAGGACTGCTTGGCCGTGAGGCGTCAGCCATGTAGGTTAATGACTGAAGCTCATTGTAGTGACACAGATTAGTTAGAGGAATCCAAGAAGAGACTTGTCCACTTAAGTTAGGAAGTATCAGTGCCACGACTGGTGTCATTTAGTAGACAGCCAGAAGCGAAAACTATTTAGTCAGGACTGATCTTAGTAAGGAACGAAACAGGACGATAGTGAGTGCTAGAGTTAGGTGAGGATGGATGTGTGCTTCCGTAGCAATGTGCAGTAAGAACCGAGCGGGACTGTCAACCGAAGGGCTTCTAGCCGTGTTGCATTCTCATAATGTGAGCTTGTAAATAAAGTGTGCTGATCAACTAGAGACTTCTTGTGCAGTAATTACCAAGTCCATCAAGTCATGTCCAGACGCTGTGGTGATCAACTAGAGACTTCTTGTGCAGTAATTACCAAGTCCATCAAGTCATGTCCAGACGCTGTGGTGATCAACTAGAGACTTCTTGTGCAGTAATTACCAAATCCATCAAGTCATGTCCAGACGCTGTGGTGATCAACTAGAGACTTCTTGTGCAGTAATTACCAAGTCCATGAAGTCATGTCCAGACGCTGTGGTGATCAACTAGAGACTTCTTGTGCAGTAATTACCAAGTCCATCAAGTCATGTCCAGACGCTGTGGTGATCAACTAGAGACTACAGTAATTACCAAATCCATCAAGTCATGGCCAGACGCTGTGGTGATCAACGAAGTTGGGGTTGTCGAGGAAAGAGAGCCAAAGAGTCAAGACTCTCCAGTTAAAGAACGAATCAGTCAAAAAGACCAAGTACCAAGGCCTGTAACGCAAATGACGGTCACCGGTGTACGTTTGTACAGTCAAGAACCGGTACTAGCCACTGATTACGGTCACAGGTTACAACGTCGTGTAAGCAACTGAAGTGAAGTCACACCAGCTCAATTCTACCACCTGGTGTGTAGGAGTTGACATTTGACAGATGCGAGTTCCAAGGCACTTGGCCTCATCTACAAGATTACAGAACGGTCGCAGAGGACCTTAATGTTGTCGTTATTACTGAAGTTAGCAGTGAAGAACTATCGTTATAAATAAATAACGAAGAGAGGGAAGAAAGCGGTACAAGTTGTCATTGTGTGAAAGCAGAAGAAAAAGAAACCAAATTACAACGAAAAGGTTAATTGACAATTGTCACCCATTTCGTCACAATCGCCCACTTCAGGACATTATAGTCATTAAGTTTATTTATCCGGGTCATACTGTACTTTCGTGTCGCTTTGCCAACTTCAGGTTAGCTCTTTATGCCAATTTATTGTATTCATGTTCAAACTATAGCAGATGTTTTATCGTATTTGAAATTATAGATTTTTGCTTGTATACAAAGTATCAACAGGAATGTAGATTACCACAGTTAGCATCCAGTGTTGACTTACTCGTCTGTCAATCATAATCAGCGAGCTGTTTAACGTTAAATGTGTCCGTTGCGTGTAACAGGCTGCCACACGCACATTGCAAAAAAAAAAACGTTGATTGAACTAACGTCATTATCATATAAAGCCGTGCTCTTCAATCGGGTCGGTCCCACCTATAGTGGCCGATTTAAGTTTGTAAAATGAGTGAGGAAGGTAGAATAATATCATTCTGTATTACAAACGTATATGTACCATTTTTTTTTCAAAAGGGGAAGCGGAGTAGGAGGGATGAGTGTTTATACAAAAATTACAATTAAAAAAATAGAAATGTATTTAAATTATACATGCTCACCTTTCTTTGTCGCTCGCAGTCTACACGCGGTGGAATGTCTTTTACTCTTTAAACCGTTTAAAGTGTAGCACAACGTAGAATATTAATGTTAATCAGAATATATACTATTTTTTTTTTTACATTCTAGTGACACAAACACGTAGGGACATGTGAGACACAAATACATAGTGACATATAAGTGAGACACAGACACATAGTGACATATAAGTGAGACACAGACACGTAGTGACATATAAGTGAGACACAGACACGTAATGACATATAAGTGAGACACAGACACGTAATGACATATAAGTGAGACAGACACGTAATGACATATAAGTGAGACACAGACACGTAATGACATATAAGTGAGACACAGACACGTAGTGACATATAAGTGAGACACAGACACGTAGTGACATATAAGTGAGACACAGACACGTAATGACATAAGTGAGACACAGACACATAATGACATATAAGTGAGACACAAACATAGTGACATATAAGTGAGACACAGACACGTAATGACATAAGTGAGACACAAACACATAGTGACATAAGTGAGACACAAACACATAGTGACATAAATGAGATACAAACACATAGTGACATAAGTGAGACACGAACACATAGTGACATAATTGAGACACAAACACATAGTGACATAAGTGACATACAAACACGTAATGACATGTAAGTGAGACACAAACACGAAATGACTTATAAGTGAGACACAGACACGTAATGACATATAAGTGAGACACAAACACGAAATGACTTATAAGTGAGACACAAACACGTAATGACTTATAAGTGAGACACAAACACGTAATGACTTATGAGTGAGACACAGACACGTAATGACATATAAGTGAGACACAAATACGTAATGACTTATAAGTGAGACACAGACACGTAATGACATATAAGTGAGACACAAACACGTAATGACATATAAGTGAGACACAAACACGTAATGACTTATAAGTGAGACACAAACACGTAATGACATAAAGTGAGACACAAACACGTAATGACTTATAAGTGACACACAAACACGTAATGACTTATAAGTGAGACACAAACACGTAATGACTTATAAGTGAGACACAAACACGTAATGACATAAGTGAGACACAAACACGTAATGACATAAGTGAGACACAATTCTACACTGCATATAGTAAACAGCAAATTCACTTGTCGATCTGTTTTATTTTTTCCACAAATGGTTTCTATTTGAAGCGCGCCAAACAACAGCCCTAGATAAGTTTGCCATGTCGTTATAGCCTTCAGGTGACCACACACACCTTTGTTTGTGCTTAAAAGCAAACACGGTCAGCAAAATAGATGTCGTAAGATATTATTGTAGGCCACTTCGTTGTACTGCTAGACAGCATTTGACCATTTGATTTCATTTTGTTGATTGTTCCACGTAAATTTAATTGTAAAAATATTCTTCTTCTACCTTTTTAGCTCCCTGTGGAGCATATGTCTTCAACAAACACTTTCCAAGTCGTTCTTTTTTTTGCCATTCTTTTAAGATCATTCCATGTCTTCCCAATCATCTTCATCTCTGCTTCTATTTGTCTTCTCCAAGAATTCCTTGGTCTTCCTCTTTGTCTTTTCCCTGGGGATACTAAAAAGGGCCTGTTGTGTAATACTCTCAGTTGGCTTCCGTAGTGTGCGTCCTATCCAGCGCCATCGTCTTTGCTGTATCTCTTTATCCACTGGTATTTGACTGGTACATTTCCATAATTCTATGTTAGTGATTTTGTCCTACTAATTCCATCCTTTTATTCTGCGTAAGCATCCATTAATGAAAGTCTGTATCTTCGTGATTGTCAATTTTGTTGTTCTCCATGTATCACAGCCATATAATAGGGCCGACTTAACATTTGAGTTGAACATTTTTATTTTGTATTTAGCCTAATTTCTTTGGATTTCCATATTTCCCAGTGCAACGAAAGCTCCTCTTGCTTTTGATATCCTTATTTTGGTATCATTTTTGTTCCTCCCTCTTTATCTATATTACTTCCCATATATATGTTAGATTGTACGTCTAGTAGAGGTATTTCTCCTAGTTTTATTTGGTTATTGCCAACTGTATTAATTCTCATAATGTTGGTCTTATCTCTATTAATCTTCAGTCCTAGCTGTTGTGATCTCTCATCAAGTATGCTCATTTTATCCTGCATCTGTTGATGGCTGTGTGATAGGAGAGCTATGTCATCAGCAAAGTCTAAATCATCAAGTTGTTTGGTCAGTGACCACTGGATCCCATTTCTGTTGTTTTGAGTTATTTTCATAATCCAATTTATGGCCAATAGAAAGAGAAATGGAGACAGAAGGCATCCCTGCCTTCCTCATGTTGTTATTTCAAATGCTTCTGTAAGCTGTCCTTCATGCACCACACTACATTTCGTTCCTTCGTACATTGTTTTAATCAGGTTAATAAACTTTATGGGGATTCCGTAATGACTCAGCAACTTCCAAAGCATTCTTCTGTCTAAACTATCAAATGCCTTTTCGTAATCTATGAATCCAATATAAAGTGGGGATTTTAGTTCTAAACTTTGTTCATCTATTATATGTAGAGTAGTTATTTGATCAGCACATGATCTGTTCTTCCTAAAACCTGCTTGTTCATCTCTCAAATATTTCCTCGGGATCGAACCCTACCTCTTGGCCTTTGTAGTCCAGTTCACTAACCACTGAGTTATCGCGGCTCCCTTGCCTATTTAGCTAGTTCATCTATATATTTCCTCTTAATCCTTTTAATGCATCTTCTCACTTCTTTGTTCACCTCTGTGTAAGCTTCCTGTGTCTTGGCTTTATTACTTCTCGTGTTGCTTTTATTTATGTCTGCTTTCTTGTTCTTTCTTTCTTTAATTGTATCCAGTGTCCCTGCTGTCATCCATGCCTTATTCTGGCGTTCTCTTTTCCCCCAGTTTCTTCGCATGTCTCTTTCCATATATCTGTTATCTGTTTCCAATGATCTTCTATATTCATTGTATTTTCTACTTGTTGGAGGACTTGGTATTTGTTTGAATTTTAAGTTTGGCTATCAGAAAATGATGATCAGAAGCTACATCTGCCCCTCTATATACTTTTACATCCTGTAAGGATGACTTAAACTTATTATTAATACATATGTGATCAATTTGATTTTCCGTTCTATGATCTGGTGACACCCATGTAGCTTTATGTATTCTTTTATGTTGGAATATTGTTCCTCCTAGGCTCACTTGATGAAGGGCGTAGAAATTCACAAACATCTCTCCATTCTCGTTTATATCTCCAAGTCCATGTTTTCCCATAATCTCTTCGAAGCCTCTGTTGTCTGATCCTACTTTAGCATTTAGGTCTCCCATCAAGATTATAATATCCTTGGCTCGTCTTGCATCCATCTGACATTGTAGCTGTTTATAGAAATCATCTTTAACTAAATCCTCCTTATCGTTGGTTGGTGCATAGCATTGGATAATGTGCAATTTTATTTTGTTTTTGGTTGTTTTAAATGTTGCTCTCATTAGTCTTAGTCCTACTGCTTCCCATTCTATTAGTGTCTTCTGTGCATTCCTTAATAACATTATAGCTACCCCTTCACTATGTTGTGCTCCAGGTTCCTGGTGTTCTGATGATAAAATCATCTCTCCTGTATTTAGTTTTATTCTTTCCGTTCCTAGCCATCTTGTTTCACACATTCCCAGAATATCTATCTTGTAGTTTGTCATTTCTGCTGCTACCTGTTCAGCTTTTCCCTGTTCGTTTAGGGTACGCACATTCCAGGTGCCAATTCTGGAGGATTTCCTGGTAGACAAAGGGTGGGTCGGCAACCCGGACTCCTTATGGCTTTCTACGGCTTGCGTCATACGTCTCTTAGACAGAGAGCCCTTATCTTTCCTGGATGGCGGATTTACTTTTTCTCTCTTTGACTTGTCCATGTTAGTGACGTTTTTTTTTCGGCTTATTTTTTTACAGTATGGGATGGCCAGTCCCATGCCCAACCCTCCTTTCTCGCTAATAAAATATTCTAGTCCCACCATTTTTTTCAGTTTGAAGTAGTGACGATTGTGGAGTAGCGCTTTCTTGCTGCAAAAACTCTCTCAGTGTCATTTGTTTATAAAAAGTTATTTAAAAATTATACTGAAACAACCATATTATCATCTGGATTCATCTCTCACTACTTACTATTTGTATCCATTCTTAAGGGTTGACCTTTAACCTGGTAATTTGCATATAAGTTACGACAATGCACGCTATATAAAATAGTTTCTTCAATCATTGCTCGAAATTAATATAAATTATAATTATATAATATCTTAGTTACTTGCATTGCAAGTTAGAAAAAGAACATAGTTTTGCTGTTATTTAAAATCTTTTATAGTTTTGTTCAGGGTTTTTTTTCATATATAAACACGCAGCGCAGTGACATAGAGCATTTTCTTTCTCTCCCTTATGTCATCAAATTACTAGACGTTACGATGGTGAAAGTCATCTTATTGGCTAATCCGACGTTGCCATAGGAACAGGGAACTTATTTCCTGAAATAGCCTCCCTAATTCTCATAGACAACACAAGGTCGAGGTGTCGATGTAGTGTTGTAGTTGCTTTCTTCTCCATAAGCACTGAAACTTATCTATTAGTACCGGCTTGAATTATTTGAGCGATATCACGACATACTGGATTCTGTCACTATTTGTACACTGACATTGAACTCAATGAGCTGGAGTGTGAATGTGTTATGTAAAGGTAAAGGTAAAGTACGAGGCTTGAACAGGCGTCTTAGCACGCGAGTTTACACCCATATGTGCTCGGCCGCCTATCCAGAAATGTTCGGAGATTTCTGTATAGTGTCGCCTTAAGCATCGAAACTCAGATGCGAAGCAACATTCCTCACCTTCCCAGGGTAATACCCTGGTACTCATTTCTGCCAACGGCTGGGTCGACCGTGGGGGTATTTTTATTGTTTCCAACCAAGAGTATAATTCGTACCGCTCCCAGCGGGAATCGAACACGGGTTATCCGAACGTCGGTAGTCCAGTCGGGTGGTTTTCCCAACTCGGCTACCGAGGCCCCCCAAAAATATAACCTTACATTTAGCCCCCAGTGAGGATCGAACTCACGACCCCTGGTTTACTAGACCAATGCTCTAACCACTGAGCTATGGAGGCTTAACAATCAAAACATGTGTTATGTATTCTGATCAAATATTAGAGAGTCCTGGCCTCCGTTGCATCCTCTGAATATCCGCCGCTGTCTTGAACATATAACTCGTATCAATATTAAACTCATACTCTTCCTACCCTAATTGCCTATCTCGCACAATTTACTTTCCATATGAACGTTTCCTGGTGTCATCCATATCTCTCTGCCATCCGAACCTTCCACTGCAGTCGCCAGATCTAAGATCACGTTACGTCACAAGCTCATGGGAGTCATCTCCAGTAAACCGATGGCCTCACTACTTTCCCCCTAATAATTCAGATCTCCGATCATCCGGACCAATCGTCGACCATCCGGACCAATCGCCGACCATCCGGACCAATCGCCAACCATCCGGACCAATCGCCGACCATCCGGACCAATCGCTTTGCTAACATTCATCTAATTCCTCACTATTTACTAACAGAAGTACCTTTACCGTCACGTTTCTATTCACGCCTTTCTATTTATGTATTTCCCTTTTGCTCTGTTTAGTTTAGTTTAGTTTAGTTTAGTTTAGTTTAGTTTAGTTTATTAGTCGACAGATCACCTTCATCGTACAACGGACGACACCATATTGCTCATATCCCTTCCTCAGGAATGAAGAACGTTCGCCACAGACTAGCGAAAGCACTGAAGATGACTTCCTTTCTGATGCCCGAACTCCGTAGAATCGACGAAAACCTTGACCACCTTAGCCACCTCTTACAACACGCGCAGAAGGTGACAGTAGCCCTGTACTTCACTCCCCTGACTGTGACCAGAGCCTCGGTAGCCAACTGGGCGTCTATTTGTCGTACCGTACACCTTCTAATCTTTCTCTCTCTTTTATTGCAAATTTCCCTTTCCTATAACAGAAAAAGGAGTCGAAAGAGGAAGAAATATAATCATCATCGAGTGCTATCTGCGCATCGAAGGTTGGCTACCATGGAGATCCATTCCGCTGTCTCTTGCTTTGATGGTGCAGGTTGTCATAGGCGGACTTGTCAATTTGTTATGTTACTCGCCCACGTTAGTCTTAGTCTGCCTCTGCCTTTTTTACCTTGTATTTTTCCTTCCAATATTACTTTCAGTAGGCTGCTGTGTCTTTTAACATGTACCAAAAATCTCTTTTGTTCTGTTTGAATTGTGTTTAGTGAAACACACAAAAGTGGGGCATTTAATGTCAACAAGTTGAAGATCACTGGTGTCAAGCAAGGACACCAGTTCCTGTCGTCAACTTATACAATCTGTCGTTCCTATGTGACGACACTCAAACAACTAGGTTAAACTCATTCTAGGGTGAGCACTTTTGTAACAGATGTTCGACAGCCATTGTTTCTGTCACAAGGAGACAAATAATACATGAATATTATTATATAGGGACGTTGAGCCTACTATAAACGAACTTGATGATAAATGCCCTCTAAAGACGAAAAGGGCCATACATTATATAGGGAAACTTCCGAGGCGATAATCAATTCAGGGGAAGAGGTATGTTTACTGCACTCGGAAAAAATAACAAAATAATCATCAACAGAAAAAAAAAAAAGAACAATGCATGGTCCGAAGCAGGAACGAACCAGTACTCATTGGCACGGCGCCTTGCCATGAAATCACAACTCGATGGCTTATTTGCTAGTGCGCTCGCTACTGATCGTGGGCGTGCAGATTCAAGTTTTAAATATGACGATTTTTTTTTCTGGTCGTAAAGGCATTCACGAGTCTTCGAATATGAATTTTTCTGGGAAGCTAGGGCGGCCTAGCGTGATACCGACCACATCACTGCTAATAATCACAGCTTTAGTCTTTTTAATATTTATTTCAAATCCTAATTCTTAAAATAACTCTGACGACTGAAGTTGTTCTTTGCACACTTGCTAGCCTAGTCGAAACATAGCCATCTATAGTAGTAAGGCCAGCGGTCAGAAAAAAGATAACCCAATTTTGTGACGTTTTAAACTTTGTGAGCACGGGTTGTTGTGGCTAGAATTAAGTCAGCCGCCTATAGCTCACATGACAGGAAACGTCACGATTGAGGTAGTTTTATGTGATTTATCCCGTTGTCCATTGTTCTTACTATTATAACTGGCTGTGGGTCAAATATCGTTACGTTTTAGACAATCCAATATTTCAAATAATAATCTTACTCTATCTTCACGACGTCATTTCTACTACCTAACAACAGCTGTAAACCTCACCTCCACATCACGTCTGTCTTTCTTCTACACACTACTCCTGATTTCGCTCCATAACTCCGACTCCATGTCATCTACTCATTCTCCTTGTCTTCTACTCAGACTCCATTCCTTTTGCATCGACTTCATCTCTTCAACTTAGATTCCATCTCTTCAACTCCATCTCTTCTATTTCAACTATATCTCTTCAACTTCAATTCCATCTCTTCAACTCCATCTCTTCTATTTCACCGATATCTCTTCAACTTCGATTCCATCTTTTCAACTCCATCTCTTCTATTTCAACTTTATCTCTTCAACTGCAACTTCAACTCCATCTCTTCAACTTCAACTCCATCTCTTCTACTTTATCTTTACCTCTTCAACTTCGATTCCGTCTCTTCAACTTCAACTCCATCTCTTCTACTTCAACTCCCTCTTTTCAACTTCAGTTCCCTCTCTTCCACTTTGACTCCATCTCTTTTGCTTCAACTTTATCTCTTCAACTGCAACTCCATCTCTTCAACTTCAACTCCATCTCTTCTACTTTATCTTTACCTCTTCAACTTCGATTCCGTCTCTTCAACTTCAACTCCATCTCTTCTACTTCAACTCCCTCTTTTCAACTTCAGTTCCCTCTCTTCCACTTCGACTCCATCTCTTTTGCTTCAACTTTATCTCTCCCACTTCGACTCTATCTCTTACTTCGCCTTATCACTTTAACTCCGACTCCTCAACCCTGATTGAAAACCCCTCTCCACCGTTATAAACAAACACTCTCCTCTCATTTGACAAATACGATGTTACTTCGTTGATGAGTACTGACGGCACCTTATCGCCCAGACACTATCTAGCATTCTTCTATCGACTAGGGCAGCTCTCTCTCTCTCTCTCTCTCTCTCTCTCTCTGTGTGTGTGTGTGTGCGTGCGCGCGCATGTGTGTGTCTGGCATTAATTAACTGTACATTAATGCCATTTCAAAGTCATACAATGAATCATGGTTTTGTGTTCAATTTGGGCAAGTCAAAAGAAAAAAGTGACATATCGAAAATCGAAATGAGCAGCACGTAACCCACTACCAGAGCAGTATTGAAAGTAACTGATATGAATGACTAATTAGCAATGCTAATTAAATTTGGAATGGAAAAGAAAACAGGGTGGACAAGTCATAGGCATATTAGCCGTCTACTCATCACAACAAAACTGTGTCTTACTTTGGGCCATTTAAGGAGTAAGATTCCACGCGCTGCAGTAAAATCATAGTAGTGTAGTACAGGCAACAACAGCAACATCAATGTTCCTTCATTTTACACAATCCATGAGCATCCTCCTCAGAGTCCCCAAGTCTGGCGCACACTATATATTTCTTTCTATTCCTCTCAGCCAGGCTGTACTTATGCTACCTCCTCCACCTCTTCACTCTGCAGTCCACCGCATGACAGTTCTTAAAACTATTTCTGGTTCTCAACTGAGTACGTAACCTATCCAACTCCAGCGTCGATTTCTATCAAAGTTTTCGCTTCCTCCTGGTTATACATGTTGAGCACTTTGTGTTTACTGGTGTTTAGTTAGACTATGATCATCTCCCCCACGTAGGTTTTTTTCTGGAATGATGAGAGTATTTATTGTTCCTTCTCTGCTGGTCTTCATGATTGAGATCCAAATAAAAACATTCACATTTGGCAGTGCACGTGTTAACTTAGCACTGTTCTTGTTCTTTCCTGATAATTTCAGTCGGTACTTTTCAGCCTTGAGCTCATGAGAGTAGGACGTTCGGCAGAAAGCAGATGAATTGATAAATATCTAGAAGCAAAGGCTATTAAAACACCTACAAATGAAAAGAGAACTACTAAGCACAATTCATACAAGACAAATGCGATTTTTGGGCCATGTTAAAAGACACAACAGCCTACTAAAAGTAATCCTGGAGGGGAAAATACAAGGTAAAAGAGGCAGACCAAGACTAACATGGACGAGTAACATCAAAAGATGGACAAATCAGCCTATGACAACCTGCACTATCAAAGCAAGAGACAGGGACAGAATGGCGGTCCATAGTAGCCAACCTTCGTTGCGGAGACGGCACTAGATGATGATGATGAAAGACTCAGGAACGACATAGTCACCTACGCCAGCAAATATGGAACTTAATGATAAAGACATTTCTACCTATTTTAGTTCATTCCTTCAATTCCCTTCTGGCTCAACAACTTTGTTTAAATTTATAAACCTTTTACTGCGTTTCAGCAGTCATCAAAGTCTGTGCAAAGTTCTACAATTCATATCTTATTTGCTCAAGTTGAAATCCCTCTTTGGGGTAAGTGAATTGAAAGTAGGAACAAAAGGATGCTACGAACATTAACTCTAACCTTAACCCTTTTCAAATGCTGTCATGTGAAGCGAATCATGATTTGGTAGACTAAATATTGACAATAAGTTCTAGGCTTAAGTCAGAGCTTCTCACACTTTGCTAAAACTTCTTCTTCTTCCCTCCTCATTTGCCTTTCAGCGTCAAGGGGAGATATCATTTGCGGTGTTTTGCTCTTCTGTTCGCTTCTGCTGCTGCTATGTTTCCTAGTGCTTCAAATATTCCGTCAATCCATCTTTTTCATAGTCGGCCTTATGTCTGGTATTCTCGCAACGTTTATTGACGGCTCGTTGTGTTGTGTTTTGATCTTTTTACCTTGTCACGTGGCCAAACCATTTTATCTGTTGTTTCTTTATATATTCTATGGCGGGGGCTATTCCTAGCTTTTTTCTCGTTTTTCATTTCTGATCTTATCTCTCAAACTGTTTCCTATCATTCGTCTAACACATTTAATCTCTGTAGAGGTTATTTTTCTTATTGTTCTGGCATCTAGGGTCCAGGTCTGTCATTGGTAGCACAACGTTGGGATGAAGATTGTATTGTAAAGTGCCCGTTTTGCCTCTAAAGTTATTTCCTTGTTGGTCAATAGTGATGATATCTGTCCAATTATTTGACAAGCTTTGTTGCATCTTAAGCTTATTTCTGTTACTTGTGAATTATCGTTTGTCTCTAGACTTCTTAGGTATTTAAATTCTACTTGTTTTAGTTGGTTGCTGCCTATAGTTATATTACTGTTTTTTTTTTTTTCTCTTTTGCGATGTTCATGACTTTTGTTTTGTTGAATTTAATTTTCATATTTTTATTTTGTACATATGCTGTTGATTCTATTTAAGTGTTCTTGTGGATCTTCTTTGCTGTGCCCGTTCAGGAGAAGGGTCGTAGGGTCTTGCTTTAATTTTGGTTAAATGGTCCGGACGCGAGCATTCAGGTATTAATCGCTGTTCGCTTTCATCTGGCGCTGCTGTCCGTCAAAGAGCGGTCCTTAAAGTGGATAGAGAGAGCCCTTGAAAGTTAGTTGGGCAAACATTGGTGAGGTGCAGTAGCTGACACCAAACCGCGCGGCTTACATTCCTAAACCCGTTACATTCATTAGCTTCGGTCTTTTATGTTATTTTTTTTTAACTCTCTTCACCTGTCATATTTATTCAGGTCGTTACCTTCATTGGGTAAATGGACATTTATGCTAAGAAGTTTTTTTTTTTTTTTGTTTTTTTTTTTGTGTTTGGTAAGAAATGGAGAGGACGAGATGATCATAAAGGAAAACGTTTGAGAAGCGTTGCATTGAGTAATCTAAATCTGCGGGGATGCAATCTTGTGAGGGCGTTTCTTCGGGGATAGTTTAACTGGGTGGAACTTTGTAACTTTACGCAGACCAAGTTACGAGGGCGGCCGTGAGCTGTTGTTGACATTCGTAATAATTATTTACTTGTTATTTCTGTACTTTCCCGAAAGTTGTGTACATTATGATCATATTCTGAGTCGTGTGAGTTCATAATGATAAAGCTCTTTCAAGTATTTTCATTGTTCATATTTCTTGGTTATAGTTAGTGTTTTTTTATTTCGCCAAACCATTTTTGAGAGGTCTGTTTTGTTGTTGCTCTATTGGTTTATCTGTAATTCTTACAGGCAGTGTTTACTAGTTGACTTTTATATCCAAATCATTAAGTTTTTTTTTTAATTTCAGAAGCGTCTTTTAATTGATATTATTACACCTAGTTGTCTTCATTCTTTGGTTTCGTCTCGTCTTACTGTTACCTTCATTATTATTTTTGAGACATCTCATTACGGTACCTATGATTTACTGGTATTTTGTTATTGGCGATTAACTCTTTTAAATTTGTCTTTATAAATCAACATGAGTTTATTTTTGTTTCTATATGTTATGTTAACTTTGTCTTTATAAATCAACATGTGTTTATTTTTGTTCTATATGTTATGTTAACTATTCATATATTGCATCCATTATATAATCCTGCCTATGTTTTCTCATTGGCTGATATAAATCTTCCCATATCTTGAAATCTTGATATACTTTTATCTTCATTTTTTGTATCAGTGGAAATCGTCACTATGATCTCTATTGTTTTCATTTATTAACATTTGCAAGGCAGTAAGGAAGTCACAGGAAATCTGAAAACAGAACGGAACAGTAAGAGGACTAGACACGTTTAAAGATCCATTGATGTCACATTTTGATGTGTAGACACCGTCTGATATTAACAACTTTCTACAAACGGATAATTTGCTAAGAGTAAGTAAAACTGATGACATCTCTTTGTTCTGTAAGAGAGCGACGGTAGAGTAGCGGTTACTGTGGTAGTAACAGAAAAGGTCCTCTTGTTCATTACGTCAATCGAACGACATCTAGGTAAACTCCGTCTTGAATGGGTAACGGAGAATTTCGTCTGGAGAAATGCTGATCAAATTGTTAATGCGTCAAGAAAATAAGAACCAAAAACACATTGGCGTTAGCATCGTATTTCCCATACTCTGCTCTCGATACGTGGCAGAGTTCTTTCTCTTTATGACCAGAATCGTAGCAGAGTTCTTTCTCTTTCTGACCAGAATCGGAACAGAGTTCTCTCTCTTTCTGATCAGAATCGTAGCAGAGTTCTTTCTCTTTCTGACCAGAATCGGAACAGAGTTCTCTCTCTTTCTGATCAGAATCGGAACAGAGTTCTCTCTCTTTCTGATCAGAATCACAGCAGAGTTCTCATTCTTTCTGACCAGAATCGGAACAGAGTTCTCTCTCTTTCTGATCAGAATCGGAACAGAGTTCTCTCTCTTTCTGATCAGAATCGTAACAGAGTTCTCTTTCTTTCTGATCAGAATCGGAACAGAGTTCTTTCTCTTTCTGATCAGAATCGGAACAGAGTTCTCTCTCTTTCTGACCAGAATCGGAACAGAGTTCTCTCTCTTTCTGACCAGAATCGGAACAGAGTTCTCATTCTTTCTTACCAGAATCGGAACAGAGTTCTCTCTCTTTCTGACCAGAATCGTAGCAGAGTTCTCATTCTTTCTGACCTGAATCGGAACAGAGTTCTCTTTCTTTCTGACCAGAATCGGAACAGAGTTCTCTCTCTTTCTGATCAGAATCGGAACAGAGTTCTCTCTCTTTCTGATCAGAATCGCAGCTTAATGGTTTCTCTTCTTGGCTAGAATCGTGTAATGCTCTATATTTTACTGACCAGAATCGTGTAATGTTCTAAATTGTCCTTTATTTAGAGCAAACACTGTAAAACCCACGGCCACACGTTTTATATATATATATATATATATATATATATATATATATATATATATATATATATTCTCTGTTATGTTTTTCCTGTTTTTTTTGTTGAATTTAATTTTGATATTTTTATTTTGTACATATGCTGTTGATTCTATTTAAGTGTTCTTGTGGATCTTCTTTGCTGTGCCCGTTCAGGAGAAGGGTCGTAGGGTCTTGCTTAATTTTGGTTAAATGGTCCGGACGCGAACATTCAGGTATTAATCGCTGTTCGCTTTCATCTGGCGCTGCTGTCCGTCAAAGAGCGGTCCTTAAAGTGGATAGAGAGAGCCCTTGAAAGTTAGTTGGGCAAACATTGGTGAGGTGCAGTAGCTGACACCAAACCGCGCGGCTTACATTCCTAAACCCGTTACATTCATTAGCTTCGTCTTTTATGTTATTTTTTTTTAACTCTCTTCACCTGTCATATTTATTCAGGTCGTTACCTTCATTGGGTAAATGGACATTTATGCTAAGAAGTTTTTTTTTTTTTGTTGTTTTTTTTTTGTGTGTTTGGTAAGAAATGGAGAGGACGAGATGATCATAAAGGAAAACGTTTGAGAAGCGTTGCATTGAGTAATCTAAATCTGCGGGGATGCAATCTTGTGAGGGCGTTTCTTCGGGGATAGTTTAACTGGGTGGAACTTTGTAACTTTACGCAGACCAAGTTACGAGGGCGGCCGTGAGCTGTTGTTGACATTCGTAATAATTATTTACTTGTTATTTCTGTACTTTCCCGAAAGTTGTGTACATTATGATCATATTCTGAGTCGTGTGAGTTCATAATGATAAAGCTCTTTCAAGTATTTTCATTGTTCATATTTCTTGGTTATAGTTAGTGTTTTTTTTATTTCGCCAAACCATTTTTGAGAGGTCTGTTTTGTTGTTGCTCTATTGGTTTATCTGTAATTCTTACAGGCAGTGTTTACTAGTTGACTTTTATATCCAAATCATTAAGTTTTTTTTTTTAATTTCAGAAGCGTCTTTTAATTGATATTATTACACCTAGTTGTCTTCATTCTTTGGTTTCGTCTCGTCTTACTGTTACCTTCATTATTATTTTTGAGACATCTCATTACGGTACCTATGATTTACTGGTATTTTGTTATTGGCGATTAACTCTTTTAAATTTGTCTTTATAAATCAACATGAGTTTATTTTTGTTTCTATATGTTATGTTAACTTTGTCTTTATAAATCAACATGTGTTTATTTTTGTTTCTATATGTTATGTTAACTATTCATATATTGCATCCATTATATAATCCTGCCTATGTTTTCCTCATTGGCTGATATAAATCTTCCCATATCTTGAAATCTTGATATACTTTTATCTTCATTTTTTGTATCAGTGGAAATCGTCACTATGATCTCTATTGTTTTCATTTATTAACATTTGCAAGGCAGTAAGGAAGTCACAGGAAATCTGAAAACAGAACGGAACAGTAAGAGGACTAGACACGTTTAAAGATCCATTGATGTCACATTTTGATGTGTAGACACCGTCTGATATTAACAACTTTCTACAAACGGATAATTTGCTAAGAGTAAGTAAAACTGATGACATCTCTTTGTTCTGTAAGAGAGCGACGGTAGAGTAGCGGTTACTGTGGTAGTAACAGAAAAGGTCCTCTTGTTCATTACGTCAATCGAACGACATCTAGGTAAACTCCGTCTTGAATGGGTAACGGAGAATTTCGTCTGGAGAAATGCTGATCAAATTGTTAATGCGTCAAGAAAATAAGAACCAAAAACACATTGGCGTTAGCATCGTATTTCCCATACTCTGCTCTCGATACGTGGCAGAGTTCTTTCTCTTTATGACCAGAATCGTAGCAGAGTTCTTTCTCTTTCTGACCAGAATCGGAACAGAGTTCTCTCTCTTTCTGATCAGAATCGTAGCAGAGTTCTTTCTCTTTCTGACCAGAATCGGAACAGAGTTCTCTCTCTTTCTGATCAGAATCGGAACAGAGTTCTCTCTCTTTCTGATCAGAATCACAGCAGAGTTCTCATTCTTTCTGACCAGAATCGGAACAGAGTTCTCTCTCTTTCTGATCAGAATCGGAACAGAGTTCTCTCTCTTTCTGATCAGAATCGTAACAGAGTTCTCTTTCTTTCTGATCAGAATCGGAACAGAGTTCTTTCTCTTTCTGATCAGAATCGGAACAGAGTTCTCTCTCTTTCTGACCAGAATCGGAACAGAGTTCTCTCTCTTTCTGACCAGAATCGGAACAGAGTTCTCATTCTTTCTTACCAGAATCGGAACAGAGTTCTCTCTCTCTTCTGACCAGAATCGGAACAGAGTTCTCTCTCTTTCTGACCAGAATCGTAGCAGAGTTCTCTCTCTTTCTGACCAGAATCGTAGCAGAGTTCTCATTCTTTCTGACCTGAATCGGAACAGAGTTCTCTTTCTTTCTGACCAGAATCGGAACAGAGTTCTCTCTCTTTCTGATCAGAATCGGAACAGAGTTCTCTCTCTTTCTGATCAGAATCGCAGCTTAATGGTTTCTCTTCTTGGCTAGAATCGTGTAATGCTCTATATTTTACTGACCAGAATCGTGTAATGTTCTAAATTGTCCTTTATTTAGAGCAAACACTGTAAAACCCACGGCCACACGTTTATATATATATATATATATATATATATATATATATATATATATATATATATATATATATATTCTCTGTTATGTTTTTCCTGTTTTTTTTGTTGAATTTAATTTTGATATTTTTATTTTGTACATATGCTGTTGATTCTATTTAAGTGTTCTTGTGGATCTTCTTTGCTGTGCCCGTTCAGGAGAAGGGTCGTAGGGTCTTGCTTAATTTTGGTTAAATGGTCCGGACGCGAACATTCAGGTATTAATCGCTGTTCGCTTTCATCTGGCGCTGCTGTCCGTCAAAGAGCGGTCCTTAAAGTGGATAGAGAGAGCCCTTGAAAGTTAGTTGGGCAAACATTGGTGAGGTGCAGTAGCTGACACCAAACCGCGCGGCTTACATTCCTAAACCCGTTACATTCATTAGCTTCGGTCTTTTATGTTATTTTTTTTTAACTCTCTTCACCTGTCATATTTATTCAGGTCGTTACCTTCATTGGGTAAATGGACATTTATGCTAAGAAGTTTTTTTTTTTTTGTTGTTTTTTTTTGTGTGTTTGGTAAGAAATGGAGAGGACGAGATGATCATAAAGGAAAACGTTTGAGAAGCGTTGCATTGAGTAATCTAAATCTGCGGGGATGCAATCTTGTGAGGGCGTTTCTTCGGGGATAGTTTAACTGGGTGGAACTTTGTAACTTTACGCAGACCAAGTTACGAGGGCGGCCGTGAGCTGTTGTTGACATTCGTAATAATTATTTACTTGTTATTTCTGTACTTTCCCGAAAGTTGTGTACATTATGATCATATTCTGAGTCGTGTGAGTTCATAATGATAAAGCTCTTTCAAGTATTTTCATTGTTCATATTTCTTGGTTATAGTTAGTGTTTTTTTTATTTCGCCAAACCATTTTTGAGAGGTCTGTTTTTGTTGTTGCTCTATTGGTTTATCTGTAATTCTTACAGGCAGTGTTTACTAGTTGACTTTTATATCCAAATCATTAAGTTTTTTTTTTAATTTCAGAAGCGTCTTTTAATTGATATTATTACACCTAGTTGTCTTCATTCTTTGGTTTCGTCTCGTCTTACTGTTACCTTCATTATTATTTTTGAGACATCTCATTACGGTACCTATGATTTACTGGTATTTTGTTATTGGCGATTAACTCTTTTAAATTTGTCTTTATAAATCAACATGAGTTTATTTTTGTTTCTATTGTTATGTTAACTTTGTCTTTATAAATCAACATGTGTTTATTTTTGTTTCTATATGTTATGTTAACTATTCATATATTGCATCCATTATATAATCCTGCCTATGTTTTCTCATTGGCTGATATAAATCTTCCCATATCTTGAATCTTGATATACTTTTATCTTCATTTTTTGTATCAGTGGAAATCGTCACTATGATCTCTATTGTTTTCATTTATTAACATTTGCAAGGCAGTAAGGAAGTCACAGGAAATCTGAAAACAGAACGGAACAGTAAGAGGACTAGACACGTTTAAAGATCCATTGATGTCACATTTTGATGTGTAGACACCGTCTGATATTAACAACTTTCTACAAACGGATAATTGCTAAGAGTAAGTAAAACTGATGACATCTCTTTGTTCTGTAAGAGAGCGACGGTAGAGTAGCGGTTACTGTGGTAGTAACAGAAAAGGTCCTCTTGTTCATTACGTCAATCGAACGACATCTAGGTAAACTCCGTCTTGAATGGGTAACGGAGAATTTCGTCTGGAGAAATGCTGATCAAATTGTTAATGCGTCAAGAAAATAAGAACCAAAAACACATTGGCGTTAGCATCGTATTTCCCATACTCTGCTCTCGATACGTGGCAGAGTTCTTTCTCTTTATGACCAGAATCGTAGCAGAGTTCTTTCTCTTTCTGACCAGAATCGGAACAGAGTTCTCTCTCTTTCTGATCAGAATCGTAGCAGAGTTCTTTCTCTTTCTGACCAGAATCGGAACAGAGTTCTCTCTCTTTCTGATCAGAATCGGAACAGAGTTCTCTCTCTTTCTGATCAGAATCACAGCAGAGTTCTCATTCTTTCTGACCAAATCGGAACAGAGTTCTCTCTCTTTCTGATCAGAATCGGAACAGAGTTCTCTCTCTTTCTGATCAGAATCGTAACAGAGTTCTCTTTCTTTCTGATCAGAATCGGAACAGAGTTCTTTCTCTTTCTGATCAGAATCGGAACAGAGTTCTCTCTCTTTCTGACCAGAATCGGAACAGAGTTCTCTCTCTTTCTGACCAGAATCGGAACAGAGTTCTCATTCTTTCTTACCAGAATCGGAACAGAGTTCTCTCTCTTTCTGACCAGAATCGGAACAGAGTTCTCTCTCTTTCTGACCAGAATCGTAGCAGAGTTCTCTCTCTTTCTGACCAGAATCGTAGCAGAGTTCTCATTCTTTCTGACCTGAATCGGAACAGAGTTCTCTTTCTTTCTGACCAGAATCGGAACAGAGTTCTCTCTCTTTCTGATCAGAATCGGAACAGAGTTCTCTCTCTTTCTGATCAGAATCGCAGCTTAATGGTTTCTCTTCTTGGCTAGAATCGTGTAATGCTCTATATTTTACTGACCAGAATCGTGTAATATTCTAAATTGTCCTTTATTTAGAGCAAACACTGTAAAACCCACGGCCACACGTTTATATATATATATATATATATATATATATATATATATATATATATATATATATATATATATATATATTCTCTGTTATGTTTTTCCTGTTTTTTTTGTTGAATTTAATTTTGATATTTTTATTTTGTACATATGCTGTTGATTCTATTTAAGTGTTCTTGTGGATCTTCTTTGCTGTGCCCGTTCAGGAGAAGGGTCGTAGGTCTTGCTTAATTTTGGTTAAATGGTCCGGACGCGAACATTCAGGTATTAATCGCTGTTCGCTTTCATCTGGCGCTGCTGTCCGTCAAAGAGCGGTCCTTAAAGTGGATAGAGAGAGCCCTTGAAAGTTAGTTGGGCAAACATTGGTGAGGTGCAGTAGCTGACACCAAACCGCGCGGCTTACATTCCTAAACCCGTTACATTCATTAGCTTCGGTCTTTTATGTTATTTTTTTTAACTCTCTTCACCTGTCATATTTATTCAGGTCGTTACCTTCATTGGGTAAATGGACATTTATGCTAAGAAGTTTTTTTTTTTGTTGTTGTTTTTTTTTGTGTGTTTGGTAAGAAATGGAGAGGACGAGATGATCATAAAGGAAAACGTTTGAGAAGCGTTGCATTGAGTAATCTAAATCTGCGGGGATGCAATCTTGTGAGGGCGTTTCTTCGGGGATAGTTTAACTGGGTGGAACTTTGTAACTTTACGCAGACCAAGTTACGAGGGCGGCCGTGAGCTGTTGTTGACATTCGTAATAATTATTTACTTGTTATTTCTGTACTTTCCCGAAAGTTGTGTACATTATGATCATATTCTGAGTCGTGTGAGTTCATAATGATAAAGCTCTTTCAAGTATTTTCATTGTTCATATTTCTTGGTTATAGTTAGTGTTTTTTTATTTCGCCAAACCATTTTTGAGAGGTCTGTTTTGTTGTTGCTCTATTGGTTTATCTGTAATTCTTACAGCAGTGTTTACTAGTTGACTTTTATATCCAAATCATTAAGTTTTTTTTTTAATTTCAGAAGCGTCTTTTAATTGATATTATTACACCTAATTGTCTTCATTCTTTGGTTTCGTCTCGTCTTACTGTTACCTTCATTATTATTTTTGAGACATCTCATTACGGTACCTATGATTTACTGGTATTTTGTTATTGGCGATTAACTCTTTTAAATTTGTCTTTATAAATCAACATGAGTTTATTTTTGTTTCTATATGTTATGTTAACTTTGTCTTTATAAATCAACATGTGTTTATTTTTGTTTCTATATGTTATGTTAACTATTCATATATTGCATCCATTATATAATCCTGCCTATGTTTTCTCATTGGCTGATATAAATCTTCCCATATCTTGAAATCTTGATATACTTTTATCTTCATTTTTTGTATCAGTGGAAATCGTCACTATGATCTCTATTGTTTTCATTTATTAACATTTGCAAGGCAGTAAGGAAGTCACAGGAAATCTGAAAACAGAACGGAACAGTAAGAGGACTAGACACGTTTAAAGATCCATTGATGTCACATTTTGATGTGTAGACACCGTCTGATATTAACAACTTTCTACAAACGGATAATTTGCTAAGAGTAAGTAAAACTGATGACATCTCTTTGTTCTGTAAGAGAGCGACGGTAGAGTAGCGGTTACTGTGGTAGTAACAGAAAAGGTCCTCTTGTTCATTACGTCAATCGAACGACATCTAGGTAAACTCCGTCTTGAATGGGTAACGGAGAATTTCGTCTGGAGAAATGCTGATCAAATTGTTAATGCGTCAAGAAAATAAGAACCAAAAACACATTGGCGTTAGCATCGTATTTCCCATACTCTGCTCTCGATACGTGGCAGAGTTCTTTCTCTTTATGACCAGAATCGTAGCAGAGTTCTTTCTCTTTCTGACCAGAATCGGAACAGAGTTCTCTCTCTTTCTGATCAGAATCGTAGCAGAGTTCTTTCTCTTTCTGACCAGAATCGGAACAGAGTTCTCTCTCTTTCTGATCAGAATCGGAACAGAGTTCTCTCTCTTTCTGATCAGAATCACAGCAGAGTTCTCATTCTTTCTGACCAGAATCGGAACAGAGTTCTCTCTCTTTCTGATCAGAATCGGAACAGAGTTCTCTCTCTTTCTGATCAGAATCGTAACAGAGTTCTCTTTCTTTCTGATCAGAATCGGAACAGAGTTCTTTCTCTTTCTGATCAGAATCGGAACAGAGTTCTCTCTCTTTCTGACCAGAATCGGAACAGAGTTCTCTCTCTTTCTGACCAGAATCGGAACAGAGTTCTCATTCTTTCTTACCAGAATCGGAACAGAGTTCTCTCTCTTTCTGACCAGAATCGGAACAGAGTTCTCTCTCTTTCTGACCAGAATCGTAGCAGAGTTCTCTCTCTTTCTGACCAGAATCGTAGCAGAGTTCTCATTCTTTCTGACCTGAATCGGAACAGAGTTCTCTTTCTTTCTGACCAGAATCGGAACAGAGTTCTCTCTCTTTCTGATCAGAATCGGAACAGAGTTCTCTCTCTTTCTGATCAGAATCGCAGCTTAATGGTTTCTCTTCTTGGCTAGAATCGTGTAATGCTCTATATTTTACTGACCAGAATCGTGTAATGTTCTAAATTGTCCTTTATTTAGAGCAAACACTGTAAAACCCACGGCCACACGTTTATATATATATATATATATATATATATATATATATATATATATATATATATTCTCTGTTATGTTTTTCCTGTTTTTTTTTGGTCGTAGTTTGTAAATAGAACATCATTAAGTGCTCTCCTTTAGTTGTTGTCCCTTACTGTATCTTCTGGTCTTCTCCTGGTGTCATTTATATTTCTTACTGTTGACGTTCACCCGATGAACACTAAAGGAATGAATAGTCCCCTTCGCCAGCCGCCCTTAAAAGAATGTTAAGTGAGCGCAGATGCGCTGCGTTGTAGTTTATTTACGCCTTTCGGCCCAATACATCCGACTTCAGCACGTCATTTTAAAATATTTTTTTGCCTTCCCTCTTCGATCACTATTCGCTTGACCAGACTAAACCGGTTAGTATGCTTCTAAAGGCACCACGAAGAGATGGAGTAGGGTGTTGATGGTTCTGGTTCACCTTTCCTGACACTAGCCATCAGCACTAGCCATCAGCACTAGCCATCAGCATTAGCCGTCACTAGCACCTTCCACCTCTGTTTCTGTTAGGCGCCTTGCTTCCGTGCCTCCGTAATTTATAATTAATATCTCGGTCTCGAGTTCTCTTCATAAAATGTTTCTAGCAAAAGTAAACTAAAGTACCCCCGTCACGCAAAGTGACGTATAAGGAATATGGTGTTAGTGACCATAATTTTACAGACCTTCGGCACATGATTTTTGGGGTAATGTGGTCGGTATTACCCCCGTGCCGCTTTACTTTCCCAGAAAAAAAAAAAAAAATCCGGTACCCATTTAAGGCTGGGTGTCCCGGAAGCCGTCGGTTGGGATCGAACATTACCTCTTGTCCTCAACATGCTTCTACGTTCCATTTTTTATCCAATATGTTTTTTTTTTTTTCGTTCGCCAGCTTTTCTAAAACGAAATCCCTAGAGACTAGGAACTGAATTTTGCGTGTTAATCCGTTTTTCTCTGGCAGCATTGTGCTCCGACTTCGGAGGTACTCATATTTTTTTTCATCGATGAGTAATTGACGTTTCAAGTCGGGCCTCGCTGCTGAGACCAGGGGTGGTTACCGCAGAGAGAACTTATAAATCAAAATCCCAACCGGTGGAGCCGGGATTTGAACCTGCAACCTCTCTGTCTTGAGGCCGGCGTCTTGCCTCGAGACCAACCAGTCCCCGATCCAATAAGTGAGAGCTTGTATAGTAATGCTTGCGGTAGACTTTTAAAGAGTGTGTTTACTCCACCCATACTGTATGTTATTTATCATTGCATATTTTCATTTACAGTGTTGTGTAAAATATTTTAATATAATTTTAATAATACAAATATTTGTATTTTCTGTCTCCTTCGACAGTTACAAATGTATTAGAGGTTGTGGAGAAGGTGTTATTATTTATGTGGCAGTTTGAATAGCGTCTCTATTTGTTAGGAACGCGTAACTTAGCTTTTTTTGTTTACACAACACGACATTTATGATTCGTTTTGATCTGAAGACAGACTACAGTAACTGGGGCAGGGAGCGAACCATAGCTGACTGGTTGCTGTTAGAATCAGTGAAGCAAAATTGATGAAGATTCTGCTCTATTTTCTAATAGTGGGTCTGAGAACAGCGTGGTCAAGAGAGTGTGGGTCGAAGAAGAAAGGCAAGCATCACCCATAAGTGACATGCTGAAACCGGATGTATCGGTAGTGGACTGAGAGGCACAGATATCGTAGCTTGTTGTAAACTAGGATGCAACGCATATACGCCCTTTTAACGACAATCTCAACTTGGAGGGAAGAATTAACGGTGGGTGGATGGATGGATGGATGGATGGGTGGGTGGGTGGATGAGTGGGTGGATGGATGGATGGATGGGTGGATGAGTGGGTGGATGGATGGATGGGTGGATGGGTGGGTGGGTGGATGGATGGATGTATGGATGGATGGGTGGATGGATGGATGGATGGATGGGTGGGTGGGTGGGTGGATGGATGGATGGATGGATGGGTGGGTGGATGAGTGGGTGGATAGATGGATGGATAGATGGATGGATGGATGGGTGGGTGTGTGGGTGGGTGGATGGATGGATGGATGGGTGGGTGGGTGGATGAGTGGGTGGATAGATGGATGGATAGATGGATGGATGGATGGATAGATGGATGGATGGGTGGAGGGATGGATGGGTGTGTGGGTGGGTGGGTGGGTGGGTGGATGGATGGATGGATGGATGGATGGATGGATGGATAGATGAAAAGACATATTATGATAGAGTAAATATTGCTTTCCTCAAGGTTTTTCTGTCATTAGTTAAATCACTGAGTAGTCGTGGAGGTTGTACATGACATTATCCAGATACAAGTACAATTTCAGAGAAATCAAGGAAGTTTCTCAGGAACAGCTACATGAACAAATGGAATACAGAACACCAGGGCTACCCACAAAAATGATGTGTACTACCAGCTCAACAGAAAAGAACAAGTGACAAGTTTTAGACTCATTGAACATGCCACAACAGATTGAAACACCAGCTTTTCAACACCATAAAGATAGGAACCTCTGATGAATGAGACTGTAGCACAGGCAAAATGACTGCTGAACATCTGCTACAACCATGCTCAACATAAGATGAACAGAGAAGGTTTATGTGGCCATCACCGGTACCATATCAGGACATGCTGTATGGTGATGTCACCAGCTTTGAGCTGAAGAGCGCTATTTTTCATCTTATTAATATTGGCATCAAAAGGCGTTCGATGTGGAAGAATATGAAAGAGCGAGTGAGGTCGAAATAGAGAAAAAGAAGTATAGAAACTAAAAAAAATATAAAGAGTGCAAGAGATGGACAAAAAATGATAGTAAGGGGAATAGACTGAGTGAGAAATAGTGATAGGTGAAGAGAAAAGAAAGTAGTGAGAGGGTAAACAAGAAAGACAGATTTTTTGTAAAGAATAAAACTGTGGTATAAAGAACAATAAAATGTGATTCATTGAAAGCGTCAATGGGCAGACTTAAAGAAATCAGCATTTTGTCAGCAAATAAAGTGTGTACGGAGATCCTACTTTGTTGCTCACGTCTGGTTTGTGCTGTCAGTTGACCTCTCGTGTTCGTGATCTCGATTTCCGAATATCAGAACTACTCACCCATCAATACATCCGGACATTCTCTTGTGTAACACAACCTATCCAGCTCCAAATCCTTCCGTTATCACTTTGTAAATTTCGCTTTAGTTTTGTCTGTTAAGTAGTTAATGATCTTATTTCGATGAAATATTATGAGGGTTCATCTTTGTCGTGTATTTTTATTTTATTTTTCATTTCATAATTGGTAGTGAAAGAGAGAGAGAGAGAGAGAGAGAGAGAGAGAGAGAGAGAGAGAGAGATCAGGATTAGGGAAGTAAATTAAAAGATTAGAGTGACTATTAGAAAAGGAAATGAGCTGGAAAAAAGAGAAACTTTAAAAAGAGACTGAAAAGAGATGGAATTGGACAAAAAGAAAGAGATGGGGGTGGGGGAGGAGAAGGAAGATGAGTAAGTGGAGAAGAAATATTGAAAAATTGAGAGTTGGAAAAAAAAAAGAAAATAGAGTGGGTAATGAGATATGGAGGTGGGTAATGAGATATGGAGGTGGGTAATGAGATATGGAGGTGGGTAATGAGATATGGAGGTGGGTAATGAGATGGAGGTGGTTGGTGAGATGGAGATGGTTAAATAGAGATGGTGGTAGTTACTAAGAAATTAATGTGGTTAATGAGAGATAAAGGGAGTTTATGAGAGGGTGTGATTAATTCAAAATGGATAATGAGAAATGGGGATGATTGAGTGAAAATGCTTAATGGGAAATGGAAGTGGTTAATGGGAGATGGAGATGATTAATGGGAAATGAATGTGGTTAATGCAAAATAGATGTAGTTAATGAGACTTGGAGATAGTTAGTGAGAGATGAAGGCGGTTAATGAAATATAGATTGTTAATTATATGACGGTGATTGTTAATGAGAAATGGAGATACTTTATGAGTGATGGAGGTAATTAATAAGAGAACTGATGGTTAATAAAATTGTAGGATGTTCATGAGAAATGGAGGTGGTTAATGAGAGATGTCAAAAAATGAGTGGAATAGGAAAGAGATTGAAAGGGAAAAAGAGGAAGGAATAAAAAGGGTAAGAAAGGTTGAACGATTTAGATTAAAAGGGAGGGAAAAATAACATAAAGATGGAAAAAGATAGAAAAGAGCAAGAAGTTGAAGAAAGTGTGACGAGGGGTGTGTGTTTGTGTGTGATGCACCAAATAAACGCTATACATTTTATTGCAAATTCTCGTTGAAAGAAAATATCACATGAACACTGGTATAGAAAGATGGAAATAGGGCATGACAGATAATAATTATGTTACTGTTCATTCAGAGTACTCGCATGTTGACAGGCGCATTCGCTCTGGGGGAGATTCTAAAAATCGTGTGTTGTGCTTCTCGTTCTCAATATTGAAGTGTTGATGGCAAGACGTCGCGCCCTCGACCAGTGGGCCTCTCTGAGCTTTCAACGGGTCTTTATTTACACTTTGCCATCAACCAGTTACCTGTAGTGGTGCTATTGGCCTAGACCCAGGCATGCTGTGACAGGCTAGGCCCGGGCACGGACGGGAACAAGACGTTCGGCAAGTAAATAAATTTAGGCCTGTACAAATGAGTGGTAACAACAGTAATACACGTGAGACACACTTCTCTTAAATGTTTTTGTTTTGACGGATGCATTTATTTAATTTATGTACATGTCTTATAGATGAATTTGTTTGACTCTGTATGCTTCTTGTTTCACTGGTGTATTTATTTGATCTCTTAACTGTTTCACTTAACTTGTCACCACTACGTCGGTGTGTCCTTTTCTTTTCCTCCGAGGTCACTCACTTCATGGCTGGTTCTTGTTGCTGCTGTTGACGGATTGCCACGAGTTGATGCGAGCAGGTTGTCCTTTGACTGATAAGATGATGTAGCGGGTCGTAATGGCTTTCTTGACATTCCCGGCTCTTACTGGAGAGGTTGGAGTTCGTCTGTCCCATGCTATGCTGGGAAACTACTAGTCCTGCCCAGAGGTACTGCAATACTGGGTCCTCTATATCAGTAACAGCCACCACTACAGGGAACACGGCGATCCTAGCTTCTGTTAGCCAGTCTGGTTTGACGCAGACTGTTTCCAGGGGAGACCACGAGGAGGTAGAACTGCTAGGTCTTGGTCGGATGATGGTGCGCCGACCCTGCTATTGCGACCGCAGGACGCAGGCGCTTCTGCTCCCCCGCAGTTCTTGTTACTCTATTTTGTATAACAATGTGACTTGTCCAGCTTCACATTCTGCCTGCTATCACTCATATCACTGTTTCATGTCCTGTTGGTTGCATTTCTTCATAAGCTTTTGGATTGCTGATATTTTATCAAAGTATTCTAAGGATTTTCTGTCATAAATTGTATCACATGATGATAGTCTTTATCCTTCCTTTTCTCCTGTTCTTCAGCATTTAGATCTGTACAAAAACACTGCGAGTAAGCAGCATTACTGTTTCCTTAGCTGGACTATTGTCTTGTACAGGAATGGCCTCTATATGTTGAATATATTGGTGACATCTATTTTAGACCTGTTTTTTTTTTTTTTTTTTTTTTTTTTTGCTTTATTTTGGGTGTTTTTGGTTGACACACGTTTTGATTTCACCCCATCTGATGGTACGCTATTGTAAAAAGATAAATCTGGGATCAATGAGGAATTCTCACAGAGGCCAACGCAAACAGGAAGCTCCTAAAAAACATAAGAAAGATATGTTAACGTAAATACTACCCACGTTGCCACCTCACTGACCAAACTGCCATTTCCTCTTTCTACTAAGCAAACCTGTCTAGCTTGGTGTAGTAGAATACTACTACCTTGTGCCGCCATATGAACAAAAGGGGTCTGTGATCTGACCATTTCCTGATTAGGGGCTCATTCATTTCCCCATCTTTTTACCACGTGCTGATGTTGCTCTGACTTTAGCTAAGAAGAAATATCTGTAGTCGTGCTTCTCTGTTATGTGTTGTCTTGTTTTAATGACGCAGGAATTTGACCGAAACGTTTATAATTTTCTTCTGTTTTCATTTTATTTAAGCTGTTACATACAATTGTATGTCTGTTGTTTCATGTTTTCATGTATCCAACTTTAAAAGTGGCCCCACGCGGACGATATTACATATTTGTTCCTATCTCCGTTTATAATATGTACAAGACTTATGCAAACTTCTATCATTATCTGTGATGCAAACATCTATCATTATCTGTGATGCAAACATCTATCATTTTCTGTGATGCAAACATCTATCATTTTCTGTGATGTAAACATCTATCATTATCTGTGATGCAGACATCTATCATTATCTGTGATGCAAACATCTATCATTTTCTGTGATGTAAACATCTATCATTATCTGTGATGCAGACATCTATCATTATCTGTGATGTAAACATCTATAATTTTCTGTGATGTAAACATCTATCATTAACTGTGATGTAAACATCTATCATTTTCTGTGATGTAAACATCTATCATTTTCTGTGATGTAAACATCTATCATTATCTGTGATGTAAACATCTATCATTTTCTGTGATGCAAACATCTATCATTAACTGTGATGCAAACATCTATCATTTTCTGTAATGCAAACATCTATCATTATCTGTGATGCAAACATCTATCATTTTCTGTGAAGCAAACATCTATCATTATCTGTGATGCAAACATCTATCATTATTTGTGATGTAAACATCTATCATTTTCTGTGATGCAGACATCTATCATTTTCTGTGATGCAAACATCTATCATTATCTGTGATGTAAATATATATCATTTTCTGTGATGTAAACATCTATCATTTTCTGTGATGCAAACATCTATCATTTTCTGTGATGCAAACATCTATCATTATCTGTGATGTAAACATCTATCATTTTCTGTGATGCAAACATCTATCATTATATGTGATGCAGACATCTATCATTATATGTGATGCAAACATCTATCGTTATGTGTGATGCAAACATCTATCATTATATGTGATGGAAACATCTATCGTTATGTGTGACACAAACATCTATCGTTATATGTGATGCAAATATCTATCGTAATATGTGATGCAAATATCTATCATTATCTGTGACACAAACATCTATTGTTATATGTGATGCAAATATCTATCATTATCTGTGACACAAACATCTATCTTTATATGTGATGCAAATATCTATCGTTATATGTGATGCAAATATCTATCATTATCTGTGACACAAACATCTATCGTTATATGTGATGCAAATATCTATCATTATCTGTGACACAAACATCTATTGTTATATGTGATGCAAATATCTATCGTTATATGTGATGCAAATATCCGACGTTATCTGCGACACAAACATCTATCGTTATATGTGATGCAAACATCTATCGTTATATGTGATGCAAATATCTATCATTATCTGTGACACAAACATCTATTGTTATATGTGATGCAAATATCTATAATTATCTGTGGCACAAACATCTATTGTTATATGTGATGCAAATATCTATCATTGTCTGTGACACAAACATCTATCGTTATATGTGATGCAAACATCTATCATTATCTGTGACACAAACATCTATTGTTATATGTGATGCAAATATCTATCATTATCTGTGACACAAACATCTATTGTTATATGTGATGCAAATATCTATCCATATCTGTGATGCAAACTTCTGTGTACACGACTTATATGGAGCTACAAACGATGAAAACAACAAGGAGATCACAAATTGAAAGTTACAAATCATGTTGTTTAGATTGTATTGTGTGGCCTTTTTTCGTCTTTGCAAACAATCAATATATAACAAGCATTCAGTGAATGTCACTGGTTATGTACGAGTAGAGTGCCTTTTCCTCTAAGCTAACATTTCCTTTTGTCTATTGTGTCTGCGTAAGTAGTAGTGTAAGTGGCTGTGAACTCAACAGAAAAGTGGAATAACATGCACCGAAATACAATAGATTTGGCACCGACTTTGCACCAAAACGGTGCCCAAAAAAAAATTTTTTTTTCGAATTCGCGATTTTTTCGAACTTCATTATTTTTTTGGGAAAAAATTTTTTTTTGGGAAAAAATTTTTTTTTTGGTGTTCGTCAGTTTGTCGAATCACTGAGAGCTTAACTCGGGTAAATTCAATGGAGACTCGGTGCTAATCCGGTGATCGTCGCTCCGTGTCCGTGATCGCCTCGCTCGTGTTAGAAATTTGTGAAAGAGTATTTTAAAAGAGTATGTGATAAATATGTTTCAAAACGTTAAGAAATATAGTTAAATGTGATAAAACTGATTTTTAAAAAAGGCGAAATAATAAAAACTATGAAAAAAAATAAGCTGTAAATACTGACGGAAAACTAGTCAAGAAACTGGAATGACATTTTTGTTGACTGGGCTAGTGGTACTTGAGGAATGCTATTGTTAGAATCGCTTACAAGGAATCGTGGTCATTGTTAGGAGCTGCATTGTTAGGCTCCGTGTTTAGAGTTAAAGTTAGGTAGAGGCATGTCGGGGACAGCGGTTCTAAAAGGGGTATCTCGCGGGTCGGATGGCGGGTCGTCGTGCGGGTGGGGAAAGGTGCCTTTATTGGTTATCATCATGTGTGGGTATTAGGCAACAGGAGGCGACATGTAAAAAAATGCTGACAGGCAATTATTAGTATCGTTAGCATCATGTATTCTGACCTTCCCTCCTTGTTTTCTAACACAACTTCTAGATTTCTGACCATGCCCCTCAACATCCCCCTTCATGTGCCTACTATCATCATGTGCCTCAACACTATCACCATGTCCTTCAACACTATCATGTGCCACCCTCAACATCCCCCTTCATGGCCTACTATCAGCATGTGCCTCAACACTATCACCATGTCCCTCAACACTATCATGTGCCTCCCTCAACACTATCATCATCTTGTGCCACCCTCATCATCATCATCATGTGCCTCAACACCACCCTTCATATCAGCCACCCTCAAGACTATCATCATGTGCCTCAACACCACCCTTCATATCATCAAGCCACACAAAGTATCAATCATCTCTCTCACACATTCATGGTAAACCAAAACAAAACTCGTTCTATATTTTCACAACTTTATTAATACATCAAATATACGACACATATATATTACTGTCCGGTTGTTGATAATTTTAAGCGTCTGGGTTTCCTCCCTCCTGTTTTGGTGGTAGTGTTTGTTAAATGTCTATCAACACGGGTGCATAGGAAGTGTCATTAGCCTTCAAAACACAACCGCCCTCCATTTTGACAAAACCTTGATCAAAGCTGGAATAGGTAATCGGTGACTCTGCTGAAACACCCGCGGCATTCATATTGGGTGCCGGATCTGTCGGCTGATTAACAAGAGCGAAGTTCCCCTGATTAACAAAGGGGGGCGTGTAGTCGATTAGATTCGTGTCAACAAGAGATGGTATGTAGTTTTGGTGGTTAACGACAGGCGGCGTGTAGTTGATCTGATTAACGAGAGGTGGCGTGTAGCTGATCTGGTTAACAACAGGCGGCGTGTAGTTGAGGTTAGCATAAGCGGTTAAAATTTCCTCTCGCATCTCGACTAACGCGATAAATTCCTCTCTCGATAGTGTTATCCCAGTTCTGGTAGGAAACTTAAAAAAACTATCACCGCTATATGTCCTTATATTTATCAATGGTCTGTTACGAAAAACACAAACCGAGACTGCCTTAACGCCATCTTTAGACAATGGAACTACAGTCTCATTTCCACGTGACATAAATATGCGCTGATCACTGAGATCAAACGAAATTGGCGTATTCAAGCTACACGACTCCATATTCAAAGAAAAAACAAACCACCTGGCAACAGACGTTGGTTATGTGTGTGTGTGTACACTGCTCGACTGGGGGGTTTTTATACCCGTTTATCGGGTCGAGGACCGTCTATTTATAGCAGCTAACGCAATACGTTATCAGGCGTGGTAATCAGTCGTGTTGCGACATGTTCAGTGACCTCTGGAACTGACCCAATAGGGGGGTGATGTGTGGGGAAATATGATGCGTGTAACAATTCGGTCTCAGGTAACGCGGCTTGAGACTAAGAAACTCCTCCTCCCCCTGTAGTGTTTATATAGGTTGTGGATTTTAAAAATAGGTGTTAGTTGAAGAGGGGGAAACCTCGCGCGCTGACCTAAAATCACTCGTTGTTATTTTCGTCGGTGGCGTATCACTAAGTTAGTAGCACTTGCGAGGATGGATCCCCGATGGAATCATCCCTTCACAGCTCTGATAGCCGGTCCTACCGGGTGTGGAAAACGGTATTTGTGCAAAAGTTTATACAGAACCTTCACGAGCTAGCTGTCCCCGTACCGGAGGAAGTTATATGGTGTTATGGGGAATGGCAGCCGATATACGAGACTATGGGGTCAGTGAGATTTATCGAGGGTCTACCAGACGTCGATAATTGGAAGGTGGTAAGAAGAGAAGACTGATCGTCATCGATGACTTGATGTCTGAGACGGAACGAGCGGGTAACAAAATTATTCACCAAAGGTGGTCATCACAGAGATATTAGTGTGATGTACATTGTTCAAAATCTATTCGGAAAAAATAAAGAACATCGAACCATAAGTCTCAATACGCACTATTTAGTCCTTTTCAAGAACCCGAGAGACGGGAGTCAAATTATGAATCTGGGTAAACAAATGTACCCGGTCGGGTGGGGTACCTCCAAGATAGTTTAAGGACGCGACAGCGACTCCTCACGGTTATTTGCTGGTCGATCTTCGTCAGGACACACCTGATAATCTTAGGTTGAGAACAAAAATATTCCCGGGGGAGAGACAAATCGTCTACGTGCCAAAGTAGAGAATCATGTGTGATCAAGCACTTAGACGGCACGGTGAAATGTTGAAATGTATGCGCGCCGCCTCGCCGACCGGTTTAAGAGCCATATTAAAAACAGCCTCTCCCAAACTCATTAACTTTTTGTGCGAGTGTTGTCATAACATATTAAAAGGTAATGTTAGACTCACTCAGCGACAGAAGTGCGAGCTACGTCGACACAAGAACAAGTTGAGACTTCTCACTAAAAAGAAACCGAGTCTTAAGCGGTGGAAAGAGATTCTACAAACCGGTGGGTTCATAGGTGCTTTGCTCCGTCCTATATTAAGTATTCTCGGTGGAGTACTAGGTGCGTAACAATGGCCAAAAAAATGATTTTGGTGGATCCTCGATTCCTCGAGGGTCTTAAACAGACTACTACCACGTCCTATAGCCCACCCGAGGCGATCGGTGACAACTTGAGAGATTTAGATGATGAAATGCAACGCATCCTATTCCGCGATGATTTAGCACCCGCCGATAAGCCAGAGTGTACCAACGTGCCCTGCATCAATATTTAACTAGATTGGAGCAGTATAAACGACGCTCATTGGGCTCGGTCGATCTCATTCAACACAACACGGCAACAGAAAAAACACATTCCCCACCAACACCATCATTCGAGCTATCACCAGAGCAGACCAAGACACCACCACCACCACCAGCGGAAACCCCAAAGGTAGGTAATGAAACCACTCCGCCCGTAGCCACGTATAAACTGAGACCTAAAAAAAGAAAGAGCGGAATCCCAACACCAAAATGGGAACGGTGGAGAAAATATTGAGACGTCGTTACTTTGACCCTAGTCGACCAGGGGCGTATAGTGGTGCAACGGCCCTGCAACGTAACACCAAATTGGGACTCGCAAAGATCAAACAATGGCTGAGTCATCAGGATACCTATACCCTTCATAAACCAATTCGTCGCAGATTTGAAAGGCGTCCCATTATAACGAGTGGCCCCCAACAGCAATATCAGGCAGACCTAATCGATTTGAGACATTTGAAAAAACACACGATGGATATTCCTATTTGGTTTCTTGCGTGGACGTTTTTAGTAAATTCGCGTGGTCTGTACCGATACGAACCAAACGGGGAAATCCTTAGTGGAAGCCGTCGGTAAGATATTTCTCGATGGGAAACCCGCGAGTTTTCAAACCGATAAGGGTCAGAGTTTCTGAACAGAACATTTCAGAAATTCCTCGCTGACAACAACGTTCACTTTTTCACTACGCAGAACGAAGATATCAAGGCCGCCGTGGTGGAACGCTTTAATAGGACTCTGAAACAACGGATGTGGCGATATTTCACGAAATCCAATAAGTTGTCTTATGTCCGAGTCCTCCCCGCCCTACTTCGAAGTTATAACCATTCGTATCACAGAAGTATAAAAATGGCACCGGTCGACGTCAACGCAGACAATCAAGAACAGGTATGGAACACGTTGTATAATAGCAAACGTAACTTTAAATTTGAAAGACCCCTGTACAAGCCCGGTGATCGAGTTAGACTGGTCCTGGGCAGAGCCAATTTTAAAAAGGGTTATGCCCCGGCTTGGACGGAGGAACTGTTTTCCATCAGTCGAGTAAATGAAACAAACCCCGTTACATATGTGTTGAAGGATGATAAGGGCGATGAGATAGAGGGGTCATTCTACACACCGGAAATTCAAAAAGTTGGAGACAAACACGAGTACAGAATCGAGAGTGTCATAAACCGAGCGTCGCACATCCTTTGGGCGAAAGGAGTGTTTAGTCAAATGGTTTGGGTACGATTCCTCATTTAACACTTGGATACCGTCCAAGGACATTGTCAGATACAAAAACTAGAGATGCGAGAGAAGAAGAGGAGGAAGTGGTAACTTTTGGTGGAGAGCCCGATTTGCGAGCCGTAAACTCGGGAGTCGGGAGAGACGGCGAATCGCGCTGGTGGGGTCGATGTTTGGGAAACTATCCCCCTACTTAGAACTTGTCTTTATTTGTCAAGTGGTAGTTATATATACAGTTGTAGCGGTCTCGCTGTTCAATCTGACCACCGAAAAGCCAGACGCGAAGGAGGGAAAACTGTGGATAGCCCTACTGAGCAGCTGTTTGGGTTACATGCTACCGAATCCAAACTTGGAGAGGCGACGGTGAAACGAGTAAAAAAAAAATGAGTTTTTATGTCACCCTGCCCAGCACGCATCTATGGAACTTTTTAAGGATAATAACCCAGGCCACTTTTTCGTTAAACTCCCTCAGACCATTGACATTTCGACGCAGTATGAGATCGCGCTGGTGGAGATACAGTTTCCGCTAAATTATTTCAATGTAATAGAGGGTGATGTCTGGATTCGCTATGAATCTCTCGGTAACGACGATATTTGCGACGCCAGATTTTATTTCAACGTGACATTGGAGCCTGGGTTATACACGAAACCCGATGCGTTCATCGGCGCGTTCGTGAGTTGATGGTTCGTCAAGTCCATGGATCGTGGGGTTGTGGTTCGTGGTTCGTTGTGATTTGGTCCAACATTTTGGACCTAGAATATAACTTCCTGCTCGTTGTGTCTAACTAGTATGACTATGTGAGTAGCTTTCGGGATTTTTAGGTCGACTTTTTGAGTATGACCCTAAATTTTTGTGTTCTGGGGTAAAATGTTTGCGATTTGGATGTAACTATCTGATCGATGTGTCTAACTAGTATCAGTATGGAAGTAGATAGGTTTCTTACCTTCCCTCCTTGTTTTCTAATGCAGCTTCCTAGATTTCTGACCTTGCCTCTTTGGTTTTCAGCCTTTGCTTCCTAGTTTTCTGTCCATGTCTCCTAACTTTGATTTACCGATTATATTTAAACTAGTCGGATGTGAGACTTCGTGTTATAAGCGCGCTTGATTCACGGACGTTTATTTTTCATAGTACTGTTCAGTCTAGCGGTCTGTGTTGTAGTGGAATATTTTACGGTTTTAGGTCGACTTTTTTAATATGAGCCTATTTTGTTTTGGTTTATCATGAATGTGAGAGAGACAGAGCGAGAGAGAGAGAAAGAGAGAGAGAGTGAGAGAGAGAGAGAGAGAGAGAGAGAGAGAGAGAGAGAGAGAGAGAGAGAATTTCGCTTGTTGATACTTTGTGTGGGTTGATGATAGGACATGCAGGGATGATGAGTTTGTCTCCAACTTTTTGAATTTTCGGTGTGTAGAATGACCCCTCTATCTCATCGCCCTTATCGTCTTTCAACACATATGTAACGGGGTTTGTTTCATTTACTCGACTGATGGAAAACAGTTCCTCCGTCCAAGCCGGAAGGTTTGATGTTGAGGGTGGCACATGATGATGATAGGACATGAAGGTTTGATGATGGTGTTGAGGGTGGCACATGATGATGATGTGTCAATTTGTGTGGCTTAGTGATGATTTTTATTTGACTTGAGTTAGCTTGGATATGCGATAGAGAGAGAGAGAGAGAGAGAGAGAGAGAGAGAGAGAGAGTGAGGGTGGCACATGATGATAGTGTTGAGGGTGGCCTATGATGATGATGTGTCAATTTGTGTGGCTTGGTGATGATTTTTATTTGACTTGAGTTAGCTTGGATATGCGATAGAGAAAGAGAGAGAGAGAGAGAGAGAGAGAGAGTCACTATTTAATGGTAGGGCACAAGATGATGATGGGATATGAAGGTTTGATGATGGTGTTTGGGGTGGCGCATGATGATGATAGTGTTGAGGGTGGCACATGATGATGATAGGACATGAAGGGGTGATGGTGTTGAGGGTGGCACATGATGATGATAGGACATGAAGGCAGAGGGGGTAGTTCCATTGTCTATAGATGGCGTTAAGGCAGTCTCGAAAACGCTTATGCTAACATCAACTACACGCCCTTTTTTGTTAACCAAGGGGACCTCACTCTTGTTAATCAGACGACAGCTCCGGCAGCCAGTATGGATGCCCAGGATGTTTCAGCAAAGTCACCGATTACCTATTCCAGCTTTGATCAAGGTTTTGTCAAAATGGAGGGCGGTTGTGTTTTGAAGGCTAATGAAACTTCCTATGCACCCGTGTTTGATAGACATTTAACAAACAGTACCACCAAAACAGGAGGGAGGAAACCCAGACGCTTAAAATTATCAACGACCGGACAGTAATATATATGATGTATTAATAAAGTTGTGAAATATAGAATTTTGTTTTGCTTTTCATTGAATGAGAAAGAGCGAGCGTCACTATTTAATATTAGCACACCTTACTACACGACACATGATGATGTTGGTAGCGATAACACACGACCACACGACCAGGGCATATCACCCAACAACAAAATATATACTCTACAGCACATTTATTCCACTCAAGAATCAAGTATTTGTAAGCGATTAGAGTCGATTTTTTAACAGATTGAGAAAGGATATGAAGGCGAGAGAGAGAGAGAGAGAGAGACTTTCAGAGATATGGAAAATAAATTAAGTGTCTGACAACACAGAAATAAATTTTTAAACAACAAATATATACTCTACAGCACATAATTTTTACTTACGGTTTGAGCCCTTTATTATAGAATGATCGACATCACTAGTATGATAAACTTATACTATTTACTTGTGTCTTGAGCTGTAACTATATACAAAAAAAAAAGAAAAACAGGACTCTTACCGAGACCACCACGCACTGGGAAAAAAAAACGCTATGTCACGGGTCACCTTAAAACGTCATCGATCATGTGAGCGGTCATGTTCCGGTCTTGTGACCGGAAGTCGGCATTCAACTAGCCTTCAATAACCTTCAATGTCATTGCTTGTCGCCTCCTGTCACGCAGTCCCAATTACCAGTATTTTAAATAACAACAATACCACCCCTATAACAACAATACCACCCCTAGTCACATGCCTCTACCTACTTTAACTCTAAACACGGAGCCTAACAATGAAGCTCCTAACAATGACCACGATTCCTTGTAAGCGATTCTAACAATAGCATTCCTCAAGTACCACTAGCCCAGTCAACAAAAATGTCATTCCAGTTTCTTGACTAGTTTTCCGTCAGTATGTTAACTTATTTTTTTCATAGTTTTTATTATTTCGCCTCTTTTAAAAATCAGTTTTATCACATTTAACTATATTTCTTAACGTTTTGAAACATATTTATCACATACTCTTTTAAAATACTCTTTCACAAATTTCTAACACGAGGCGATCACCGGACACGGAGCGACGATCACCGGATTAGCACCGAGTCTCCATTGAATTTACCTGAGTTAAGCTCTCAGAGATTCGACAAACTGACGAACACCAAAAAAAAAAATTTTTCCCCCCAAAAAAATAATGAAGTTCGAAAAAATCGCGAATTCGAAAAAAATTTTTTTTTTTTTTTGGCACCGTTTTGGTGCAAAGTCGGTGCAAAGTCGGTGCCAAATCTATTGTATTTCGGTGCATGTTATTCCACTTTTCTGTTGAGTTCACAGCCACCGCTACTACTACTTGCGTAGAAGATATTGGAACAATCAATTGACGCTAACTCTCTCTCTCTCTCTCTCCTCTCTCTCTCTCTCTCTTTCTACCCTCCACTTCTATGAGCTCAAAAGGAGGCAGTTCACACCAAATCTAAGTTGCATGGCACCCCAGAAAGTGAACGCGATACGCTCTCCATCGACTTTCTCAGGGTCCGCCTTCCTAATTTGTGTGCATCAATTTGCTCCAGTAGTCTCTGACCTTCCCTGGCCATTCACAAGGCAATGAATTAGGGCAAGATTTTACATCGGTGAATGTCACCACAGATTGGAACAATCATTGAAATGATTGAGACGTGCTCGCTAAGAAGAAAGTTTGAGTCCGTCTGCAAAAAATAGTCCTGTCCACAAGAAATAGTCCTGTCCACAAGAAATAGTCCTATCCACAAGAAATAGTCCTGTCCACAAGAAATAGTCCTATCCACAAGAATTAGCCCTGTTCACAAGAAATAGTCCTGTCCACAAGAAATAGTCCTGTCCACAAGAAATAGTCCTGTCCACAAGAAATAGTCCTGTCCACAAGAAATAGTCCTGTCCACAAGCTGATAAACATAACAACGTTGTTGTCTACTGTTACACTGCGGATAACCAACGTAGTCTGGGCAACAGTCTTGCATTCTCTAACTGTCACGGGTTGATAGATCGCAATCTCTTGGACACAAGATGATATGCGGCGGGTTGTAATGGCTTTTTTTTAATTCCCTGGATTTACTAAAGGAGTTTGAACTTGTCCTGTCTAGAGGTACTGCAATACTAGGTCTTCTATATCACTAAGTTTCACCACTATGGAGAACACGGCGATCCTAGCTTCTGTTGTTTGCCAGCCTATGTGACTTGTCCTGTCTAGAGGCACTGCAATACTAGTCTTCTATATCACTAAGTTTCACCACTATGGAGAACACGGCGATCCTAGCTTCTGTTGTTTGCCAGCCTATGTGACTTGTCCTGTCTAGAGGCACTGCAATACTAGGTCTTCTATATCACTAAGTTTCACCACTATTGAGAACACGGCGATCCTTGCCTTATCCAGCCTATTTTGACTTCGTAGTTTCCAGGAAGTCCAACTAGGAAGTCGAGTCGAGTTCTTGCTTAGCTGCCGACCCCAATAATGTGGCCGCAGAAGATCACAGGCGATTGAGCTCCTGCACAAACAGTAATGTGAGATAACAGGACGGCATCTTAACCCGATCTATTTAGACTAACGCACTTCGAATCTTAACAATCATGCTATTTACTACCTTTGCCAGTGAAGAGCTCGTTATTGTTATTTATTTACTTTTTTTTGAGTGGGGTTAGAAGAGTGAATGTGTGTAACCTTGACATTATTGTGACTGCAAGTTCGAGACTGACGTCTACCACACGTTAAATATTTAGGAAAATCCTTCGTTACAAGGTCACGACTCTCAATTCGCTTTTTTCCTTCTCAATAATTTATTTAAGTTAACATGGCGAGCATATTATGATTATTATATTTGCGCTTCATTATCGTAATTTCTGTCATGTTCTCAACGGGGCATGTAATTGTTACTTTCCGCCCAGCGCAGTTATCTACTGGTGCCAGTTGCGGCAATAATGGCGTCTGTTGATATGAAAACCCGTAAAATAAAGAAAATCATCCCATCACCACATTACCCCACCACCACATCACCCCACAACCACTTCACCACATCACCCCACAACCACTTAACCCCACCACCACATCACCCCACCACCACTTCACCCCACCACCACATCACACCACCACCATTTCACCGCACTACCACATCACCACACCAGCACTTCACCCCATCACTCCACCACCACATCACCCCACCACATCACTCGACCACCACTCGACCGCCACTTCACCCCATCACCACATCATTCCACCACCACTTCATCCCGCCACCACATCACTCGACCACCACTTCACCCCACCACCACATCACTCGACCACCACTTCACCCCACCACCAAATCACCACATCATTCCACCACCACTTCACCCCGCCACCACATCACTCGACCGCCACTTCACCCCACCACCAAATCACCACATCATTCCACCACCACTTCACCCCGCCACCACATCACTCCACCACCACATCACCTCACCACCACATCACCCCACCACCACATCACCCCACCACCACTTCACCCCACCACAAAATCACCACATCACCCCACCACCCCATCACCCCACCACCACTTCACCCCACCACAAAATCACCCCACCGCCACATCACCCCACCACCCATCACCACATCACCCCACCACAACTACACCCCACCACCACTTCACCCCACCACCAAATCACCCCACCACCACATCACCTCACCACCCCACCAACGCTTCACCCCACCACCAAATCACCCCACCACCACATCACCTCACCACCCCACCAACACATCACCCCACCACCACCTCACCTCACCACCACATCACCATTCTTGATCTAAGGCTTAACGTTTAGCGTGAACCCTCCGGTGTTAACAAACCTCTAAGCCCATGTCTCCCCCGTGCTGTGATCACAGCCCACATGTAAGGGCACGATAAAAGGGAATCACCGCACGTGAGATGGTATGCCGAATTCATTATCTCCAGATTTATACTTATGGTTTGGAGGCAATTATCTGTCGCTATCCATGGACTATGTAACACCATCATCTGGAATTCGCATACCCATGTACGACGTTGAACTTCAGTTGGTAGATGCGCGACAGAGGTGGGGTGCGGAATAGCTCAAGCTAGGGTTGCATTTTTAAAGAGTGAAAAATATATTATGCAACCTATATGTGTAAATGGAAAGGGTTTCTTCAGTTTTGACTAGCTAGTATTGACGTATGGATGTGAATCATGGACAACAGACAAGAAAAGTCATTTGAGGTCTCAGTAATGTGATTTTACAGACGACTGTTAAGAAGAATACTAGGACAGCTAAGAAGAGCAATAAGGACGTCCAAGGACAAAGAAAAAGAATCTGATTTCCAACACGAGAAAAAGATAATTGTCATTTTTGGTCGTGTAATAAGCATAGAGCAGTTGGAGTATACTGTGACAGCTGGAAAAACTGAGGAAATAAAAGAGTGGGGAAACAGAGAATAAATACAAAATAGTTTAAGTGAGTGATCTGGTAGGAAGTGAATGAATTAATTAACAGATGTAGAGAAATAAAGTGGCGGAGAGACGTGATCTCCTTAGCCAGTAGAGGTAAAGTACTTGACAATGATGATGATAGTGGTGGTGATGATGATGACCAATCTTTCCTTTGCCTGAAGTTTTCTTCTATATCTGCAACATCTTTTCTGGCATGATCACATACAGTTTTGCCTGTAGTGTTGTTAGACAATGGCATTTCCTCAGTCTACCATATTCAGAAGAGTCTTGAAGTATGTGTTCAACAGTCCATGTCCACATGTACATGTGGCTGATGTGCCAGTCTGAATTGTGTACACATATGACTATGGATTCGATTTGGCTTCATGACGCTAGGAAGATCAAGGATCAGAAGGAGAGACATCACAGAAATAAGGCCAACAACCGGTTATTTGATTTCATGATGCCAGGAAGATCAAGGATCAGAGGGACAGACATCACAGAAATAAGGCCAACGACCGGCCATTTGATTTCATGATGCCAGGAAGATCAAGGATCAGAAGGACAGACATCACAGAAATAAGACCAACGACCGGCCATTTGGCTTGTGATGACTGGAAGATCGAGGATCAGAGGGACAGACATCACAGAAATAAGACCAACGACTGCCATTTGATTTCATGATGCCAGGAAGATCGAGGATCAGAGGGACAGACATCACAGAAATAAGACCAACGACCGGTCATTTGATTTCATGATGCTAGGAAGATCAAGGATCAGAAGGAGAGACATCACAGAAATAAGACCAACGACCGGCCATTTGATTTCATGATGCCAGGAAGATCGAGGATCAGAGGGACAGACATCACAGAAATAAGACCAACGACCGGCCATTTGATTTCATGATGCTAGGAAGATCAAGGATCAGAAGGAGAGACATCACAGAAATAAGGCCAACAACCAGTCATTTGATTTCATGATGCCAGGAAGATCGAGGATCAGAGGGACAGACATCACAGAAATAAGACCAACGACCGGCCATTTGGCTTGTGATGACTGGAAGATCAAGGATCAGAGGGACAGACATCACAGAAATAAGGCCAACGACCGGCCATTTGATTTCATGATGCCAGGAAGATCGAGGATCAGAGGGACAGACATCACAGAAATAAGACCAACGACCGGTCATTTGGCTTGTGATGACTGGAAGATCAAGGATCAGAGGGACAGACATCACAGAAATAAGACCAACGACCGGCCATTTGGCTTGTGATGACTGGAAGATCAAGGATCAGAGGGACAGACATCACAGAAATAAGACCAACGACCGGCCATTTGGCTTGTGATGACTGGAAGATCAAGGATCAGAGGGACAGACATCACAGAAATAAGACCAACGACCGGCCATTTGGCTTGTGATGACTGGAAGATCGAGGATCAGAAGGAGAGACATCACAGAAATAAGACCAACGACCGGCCATTTGGCTTGTGATGACTGGAAGATCAAGGATCAGAAGGAGAGACATCACAGAAATAAGGCCAAAGACCGGCCATTTGGTTTCATGATGCCAGGAAGATTGAGGATCAGAAGAATAGACATCACAGAAATAAGGCCAACAACTATCATTGTCAACCTGAACCACGAAATAAAAATGCTTGTCCCTACGACGCTTCATGACATATGTACATTGAACAAGTTACGACAACTATATGTTGTGAACGCACTTCGCGAAGAGTGGCCTTTCCTGTGCCAGTCATTTATGTTTCTTTCAGGAGTTGTTGTTCTTGTTATTGCGTTCGCCAGCTTTCAACTCTGACGAAGTCCCTAGAGACTAGGAACTGGATTTTGCGTGTTAATCCATTTTTCCCTGGCAGCCGTGTGCAAAGGGTTCCCTCGCCGCACAGGCAGATAACTCCGACTTCGGAGGTACTCATGTTTTTTTCCGTCGATGAGTAACTGACGTTTCAAGCCGCGCCTCGCTACTAAGACCAGGGTGGTTGCCGCAGAGAGAAATCATAAATAAAAATCCCAACCGGTGTAGCCGAGATTTGAACCCACAACCTCTCTGTCCCGAGGCTGGCGTCTTGCCTCGAGACCAACCAGTCCCCAATGGACTTGGAATATGAGGAAACTGCAACAAGGAACACTTTTCATGCATAGCCTGCAATGGTTCCTGCCGCCTATCCACCATATACCAGAAGTTCACGTCCTCCCGAAAGTGATGATCGTTACATTTCTTTAAAATGTATAGCGCTTGATGATGTTAGGCCATCATTGTTGACTCCAATTTCGAACATATAAACACACAATTAGTCGTCAGATTATCCCCGTCGCACATCAAACAACAGACCATCAAATTAGCGTACGGCCGGTCTAGGGATTTACGATGAGCCATTACGATGACGTAGCACACATAATAATGTCGGACGCACTGCAATGACGCGCCTTTAGATTCTTGATTACTCTAGTGAATGCAGCCCACGACGAACAGAACACGGTGCATATTCCCCAAAGAGATAAAACTGCGGCTGACGAAGCATTTCACATTAATGAATAACATGAAAATAACTTGCGGCAAGCAAATCCATCAACGGTCATGAACAGCACCAATGTGACGTAACGCGCAGAACAAGCCTAGACGATGGAAGGTCGCATTCACAACACTTGAATTGTCGAAAATGGTATATTGCCGGCGTACGACATTGTTTTATCGGCGCAGAGGTAATAAGTAGATCATTATCCTGACTTTAACGCATATGAGTGCAATGTAGAACCGAAATTAATCAGACATCTAATGCACTATCTGTAGCGATCGAGAGAACGTGGACTAGATCCGCCATCTTAGAAACGGAAGTCACTCCTTTCAGGAGTTAAATCTTTCTTCATTTTTACGCTTAATAGCCGCTTGAGGTGCGCGTGACCGTGCGGCTAAAACCACTGTTCCCTTGGCTGAAAAGCTGACGTACGGTGTTCGAAGCCCGCGGTAGACAGAAAGGATTTTTCCCTATCGGGGGTGAAATAAAAATCCTGAGTCACACACGTCGTGGCGACTGCTTGACCAAGCGGCCTTTATCCCTCTGGTTCTACCGTTGCCCCCCGACATACACCAGCAATGGTACTATTTGTCGTAGACATATATAGAATAGTTTAATAGCCGCGTGTATTTAGCTTCTTGTGCTCCAGTCCATTCCATCTTTATCGCACATTTGTTGAGAACTACCCTTTAGCTTTATTTGATCTCGTGCAAGACAGCAGTTGTTTGAAGTCAGAGCTGTCTCTACTATGGAAGTAGAACAACCAGGGTAATAACTCTTTACTACCAGACATGTCTTGAGTTGTCTTCTTTTTCATGGCTTATCCACCGAGACTAACATTTTCATACTACGTGGATTTTTACTGGACTTTTCTTTCGAACTTTTTCTTGAATAGATTGTACTTTGTTATTTTTCTTGACGGAGTTGTGGTGCCTTCTTAACTAAAGAGCTCAGATTGTGTCTTCTAAAATACCACAGTTTTCACCAAAAAAACATATAGAAAACTACTTTGTGTAGGACCGCTTAGGTATTGAGGTCATAGCCAGAATTAGCGCTGTGAAGTTTAAAATTAAATTAAAAAGGTATACTACAACGAATAAGGGCAGAACGTATTTCAATGTAGGGTTTCTTAAAGAACAAGGAATTAAAGATAAATTCGCAGTCACAATATCAAACAAATACCAAGTCCTCCAACAACTAGAAAATACAATAAATATAGAAGATCATTGGAAACAGGTAAAAAATATATGGAAAGAGACATGCGAAGAAACACTGGGGAAAAGAGAACGCCAGAATAAGGCATGGATGACAGCAGAGACCCTGGATAAAATTAAAGAAAGAAAGAACAAGAAAGCAGACATAAATAAAAGCAAAACAAGAAGTAATAAAGCCAAGACACAGGAAGCTTACACAGAGGTGAACAAAGAAGTGAGAAGATGCATTAAAGGGATAAGAGGAAATATATAGATGAATTAGCTAAAGAGGCAGAAGAAGCAGCAAATAAAGGGAATATGAAAGAACTGTACAACAGCACAAAGAAATTAGGTGGAAAATACAAACAGATCAACGCCTTTATCAAAGATAAGAAAGGAAATCTGCTTAGTAATATAAAGGAACAAATGGAGAGATGGAAGGAGCACTTTGAAGAACTTTTGAACAGACCTGGCTCAAATAATCCTCCAGATATACTACCAGCAGAAGAAGAATTACACGTTAACTGCGGAAAACCAAGCAAAGAAGAAATAATGAAAGCCATCAAACTGTTAAAAGATGGTAAAGCCACAGGACCAGATGAAATTCCTTCGGAAGCCATCAAAGCAGATATTATCACCTCTACCAAGATGTTACATAATCTATTGGATAAAATTTGGGAGAGGGAAGAAATACCTAAAGACTGGAGAGAAGGTTATATGATCAAACTACCAAAGAAAGGAAGTTTACAGGAGTGCACAAATTATAGGGGAATTATGCTACTATCAGTGCCAGGAAAAATATTAGGCAGAATCATTCTGGAGAGACTAAAAGAGGCTATAGAGAAACACTTGAGAGATGAACAAGCAGGTTTTAGGAAGAACAGATCATGTGCTGATCAAATAACTACTCTACGTATAATAGTTGAACAAAGTTTAGAACTAAAATCCCCACTTTATATTGGATTCATAGATTACGAAAAGGCATTTGATAGTTTAGACAGAAGAATGCTTTGGAAGTTGCTGAGTCATTATGGAATCCCCATAAAGTTTATTAACCTGATAAAACAATGTATGAAGGAACAAAATGTAGTGTGGTGCATGAAGGACAGCTTACAGAAGCATTTGAAATAAGAACAGGAGTAAGGCAAGGATGCCTTCTGTCTCCATTTCTCTTTCTACTGGCCATAGATTGGATTATGAAAATAACTCAAAACAACAGAAATGGGATCCAGTGGTCACTGACCAAACAACTTGATGATTTAGACTTTGCTGATGACATAGCTCTCCTATCACACAGCCACCAACAGATGCAAGATAAAATGAGTATATTAGATGAGAGATCACAACAGCTAGGACTAAAGATTAATAGAGATAAGACAACATTATGAGAATTAATGCAGTTGGCAATAACCAAATAAAACTAGGAGAAATACCTCTACTAGACGTACAATCTTATATATATCTGGGCAGTAATATAGATAAAGAGGGAGGAACAGAAAACGATACCAAAATAAGGATATCAAAAGCAAGAGGAGCTTTCATTGCACTGGGAAACATATGGAAATCCAAAGAAATTAGGCTAAATACAAAAATACAAATTTTCAACTCCAATGTTAAGTCGGTTCTATTATATGGCTGTGAAACATGGAGAATAACAAAATTGACAATCACGAAGGTACAGACTTTCATTAATGGATGCTTACGCAGAATAAAGGGATGGAAATGGCAGGACAAAGTCACAAACGTGGAATTATGGAAATGTACCGGTCAAATACCAGTGGATAAAGAAATACAGCGAAGACGATGGCGATGGATAGGACACACACTACGGAAACCAACTGAGAGTATTACACAACAGGCCCTTTTTTGGAATCCCCAGGGGAAAAGACAAAGAGGAAGACCAAGGAATTCTTGGAGAAGACAGATTGAAGCAGAGATGAAGATGATGGGGAAGACATGGAATGATCTTAAAAGAATTGCAAAAAACAGAACGACTTGGAAAGTGTTTGTTGAAGACCTATGCTCCACTGGGAGCTAAAAGGTAGAAGAAGAAGACACACGTCGTGGCGACTGCTTGACCAAGCGGCCTTTATCCCTCTGGTTCTACCGTTGCCCCCCGACATACACCAGCAATGGTACTATTTGTCGTAGACATATATAGAATAGTTTAATAGCCGCGTGTATTTAGCTTCTTGTGCTCCAGTCCATTTCATCTTTATCGCACATTTGTTGAGAACTACCCTTTAGCTTTATTTGATCTCGTGCAAGACAGCAGTTGTTTGAAGTCAGAGCTGTCTCTACTATGGAAGTAGAACAACCAGGGTAATAACTCTTTACTACCAGACATGTCTTGAGTTGTCTTCTTTTTCATGGCTTATCCACCGAGACTAACATTTTCATACTACGTGGATTTTTACTGGACTTTTCTTTCGAACTTTTTCTTGAATAGCTTGTACTTTGTTATTTTTCTTGACGGAGTTGTGGTGCCTTCTTAACTAAAGAGCTCAGATTGTGTCTTCTAAAATACCACAGTTTTTACCAAAAAATCATATAGAAAACTACTTTGTGTAGGACCGCTTAGGTATTGAGGTCATAGCCAGAATTAGCGCTGTGAAGTTCCTGAGCCTGAAAGAGATCGCTCAAAGAGCTCTCTTGTATATAGAGAGTAATATTGTGCTACCTGGGCAAACATTTAGGGTGAAATTTTGTATTTGAAGTGACACACATAACGGTTGTATCCTAGATATTAACTTTTGAGCTGATATATCTAACAGTATTATACCAGATCTAAACTTTTGAGCTGATATATCTAGCAGCAATATACCAGCTCTAAACTTTTGAGCTGTCGTATCTGACAGTATTATTACTAAACATCTGAGCTGAAATATCTGACACTATTATCTTAGATCTTAAACATCAGAGCTGATATATCTAACAGTATTATCCTAGATCTTAAACATCAGAGCTGATATATCTGACAGTATTATCTTAGATCTTAAACATCTGAGCTGATATATCTGACAGTATTATCTTAGATCTTAAACACAGGAGCTGATATATCTGACAGTATTATCTTAGATCTTAAACATCAGAGCTGATATATCTGACAGTATTATCACTAAACATCTGAGCTGAAATATCTGACACTATTATCTTAGATCTTAAACATCAGAGCTGATATATCTGACAGTATTATCTTAGATCTTAAACATCAGAGCTAATATATCTGACAGTATTATCACTAAACATCTGAGCTGAAATATCTGACACTATTATCTTAAATCTTAAACATCAGAGCTGATATATCTGACAGTATTATCTAAGATCTTAAACATCAGAGCTGATATATCTGACAGTATTATCTTAGATCTTAAACATCTGAGCTGAAATATCTGACACTATTATCTTAGATCTTAAACATCAGAGCTGAAATATCTGACAGTATTATACGAGTTCTACATTTTCCAGCTCATATACCTGGAAATGTAAGCCCAGATCTCAACATTTGAGCAGACATGCCTGATAGTAATGGTCAGATCTCAACATTTGAGCAGACAAGCCTGATAGTAATGGTCAGATCTCAACATTTGAGCAGACATGCCTGATAGTAATGGTCAGATCTCAACATTTGAGCAGACAAGCCTTATGTTAATGGTCAGACAATGAAATATTAAAATGTACACTTTAGCCTGAGGTTAAAATAAGAAAGGTGTAGTCCACACTCAAAGTATTTTATTCTTCATGCTTATCTTACTCTCCAACTCTATATATCCTACCCCACCACGCCTCCCACCCATCCCACGCCTCCCACCCTCAAAGAATGGCAAAGAAATCAGATAAATATTGTCTATCTATCTTTCGTTCGCCTGAAGTATTGTCTATATCTGCAATGTCGTTTCCTGTGTAAATTTTCCTGTCTTTTGTAATTTTTGTAGTGGCCCGTATAGTTTTGTTTGTAGTGTTGCATCTATGGGCCAATGGATTTTCCTCAGTATACTATATTCAGTGCAGTCTTGAAGTATGTGTTCAGCAGTCTGGGGCGCCTGTCCACATGCACATGTAGCCGAGGTGCCGATCTTGAATTTTGTAATATTGTAATTAGTTGTGTTCTTTACTAAAAACTCTAATTGGAAACGAGAATATGGGATTCATCTAATTCAATAATCTGCAATGCCAATAAAGCACAATGGGGACATAAAGTGAGCAGCGGAGGGAAAGACCTGTTTAGAGAATTGATCACGTGGCTTAAATGCCATTCTTGGAACTGTCAACATGCTAATTTGATCAGAACAATAGAATACCAATGGCGCTGAGACCCCAACACTGGTCTATTGATGTGCTATTCTTATTTCCCAGACAACCCTCACAACGGCCATTGTAACTATTGTTACGTGTTCCCGTCACTAATTATGTTAACACTCGATGGCAGCGTCGGTTGTGGACGCTTTCCGGGCTATGGGAACCACAAATCATGCGCCTGCATTTTCAGGAACCAGCAGTTATCAATATCGTATCAAGCCTTTCATCGCGTGCCATATAATTATTGGAAACATAACACCCGACCACAAAATAATGGAGGATTAATCAATCGTGGCCTATTTCTTTCTCTCTCTAGCATAAAATTCCTTCATGGTTACTATTCTTTTGATATTTATTCCAGCTTTGAACTATAGGTCAGCAATGTTTTGACAAAGATATCAAAGTATCACTCGGCTGGACTGGATATATAAGAACCCAGTAATAAATGTCAGGACAAATCACTAACATAGAATTATGGAAATACCTGTCGAATACATATGGGTAAAGAGATACAGCGAAGATGATGGTGCTGGATGGGACACACACTGCGGAAGCCAACTGAGAGTATTACACAACAGGCCTTTTTTTTTGGAATCCCCATGGAAAAAGACAAAGAGCAATACCAAAATATTCTTGGAGAAGACAGACAGAAGCAGAGATGAAGATGATTGTGAAGACATGGAATGATCTTAATAGAATGACAAGAAACAGAACGGCTTGGAAAGTGTTTGTTGAAGACCACAGCTCCACAGGGAGCTGAAAGGTAGTAGAGAAGATTAATAAATAGTATTTGATATTAAGTGACATAATAGACATAATTACTGTACCTATTTCCTTCCAGAAATTATATGAATCTGGGTCCGTCGGCGGAGACGAAGTGAAGAGATAGAAGGTATCAGTAGCAGTTCACTTCCTCCAACAATACGCTAAGGTCGTTTAAAAAAAAAGAGCTATGTTAAAATACAATAATGAGAACTCCGCCCCTATTGACTTACAGAGTGAAGTAAGACAGGACTGTATTCTATCACCATGTTAATTTATATACTGAGTACATCTGTAACAACATCATGGGGATGCCAGATCTAAACACTAATCAATAATCTAAGATATGCTGATGATACCGTATTATTGGCTAAAGATCTACAATAATTAGTTGACCAAATAAATAAACAAAGAATATGGTTTGGATGGACCAAATAAATAAACAAAGAATATGGTTTGGATGTAACTAGTAGATAGATTAAAACTATGATTATAAGCGGAGAAGACATACCAAATATACAAGTGGATATAGAGGTAAATGGAACGAACCTAGCAAGAGTTTAAGGGTATAGCTATCTTAGTCATGCTAAAAGAAATTGTGGAAAATATACGTCAGAAATAAGCAAATGGAGTCTCTCATAGCAAAAAATGCGAAATATGTCAACCATTATAATTCGGGTCTTCCCATGAGTAGCAAGCTACACAGATGTCATTTAAATACAACAGTTAATTACGCTACAAAGTTTACAATATTGATATACCTTCGCAAATTAGAACCACTAACATAACAATATCCATGTTTAGACTGTGTGGAATGTTTTAGACACAGAACATCTTCATTCACAAATGTTGCAAAACGTCTAGACCGCCGATCTGATATAACAAGCAACGATGCTGCGCCTCAGTTAGCGGTCCCGCGTAATGTTTGTCCAAGGTGGCATTACAACTTCGGCTTTTTAAAGATACACCTCAAAAAACAACACCCAAGTGTGTATCCTAGATAGTTTGATATCCCCGTGTGTCGCGTCCCTTAATGGGTGTTTCCACTCAACGGTTCGCCAGGGAAATTAGTTTACCCAATTATTTTGTTTCATGAGATGCACATTCTGCATGCCACACAGGAATCCACACGTTAACTGAGCTGACAAATACACAAGACAACAGCCAAACTAAGCATATCTAAGTGTTGTGTAATCGCAATACGTTTTATATATCTGAAAGCCAGGAAAAGCATAAAGGAATATGCAACAACTGTAATCATTTAATACAAGCTGTTCAAATAAATACAAAATCTCGAAATGGTTTGACCAAAAGAAATCAACAGTTAAGAACGGGTGTCAAAGGGTAGAAAGGACCAAGAAAGGACTGATGTTAAGAGGTACTAAAGATCAAGTAAGAATTGGTGTCAAAAGGTTTGAAAAATCAAATAATCGATTTTAAGAGGTAAGAAATGTCAAGAAAGAACTGATGTCAAGAGGTAAGAAAGAACTGGTGTCGAGAGGTTGAAAGATCAAGAAAGAACCGTCTGTTCTGTGGGGCCGAAATCTGCAAATAAAGCAACTTTAAACCCCCCAAAAGTTGGTAATAGTTTCCTCCAAGCCCTTTATACCCGGGTGAACCTAGAAGCAGTCGATCGAGATGGAACCGGATCTCTTGTCTTTAGTTCACGAGGGACGATGCAGACAAGGAATAGGTTTGTTTGATAGCTTCATCATTATGACGTCATTCACAACTTTGTGCTCGAGAATGACGCCCAATCCCAACGTGCAGGTGATGCTACAACATTTATGGTCTGACGTCTATAGGTTTTGCTGGTGTGACGCTAAGACAGTTTTGATTTTGCTTTTTCTTTGTGGGGCACGACCCGTTCGACCTTATACTGTCTCCTGGTTTATATTAGACGGCAGTTGCCTAAAAAATTGTAGTGAAAATTACATTATTTTTCAATGTAGTCACATAACAAAGTTGCAGTTTTATGAAGATGCCATTTATAAACCATATAAATAAAACAGTAAATACTCTTATTCTACTTCTTTCCTTCCTCATTTGCCTTTTAGCGTCGAGGGGATATATGATTTTAGGTATAATGTTCAATTGTTGGCCTCTGCTGCTGATTTGTTTCCTAATCTTTCCATGTGCCATCAGTCCATTTTTTTAGTGGTCGACCCTTGACACACACACTCTCAAACGCACACAAAACCCACGACCAGAGTAAAAAGAAAACGCTTAGACTACCGGAAATCGAAGCTGCTCTCATCTAATTGGACAATAAGCGACCGATCAACCACCCGCTTTATATAAACGTCTAGAAAAGATGGACTGGTCCGTGGTTGGTAATTAAATAAATGTGGAGGACTTACTTACTGACCCGTAGTAACACTGGCGGTGAGTTGATTAATTAAATAAATATCCAGTCACGGAGGATGTTAATGATTTATCACATCAGCCAGTTTGTTGGAGTGTTGTTTTGCAAGCGAGTGCATACGTGAGCGGGCGAATGAGTGAGTATCTAAAACATGTCATTGAGTAGCGAAGTCTAGAGTTCGTGTTTTCTTCGTGAGAAACTTTTGTCATGGCAGTACCGTCTTGTCCTGTGTGTGGCCAGTAACCCTAGAGGTTGAGGACCGTCTAAGTATGCACATTCCAACACAAAAAATGTAAATAACTATTGTGTCACTGTCGTGTCATATGTTGTATTCCAGCGTCATGTTATTGTTGTAATATTATTTCTTCCTCATACTGTTACCGTCGCTTTATGTGTGTTGTTTTTTTTCCCCTACGTATGTTGCTATCGCCGTAAATATGTTGTGTCTTCAATGTACTGTTACTATCGTTTTACATGGTGTTTCTTCACCGCCTTAGTTGTATCCTGACTAACTTAGACTCTTGACTAGTATAGTTTATGACGTAGACTTAGAAACTGTTATCGACTTCATCGCACTCAGCAAAGTACATTTAAGAGTATTTGGCAGGACGATAATGGGCTCATACTGCTAAACCAGATAACATATCCACCAACATTCTATTCTAGATCAGGACATAGCACAACCACACCAGACCTGGATTGGAATATTATACGTATTGTTAGGAAACAATTTGAAGGTAGCGACCACCGACCAGTCTTTTTAGTGGTGCAAAATGAGGCCGTCAGGGAGAACAACACTCTCTCTGGATGGAATTACAAAAAGACAAACTGGAAAATGTATCAACATTACACCAGTGTACTGACTAAAGATATAAATAGTTGATGAATTCAGTAGACTAATAATACAAGCTGCCAGGGAAACAATACCCAGAGGGGCACGGAAACATTACAAACCATACTGGAGTAGTGAATTAAGGCATCTGCACAATGACATGGAAATATCTCGAAAGCAAGCAGAAAATAACCCCTGCCAGGAACACCACAATAACTACCAGCATGCTAAAGCCACATTTCAATGGGCTAAACTACAGGCCAGACTGAGAAGCTGGAAAAAGAAAACAGAGTCCTTGAATCTTGAACGAGACACAAGAAAAGCGTGGAAGCTTGTAAAACAGTTGAATGATGAGGGTACAGAAAGGAACACCAAAATTACACTGAAGAAGGATGGAAGCATCCTAACAGGTAAACATGCAGCAAATCACTTTGCAGACTCCTTTGCAAATGACAATAATATTGAAATTAGCCTACAGAAACGACAAGAAACCCGTTTAAAACAAAAAAAAATGCAAGACAAGAAGAGACCGCACATGAAGTCATGGAAATACCCATTACACAAAGAGAGCTAGAGCTGGCAATATCCAAGTTAAAAATGAAAAAGTCACCAGACAGTGATGGAGTGTCTAATGAAATGATTAAGAACTTGGGAACTGCAGCTAAAGCAAAACTACTGCAGATCTACAACATTTGCTGGACCACAGGTAGAGTGCCACAGGCATGGAGAGAAGCAATTATGATACCATTACTAAAGCCAGGAAAAGATGGTTCAATGACATCCAGCTATAGACCAATCAGCCTTACAAACTGTTTGTGTAAAACAATGGAACGTATAATCAATCTCAGACTGCAGTGGTACCTGGAAAGTGAAAATCTCCTTGTCCCACAACAAGCAGGCTTTAGACAGTGTTACTCTACCGAAGATCAGGCAACCTATCTTTCCCAGGAAATTGAGGATGCATTCCAAGAAAAAAAAACTGTTACTAGCAGCATGGATAGACCTAAATAGAGCATTTGATAACGTATGGAAGGAAGGGCTTTTGAAGAAATTGAGAAATTACAGAGTAAATGGCAGGATGTACAAATTGGTCAAAACATACCTGTATAACAGGAGAGCCAGAGTGCAACTGAATGGTCTTAAAAGTAAGAAGATCCTACTGCGCCAGGGTGTCCCACAGAGAGGGGTACTATCTTTAACACTTTTTTAGTCTACATCAATGACCTAGTTACTGAACTACCACGTGGTATCAAAATGGCAATGTATGCAGATGACCTGGTAATGTAGTGCATAGAGGAATATGCATGATAGACTTAATAATAATGACAGCGGCTATTTCTTAACTCGCCCAGCAATGATAGTCTTAATAATGAATAATGACAGCGTCTATTTCTTAATGCGCCCAGCCATGATAGACAAAATAATGACAGCGTCTATTTCTTAACTCGCCCAGCCATGATAGACTTAATAATGATGACAGCGTCTATTTCTTAACTCGCCCAGCCATGATAGACTTAATAATAATGACAGCGGCTATTTCTTAACGCGCCCAGCCATGACGCCCCCTTTGCGTTTCTAAAGCAAAAACACATTCACCAAATGAATCTCAGGTTGTATGTTGGAAAATCAAACAAGCGTCTGCACAATAAACACACATATATCTATATGCACCCACCTCCGCTAATCCACTTTGAGTTCAGCGACCGTACTTTTATGCTTAACGCGGCCTCATTATTTGGGCATTACCCTGACCTCCGCAGATATTGTGGTTCGTTTGTTTAGCGATCGCTGATGTCGATAGATCACATCGAGTTGGTTCTGTGATGTTTAAGTTGAGATGTACAAGAAGCCGCAGTTGGAAATAGCTTCATCATCAACAGAATCATCAACCCTCGACGCTGAAAGGCAGATGAGGAAGGAAAGCAGAAGAAGATCAACAGAAGAGTAAAATACTTAAACTATATTTTCCATCCGGAGCCGCGATAGCTCAGTGGTTAGTGAACTGGACTACAAAGGACAAGAGGTAGGGTTCGATCCCAACCGACGGCTTCCGGGTTCACCCAGCCTTTAATGGTTACCGAATTTTTTTTCTGGGAAAGTAAAGTGGCACGGACGTAATACCGACCACATTACCCCACAAAATCATGTGCCGGAGGTCTGTAAAATGTATGGTCACTAACACCATATTCCCTATACGCCACTTGGCGTGACGGGGATACTTTCCTTTACTTTTATCTTCCATCCAGGCTGAAAAACACATGAGGAAGAAAAAGAAAAAGGCGGAGGACTAGAAGAAGTATGAGGAGGGGGAGGAGAAGGAAGCGTGGATAAAGAAGAAGGAGACGACGATAACGAAGGAGGAAGAATAAGGAGGAGAAGGAAGAGTGGATAAAGAAGAAGGAGACGACGATAACGAAGGAGGAAGAATAAGGAGGAGAAGGAAGAGTGGATAAAGAAGAAGGAGACGACGATAACGAAGGAGGAAGAATGAAGAGGAGAAGGAAGAGTGGATAAAGAAGAAGGAGACGACGATAACGAAGGAGGAAGAATGAGGAGGAGAAGGAAGAGTGGATAAAGAAGAAGGAGACGACGATAACGAAGGAGGAAGAATGAGGAGGAGAAGGAAGAGTGGATAAAGAAGAAGGAGACGACGATAACGAAGGAGGAAGAATGAGGAGGAGAAGGAAGAGTGGATAAAGAAGAAGGAGACGACGATAACGAAGGAGGAAGAATGAGGAGGAGAAGGAAGAGTGGATAAAGAAGAAGGAGACGACGATAACGAAGGAGGAAGAATGAGGAGGAGAAGGAAGAGTGGATAAAGAAGAAGGAGACGACGATAACGAAGGAGGAAGAATGAGGAGGAGAAGGAGATTAACACCACTATTGTTACCCATTAACCTTGGCGGTCGTTCGGGTACACTCGATGATGTCTACATAACTTTCTGCCATTGTCACTATCAATAGGCCCCCCTGAGATGTAGCGTAACTTTCTACCATCGTCACTATCAATAGGCCCCCCTGAGATGGAGCGTAACTTTCTACCATCGTCACTATCAATAGATCCCCCTGAGATGTGGCATAACTTTCTACCATTGTCACTATCAATAGGTCCCCCTGAGATGTGGCGTAACTTTCTACCATCGTCACTATCAATAGGTCCCCCTGAGATGTGGCGTAACTTTCTACCATTGTCACTATCAATAGGTCCCTCTGAGATGTGACGTAACTTTCTACCATCGTCACTATCAATAGGTCCCCCTGAGATGTGGCGTAACTTTCTACCATTGTCACTATCAATAGGTCCCTCTGAGATGTGACGTAACTTTCTACCATCGTCACTATCAATAGGTCCCTCTGAGATGTGACGTAACTTTCTACCATCGTCACTATCAATAGGTCCCTCTGAGATGTGGCGTAGCTTTCTACCATCGTCACTATCAATAGGTCCCTCTGAGATGTGGCGTAACTTTCTACCATCGTCACTATCAATAGGCCCCCCTGAGATGTAGCGTAACTTTCTACCATCGTCACTATCAATAGATCCCCCTGAGATGTGGCATAACTTTCTACCATTGTCACTATCAATAGGTCCCCCTGAGATGTGGCGTAACTTTCTACCATCGTCACTATCAATAGGTCCCCCTGAGATGTGGCGTAACTTTCTACCATTGTCACTATCAATAGGTCCCTCTGAGATGTGACGTAACTTTCTACCATCGTCACTATCAATAGGTCCCTCTGAGATGTGACGTAACTTTCTACCATCGTCACTATCAATAGGTCCCTCTGAGATGTGGCGTAGCTTTCTACCATCGTCACTATCAATAGGTCCCTCTGAGATGTGGCGTAACTTTCTACCATTGTCACTATCAATAGGTCCCTCTGAGATGTGGCGTAACTTTCTACCATTGTCACTATCAATAGGTCCCTCTGAGATGTGGCGTAACTTTCTACCATCGTCACTATCAATAGGTCCCTCTGAGATGTGACGTAACTTTCTACCATCGTCACTATCAATAGGTCCCACTGAGATGTGGCGTAACTTTCTACCATTGTCACTATCAATAGGTCCCTCTGAGATGTGGCGTAACTTTCTACCATTGTCACTATCAATAGGTCCCACTGAGATGTGGCGTAACTTTCTACCATTGTCACTATCAATAGGTCCCACTGAGATGTGGCGTAACTTTCTACCATTGTCACTATCAATAGGTCCCTCTGAGATGTGGCGTAACTTTCTACCATCGTCACTATCAATAGGTCCCTCTGACATGTGGCGTAACTTTCTACCATCGTCACTATCAATAGGTCCCACTGAGATGTGGCGTAACATTTTACCATTGTCACTATCAATAGGTCCCCCTGAGATGTGACGAAAGTTGCTCCTGTACATTCTTTGATAAAGTCATATCACCTCTCTGTCTAGTCTAACTTCGTGTCATTCTGTCCGCCAATCCGTCCGTCTATATTTCTGTATGTCGATCTGTCTGTGCTTCAGCCCTCGCACAACGATTGCTTACCATCATTACCAACAACTAAGATTGCGATTGACTTCCCGTTAATATGGCGGATAGCTGACAGGGATCCGTTGAGGCTCTGTCTGAAAAGTGTTTCCTTGTTGCAGTTTCCTCATATTTCAAGTCCGGCTTAATGCCGTAGCTCCTGACCAGTGAGTGCTCTGTGCACACCGTGAGCTGTGTGTTTCATCCGGATGGTGTTTCTATATTTAGATTGCTTACGATGAATGATGATATCGTATGACGGACAGTTCAGTTGCGTTCCCTGTCGGTGCTATAATACGCCTTATGTCTTTTGACGTGTGCTGTGTTTGCTATTATGAGGATTGCAGCGGCTTTCTTTGTTTGTTAATTCGGATGATTGCACTGGTACGGGCGATTGAGCAATTATGGATTTCCATTCGTTTGCAGGTGATACCGTCATCGGTCATCGAATAACCATAACTAAGATTGCGTTAAAGTGACTCTTCTTGCTTTTGTGTCTTGTTTCATATCAAAGTTAAAGTATCTACACGTTTCAACGCAGTCGGCTTCAGAACAATGTTTTGAACTATGAGATTTGCAATCCATGATACATGCTGGCATGTCTAGCTATGCTTATCTGTTATTATTTTTATTCAAGGGATGATGTTACGTGCATGTTGTATGGTAATCTTTCCCTCCCACAGTATGGACATGTTGTATGGTAATCTTTCTCTCCCACAGTACGTGCATGTTGTTTGGTAATCTTTCCCTCCCACAGTACGTGCATGTTGTATGGTAATCTTTCCCTCCCACAGTACGGACATGTTGTATGGTAATCTTTCCCTCCCACAGTACGTGCATGTTGTTTGGTAATCTTTCCCTCCCACAGTACGGACATGTTGTATGGTAATCTTTCCCTCCCACAGTACGGACATGTTGTATGGTAATCTTTCCTTCCCACAGTACGGACATGTTGTATGGTAATCTTTCCCTCCCACGGTACGGACATGTTGTATGGTAATCTTTCCCTCCCACAGTACGGACATGTTGTATGGTAATCTTTCCCTCCCACGGTACGGGCATGTTGTATGGTAATCTTTCCCTCCCACAGTACGGACATCTTGTATGGTAATCTTTCCCTCCCACAGTACGGACATGTTGTATGGTAATCTTTCCCTGCCACAGTACGGACATGTTGTATGGTAATCTTTCCCTCCCACAGTACGGGCATGTTGTATGGTAATCTTTCCCTCCCACAGTACGGGCATGTTGTATGGTAATCTTTCCCTCTCGCAGTACGTGCTTCGTGTTGTTTGGCAATCTGTCCCTCTTGCAGTACGTACTTGAGGTTTGGTAATCTTTCCCTCCCGCAGTACGTACTTGAGGTTTGGTAATCTTTCCCTCTCGCAGTACGTACTTGAGATTTGGTAATCTTTCCCTCTCGCAGTACGTACTTGAGATTTGGTAATCTTTCCCTCCCGCAGTACGTACTTGAGATTTGGTAATCTTTCCCTCTCGCAGTACGTACTTGAGATTTGGTAATCTTTCCCTCCCGCAGTACGTCCTTGAGGTTTGGTAATCATTCCCTCTCGCAGTACGTACTTGAGGTTTGGTAATCATTCCCTTTTGCAGCACGCACCTGAGGTTTGGTAATCATTCCCTCTTGCAGTACGTACTTGAGATTTGGTAATCTTTCCCTCCCGCAGTACGTCCTTGAGGTTTGGTAATCATTCCCTCTCGCAGTACGTACCTGAGGTTTGGTAATCATTCCCTCTCGCAGTACGTACCTGAGGTTTGGTAATCATTCCCTCTTGCAGTACGTACTTGAGGTTTGGTAATCATTCCCTCTCGCAGTACGTACCTGAGGTTTGGTAATCATTCCCTCTTGCAGTACGTACCTGAGGTTTGGTAATCATTCCCTCTCGCAGTACGTACTTGAGGTTTGGTAATCATCCCCTCTCGCAGTACGTACTTGAGGTTTGGTAATCATTCCCTCTCGCAGTACGTACATGAGGCTTGGTAATCTTTCCCTCTCGCAGTACGTACTTGAGGTTTGGTAATCATTCCCTCTCGCAGTACGTACTTGAGGTTCGGTAATCATTCCCTCTCGCACTACGTACTTGAGATTTGGTAATCATTCCCTCTTGCAGTACGTGAGCTTGTAGAAATACTTCACGTTGTGACCTACTTAAAACTCATATCACCTGTGTCTTAAATTACAGCCTGACACTTTTCATACATTCTAAACAGCCAAGCGTGACCTAGTGCCTGTTCTCACACGCATAAGCCACACCAACATACACATGTCGATGTTTGCATACAAACACGCAGCACACACATACAAGCATGATTAATATCAGTGGTTCTTATGATGGAAGAATGTGTATGACTTTATGAACAGTAGGAGCCGTGGTTTATGAGCGAACAGCAGGAGCCGTGGTTTATGAGCTAACAGTAGGAGCCGTGGTTTATGAGCGAACAGCAGGAGCCGTGGTTTATGAGCTAACAGTAGGAGCCGCGGTTTATGAGCGAACAGTAGGAGCCGTGGTTTATGAGCAAACAGCAGGAACCGTGGTTTATGAGCTAACAGTAGGAGCCGTGGTTTATGAGCGAACAGTAGGAGCCGTGGTTTATGAGCGAACAGTAGGAGCCGCGGTTTATGAGCGAACAGTAGGAGCCGTGGTTTATGAGCTAACAGTAGGAGCCGTGGTTTATGAGCGAACAGCAGGAGCCGTGGTTTATGAGCTAACAGTAGGAGCCGCGGTTTATGAGCGAACAGTAGGAGCCGTGGTTTATGAGCAAACAGCAGGAACCGTGGTTTATGAGCAAACAGCAGGAACCGTGGTTTATGAGCGAACAGTAGGAGCCGTGGTTTATGAGCGAACAGCAGGAGCCGTGGTTTATGAGCGAACAGCAGGAGCCGTGGTTTATGAGCGAACAGTAGGAGCCGTGGTTTATGAGCGAACAGCAGGAGCCGTGGTTTATGAGCGAACAGTAGGAGCCGTGGTTTATGAGCAAACAGCAGGAGCCGTGGTTTATGAGCGAACAGTAGGAGCCGTGGTTTATGAGCAAACAGCAGGAGCCGTGGTTTATGAGCGAACAGCAGGAGCCGTGGTTTATGAGCGAACAGCAGGAACCGTGGTTTATGAGCTAACAGTAGGAGCCGTGGTTTATGAGCGAACAGTAGGAGCCGTGGTTTATGAGCGAACAGCAGGAGCCGTGGTTTATGAGCGAACAGCAGGAGCCGTGGTTTATGAGCTAACAGTAGGAGCCGCGGTTTATGAGCGAACAGTAGGAGCCGTGGTTTATGAGCAAACAGCAGGAACCGTGGTTTATGAGCTAACAGTAGGAGCCGTGGTTTATGAGCGAACAGTAGGAGCCGTGGTTTATGAGCGAACAGCAGGAGCCGTGGTTTATGAGCTAACAGTAGGAGCCGCGGTTTATGAGCGAACAGTAGGAGCCGTGGTTTATGAGCAAACAGCAGGAACCGTGGTTTATGAGCGAACAGTAGGAGCCGTGGTTTATGAGCGAACAGCAGGAACCGTGGTTTATGAGCGAACAGTAGGAGCCGTGGTTTATGAGCGAACAGTAGGAGCCGTGGTTTATGAGCGAACAGCAGGAGCCGTGGTTTATGAGCTAACAGTATGAGCCGTGGTTTATGAGCAAACAGCAGGAACCGTGGTTTATGAGCTAACAGTAGGAGCCGTGGTTTATGAGCGAACAGTAGGAGCCGTGGTTTATGAGCGAACAGTAGGAGCCGTGGTTTATGAGCTAACAGTAGGAGCCGTGGTTTATGAGCGAACAGCAGGAGCCGTGGTTTATGAGCTAACAGTAGGAGCCGTGATTTATGAGCTAACAGTAGGAGCCGTGGTTTATGAGCAAACAGCAGGAGCCGTGGTTTATGAGCAAACAGCAGGAGCCGTGGTTTATGAGCAAACAGCAGGAGCCGTGGTTTATGAGCGAACAGCAGGAGCCGTGGTTTATGAGCAAACAGCAGGAGCCGTGGTTTATGAGCAGGGCTGACAAATGTTCGGGTTCGATTTCGATCGACGGCAGCGGCTTTAAATAACTACCGGATTTTTTTTAGAAAATAGCGCGGTCTGACGTGGGTCTGACGTGATGCTGACCACAGCACCCATAAATTGTGCCATTGAAAAATAAGGGTAAAAAAAGTAAAGTACCCCCCGTCACGCCAAGTGGCGTATAGGGAAATATGGTGTTAGTGACCCTATATTTTACAGACCTTCAGCACATGATTTTTGGGGTAATGTGGTCGGTATTACGCCCGTGCTGCTTTACTTTCCCAGAAAAAATCCGGTACCCATTTAATGCTGGGTGAACCCGGAGCCGTCGGTTGGGATCGAACCCTACCCCTTGTCCGTAGTAGTCCAGTTCACTAACCACTGAGCTATCGCGGCTCCCACTAATTTTTAGGGAATTAGTAAAACCCAGGTGCCCTCGCCAGGGTACGAACCCCGGCTGTTGCCGTGGTAAGCCAACCGCCTATCGATTGCGCTAACCGGACACCTCGAAAAATAAGGGTGCTAAGAGCATATTCCCAATACTCCTACTAAAGTATTAACGGAAACTCCGTACCCCCGGACTGTGTGATGTGCTAAGAGCATATTCCCAATACTCCTACTAAAGTAGTAACGGAAACTCCGTACCCCCGGACTGTGTGATGTGCTAAGAGCATATTCCCAATACTCCTACTAAAGTATTAACGGAAACTCCGCACCCCCGGACTGTGTGATAACTGAAAGAGACCGAGCTTTCGAGCAACGACCTGCCAGCATGGTTGCATCTTTGGGGAAAACGACTTGTAAATTCATCTACAACTTTACTTTTAGTAGTACGGAGCCGTATCGTTAGGATACGTTTACACGGGATCATCGTTAGGGGTACCTAATATTTCCCGTGTTTTAAATAAGCTGTCGCTTATTCCAGCTGTGTTAATAATACTTGAATTGCTGTTCACCATCTGTGACTGTCTCCTGCCTCGAAGTTTACACCTAATATTAAATATTTTTTTTTATTTGCTTCTATTATCTTTGCTCGTAGAGCAAGGTAGAAATGAGATCTGGTTGGGTTTATCTGAAGACACTGATTAATAGCTGAGAAGGAATTCATTTCCTTTTCATGATTAACAAGAATATAGAGTTAAAAGTGCATGCATATTGAAGAATGTTAACTTTTAAGTCCGTTTTGCGGAACAACATGTCACAGATGTTCTAGCCTTCTCTCATTATTGTCATTTATAGCATATCGTTGTGTCTTGTGTATTCTTATTATGTATCATTTCAAATTGTGTCCATATATGATGAGAAACTGTACATGTTTGTGTGTTGTCATAGAACCACGTGAAGTTGCTTCAGGAGCAAGTATGTTAAATGTTTAACGAGTCAATGGGATAAGTGGCGATGTGTTTCTTGAATTAAGGAAACTACGAGGATGAGTTTATGAAATTAAGGCGGTGGCGTGGATAAGTTTATGGAAGGAAGGCGGTGACGATGATAAGTTTATGGAAGGAAGGTGGTGGCGAGGATGAGTTTATGGAAGGAAGGCGGTGGCGAGGATGAGTTTATGGAAGGAAGGCGGTGGCGAGGATGGGTTTATGGAAGGAAGGCGGTGGCGAGGATGAGTTTATGGAAGGAAGGCGGTGACGTGGATGAGTTTATGGAAGGAAGGCGGTGGCGAGGATGAGTTTATGGAAGGAAGGCGGTGGCGAGGATGAGTTTATGGAAGGAAGGCGGTGACGTGGATGAGTTTATGGAAGGAAGGCGGTGGCGAGGATGGGTTTATGGAAGGAAGGCGGTGGCGAGGATGAGTTTATGGAAGGAAGGCGGTGGCGAGGATGGGTTTATGGAAGGAATGCGGTAGCGAGCATAAGTTTATAGCAGGAATGCGGTAGCGAGCATAAGTTTATAGCAGGAATGCGGTAGCGAGTATAAGTTTATAGCAGGAATGCGGTAGCGAGCATAAGTTTATAGCAGGAATGCGGTAGCGAGTATAAGTTTATAGCAGGAATGCGGTAGCGAGCATAAGTTTATAGCAGGAATGCGGTAGCGAGTATAAGTTTATAGCAGGAATGCGGTAGCGAGTATAAGTTTATAGCAGGAATGCGGTAGCGAGTATAAGTTTATAGCAGGAATGCGGTAACGAGTATAAGTTTATAGCAGGAATGCGGTAGCGAGTATAAGTTTATAGCAGGAATGCGGTAGCGAGTATAAGTTTATAGCAGGAATGCGGTGGCGCTGGTTGAATTTATGGAACTAAAGAAAAAGTTCAAATTGGTTCATTAGTTAAAGTGGAACCTCCACCCCCGCCAATAAAAGACATATTCTGAGAACCGCTCATTTCAAATGTACTGACGTGGGACTCCTGATCGGTTGATTTCCTGCCTGGAATGACTACAGCTAGCCAGATCATCATAATATAAACTCCCATCTGCTAAGTGTTCCTTTGGCCTATTTCCCAGGCGCGTCTTCGTCTTTCACCAGTCCTGGTCTGTCACCTGAACTGACTAGCTTCCAAACACTAAAATACAGGCCCTCAAGTGTTTAATCGTAACTTTCATGACGCCCATCGATAATTTTTGCACGTTTCGACACTGTTTGATCCTGAATAAGCCGTAGAATTTGTGTTTCAGCTTCAATCGACAAGAATATTCTTTTATATACTGTTTTAAATGAAAACCATATTCTCCTCTTTTATTGTGCTTGTGAACTTAGCTTATTAACTTCCTTTTCAGGATAAACAAGAATATAGAGTAAAAAGTGCATGCATATTGAAGAATGCCAATGTTAAGTTCGTCTTGCGGAAAACACAGATGTTCTAGCCTTCTTTTATTATTATCATTTATAGCATATCGCTGTGTCTTGTGTATTCTTATTATGTATCATTTCCAATTGTTCTTCTTCTTCTACCTTTTTAGCTCTCAGTGGAGCATAGGTCTTCAACAAACACTTTCCAAGTCGTTCTGTCTCTTGTCATTCTTTTAAGATCATTCCATGTCTTCCCCATCATCTTCATCTCTGCTTCTGTCTGTCTTCTCCAAGAATTCCTTGGTCTTCCTCTTTGTCTTTTCCCCTGGGGATTCCAAAAAAGGGCCTGTTGTGTAATACTCTCAGTTGGCTTCCGTAGTGTGTGTCCTATCCAGTGCCTTCGTCTTCGCTGTATCTCTTTATCCACTGGTGTTTGACTGGCACATTTCCATAATTCTATGTTAGTGATTTTGTCCTGCCATTTCCATCCTTTTATTCTGCGTCAGCATCCATTAATGAAAGTCTGTATCTTCGTGATTGTCAATTTTGTTGTTCTCCATGTTTCACAGCCATATAATAGGACCGCCTTAACATTTGTTTAAAATTTTTATTTTTGTATTTAACCTAATTTCTTTGGATTTCCATATGTTTCACAGTGCAACGAAAGCTCCTCTTGCTTTTGATATCCTTATTTTGGTATCATTTTCTGTTGCTTCCTCTTTATCTATATTACTGCCCAGATATATGTAAGATTGTACATCTAAACGAGGTAATTTTCCTAGTTTTATTTGGTTATTGCCAACTGTATTAATTCTCATAATGTTGGTCTTATCTCTATTAATCTTCTGTCCTAGCTGTTGTGATCTCTCATCAAGTATGCTCATATCATTTCCAATAGTGTCCATATATGATGAGAAACTGTACATGTTTTATGTTGTCATAGAACCACGTGAAGTTGCTTCAGGAGCAAGTCTTTTAAATGTTTAACGAGTCAATGGGATAAGTGGGGATGTGTTTCTTGAATAAACTAAACTACGAGGGTGAGTTTATGAAATTGAGATGGTGGCGAGGATGAGTTTATGGAAGGAAGGCTGTGGCGTGGATGAGTTTATGGAAGGAAGACGGTGGCGTGGATGAGTTTATGGAAGGAAGACGGTGGCGTGGATCAGTTTATGGAAGGAAGACGGTGGCGTGGATGAGTTTATGGAAGGAAGACGGTGGCGTGGATCAGTTTATGGAAGGAAGACGGTGGCGTGGATGAGTTTATGGAAGGAAGGCGGTGGCGAGGATGAGTTTATGGAAGGAAGGCGGTGGCGAGGATGAGTTTATGGAAGGAAGGCGGTGACGTGGATCAGTTTATGGAAGGAAGGCGGTGACGTGGATCAGTTTATGGAAGGAAGGCGGTGGCGTGGATGAGTTTATGGAAGGAAGGCGGTGGCGAGGATGAGTTTATGGAAGGAAGGCGGTGGCGAGGATGAGTTTATGGAAGGAAGACGGTGGCGTGGATGAGTTTATGGAAGGAAGGCGGTGGCGAGGATGAGTTTATGGAAGGAAGACGGTGGCGTGGATGAGTTTATGGAAGGAAGGCGGTGGCGAGGATGAGTTTTGGAAGGAAGACGGTGGCGTGGATCAGTTTATGGAAGGAAGGCGGTGGCGTGGATGAGTTCATGGAAGGAAGGCGGTGGCGTGGATGAGTTTATGGAAGGAAGACGGTGGCGTGGATCAGTTTATGGAAGGAAGGCGGTGGCGTGGATGAGTTCATGGAAGGAAGGCGGTGGCGTGGATGAGTTTATGGAAGGAAGGCGGTGGCGAGGATGAGTTTATGGAAGGAAGGCGGTGGCGAGGATGAATTTATGGAAGGAAGGCATCTTCCGTTACCGCCTTCTCAACATTCCTATATGATACAGAAACATGGACTTTATACAAGAAAACAGAACAGAGAATTGATGCCTTTGAAATGTGGATATATAGAAGAATATGTAGAATTGGATGGAAATAAAAGAAAACAAGCGATGAAGTCCTAAAGCAACTAAAAATGAAAAGAGAACTACTAAACACAATTCAAACAAGACAAATGCTATTTTAGGCCATGTTAAAAGACACAACAGCCAACTAAAAGTAATCTTGGAGAGGAAAATACAAGATGAAAGAAGCAGAGGCAGACCAAGACTAACATGGACGAGTAACATCAAAAGATGGACAAGTCAGCCTATGACAACCTGGACTGTACCCTTGGAACAAAATTTTCGGGGTAATGTGGTCGGTATTACGTCTTACTTTCCCAGAAAAAAATTCGGTACCCATTTAAGGCTGGGTGAACCGGAAGCCGTCGGTAGGCATCAAACCCTACCTCTTGTCCTTTGTAGTCCAGTTCACTAACCACTGAGCTATCGCGGATCCCTTCTGTCCCTCATGCATGTCATAATTTCAGTCGGTGATTTTTTTCATGCCATTTAGACAAGCTGTTCAATATATTTTTATCTTGGTTTTCACCTGCTCATCTTTCTATTCATTATGCTTGTTGTTATAGTATTCTCAATGCCTTCTGTTCGTAATACGTGCCCAATAAATGTACATTGCCTTTTTCTTATGATTTGATATTTCTAGTTTTTTCCAGCTCTTTCTAAACATTCTTCATTATTAATTTTTGCTTTCCATAGAATTCTTAACACAGGAAACAGTCTGAGAGATAAGATCAGAAATGAAGAACTGAGAAAAAAAATCTAGGAATAACTCCCGTCATAGAATGTATAAAGAAACAACAGATAACATGGATTGGCCACGTGACAAAGCAGACAGATCAAAACCCAACACAACGAGCTTTCAAAAAAGCTTGCGAGAACACCAGACCCAAAGTCCGACCACGAAAAATATGGATTGACGAAATATTAGAAACACTAGCAAGCTAATAGCAGCAGAGTCGACCAGAAGAGCAAAAGATCACAAATTGTAGCTCCACTCGACGCTGAAAGGCAAATGAGGAAGGAAAGATGAAAAAGAAAATATAATTCGTAGCATTCTTCTGATAAAGCACATCTCAGCTGCCTCTAATGTTCTCCGTGTTGCATTGGTTATCATCCATGGTTCAACATGGACATTAGCCCAAGCGTAATGGTGATAGTGTTGAAACAAAGATAACGACGAACAAGCTCAAAGAGAGGGATCAAAACTATCAACATAATCTGATATTTAAGTAGGCAGAAACTCACACTTGGCTACTTACGCCAGGAAAAGTGATTCAGAGCTAATCAATATTCTCCAGACTCAACGGTGAAGCTAAGAAGAGACTAACCAGTCGGGCCATGTAAGTCAAAGCCGATGAGATAAAGCTAACCGGTACCCAAAATGTCAGGCTGGAGACGGATGTTTTTGGCCGAAAGGTGAATATAACGTAGCTTTTTGTAAAACTTAACACATCCCATATGTGTCTATTTATTAAGGACGGACGCTGGTGAGGTGATGTACATGTAGTAGTGTCACTGAAAGAGTACCACCTGAAGGGTTATCATTCCAGGGTTGTCACAACTCATATATGTCCATTTAAGGACGGACGCTGGTGAGGTGATATACCTGTAGTAGTGTCACTGAAAGAGTACCACCTGAAGGGTTATCATTCCAGGGTTGTCACAACTCATATATGTCCATTTAAGGACGGACGCTGGTGAGGTGATATACATGTAGTAGTGTCACTGAAAGAGTACCACCTGAAGGGTTATCGCTCCAGAGTTATCACAACTCATATATGTCCATTTAAAAGGTTGGACGCTGGTGATGTGATGTACATGTAGTAGTGTCACTGAAAGAGTACCACCTGAAGGGTTATCACTCCAGAGTTATCACAACTCATATATGTCCATTTAAAAGGTTGGACGCTGGTGATGTGATGTATATGTAGTAGTGTCACTGAAAGAGTATCGCCTGAAGGGTTAACACTCCAGAGTTATCACAACTCATATATGTCCATTTAAGGTTGGACGCTGCTGAGGTAATGTATATGTAGTAGTGTCACTGAAAGAGTATCGCCTGAAGGGTTATCACTCCAGAGTTATCACAACTCATACTCTATAACCCTTTTCCAGGATTATCACAACTCATATATGTCCATTTAAGGACGGACGCTAGTGAGTTGATGCACATGTAGTAGCGTCACTGAAAGAGTACCACCTATTCCATGGTTAGCACAACTCATATATCACTTCGAATTGTGCAGCCCTCTCAGATATCTTCTGTATCTAATAGAGTCGGACTTCCATAAACCATTTGTAATTGCAGCCCTTTCCCTCAAGTGTCCCTTGATTATAGTAATAGAATGGGTTCATTATCAATAAAACGCCGGTATCAAACCCATGAAGTGATATATACATCCATTGTCTGTACACATGAATAAGTTCATGCTATCATTAATTCTTATTGAGATAAATTATTAAACATATCATTGGCTGCTGACATCGTCAGCCATATGATCTCAAATAATACAGTCCATGTCTAACAAATTCGTATAGCTTGAGTTCTGGCCGTAGATCAACGTAGTGGCAACAAGTTCCAACTACAAAATATCGTCTATGTGATATAATTAAAAGCAACGGTTATATAATGCAGATATAAGTATATATCTTTTCTGAAGTATCTGTGAATAAAAGGTAAGGTAAAATACGAGGAACCGGTGTCTTAGCACGCCAGTTTCCACCCATATGTGCTCGGCCGCCTATCCAGAAATGTTCGGAGATTTCTGGATATGTAACCTCAAGCATCGAAACTCAAATGCGAGGCGATATTCCTCACCTTCCCAGGGTAATACCCTGGTACCCATTTCTCCCAACGGCTTGGTCGACCGTCGGGGTATTTTTTTTTCCAACCACAAGTACAACTCACACTGCTCCCAGCGGGAATCGAACACGGGTTCTCCGAACGTCGGTAGTCCAGTCGGGTGGTTTTCAAAACTAGACTACCGAGGCCCCCATCGGTGAATAATATCTGGTGAAAAAAAAGTATATATATATATATATATATATATATATATATATATATATATATATATATATATATATGTTTGTGTGTGTGATTGCGTCATCACGAAATAATTTTATTTTTATTCATGAAAGATTTCACGCCAAAATATATGTAGAATCTTTCATGCACAGTTCTCATTATGACTATTCACGAACACTGAAATCTTCATCCAATCACAAACTTTTCAGTCATGCTCTGACAACAATGTATTCGACTACTGTCATTGTCAGAACACCAGTGACAACTCCGCTCACAACAGTCTATCTATCATCGTAATTTGTCACTTGATAAGTTAGTCATCGTAACATGTCACTTGACAAGTTAGTCATAAATGATAACAATCATATACAAATGATCAACAATCTCCGTCGGTTCAAACGGAAGAAGATCACCTACTTGGAATACCAGCTGCAAGTTTTGTAACAAAAGCTGTCACCTGGAATACGTGTCGAACGGTGGGTTCGAAACTTGTGGAGGCCAGGAAGTGAGACCAATAATGCATATATTACAACAAGTTACGTTATGGAATATATATCTATCTATAGACCTTTCGAGCTGTAAGTGGCCCATAGGGCATATACCCAGATACTCTTTCTCTTATCTAAATTTTCATTCTAGCAGTTTTCAATCTTTGTAAAGATCTTTTATCAAATCTCGCCATTTGTCTCTGTTCTGTACAAGCAACTCTATCTCATTGAGGGAGCCGATTCCTGCTGCTTTTGCCTCTCTGATCAATGTTCTTCTCAGTGTCTCTCTGGGTCGGCCTCTTTTCCTCTTGTTGTTTCCACATGAGGGGTTTGCTTTGTTAATCGGTTATTATCTCTCTTCATCACATGTCCAACAAATTACCATCGTCTTTTCTTGATTACTGAAAATATTAGTGGCTGCTTGGAGTTTTCTCTATTTTCCTCGTTTCTTTTTAATTCGTTCCTCGTTATACCAAATATTTTCCTTAGACATTTATTTTCGAATGCGTTCAACTTTGTTTTCTATGTCTCTTGTTGTTTTCCAGCCGTCACATGCGTACGTAAGGGTTGATAGTACATTTGATTTGAATTCTTCTACTTCTTCTTCTGCGATCATGACTCATTCAGACTAGGATTCCGGACTCTCTCATGAAGGCAGCTGTCTGTTTACGTGATTCGGTTGCCCCGTATAGTTTCTCTTCCAGGGAGGTGCGTGTGGACCACATTGTCCTTCTCAGGCCTGTGTACTGGGGGCAATCCTGTAGAACATGTTTTGTTGTCATGTTCAGTGTGCAGTGGCATTGGCTGGTAGTTCTATTTTGAGTTTGGTGAACATGTAATTTCTCATTCTGTTGTGGTCAGTGCGTAGGCGAAGTATGATGACTTGATCCCTCCTTGATAGTTGGAAGTATGCATCCCTCTCGTTATACTTTGGGTGTTCTTGTTTCCATTTTTCATGATACTGACCTTTGATGATGGATTTGGCTTCATCGTAGCTGATCGGCATTTGACCTCTTGTGGTAATCTCCCTCCCACTTTAGCTAATTTGTCTGCGCATTCGTTTTCGTGTATATTACAGTGCGATGGTATACACTGGATGACCACTCTCTGGAAGTTATTGCACAGTTGGTCTAGGGTTGTTCTCAAGTTCTCTAGCACACTGTTCCTGAGTTTTATTTTGAGCTGTTAGGACTGACAGTGCACCAGTCAGTATCACCAATTTCTTGTGCTTGTTACTTTTGTGTTGAATAGCCAGTTTTGCAGCGTCTTTGAGGGCTTCAGTGTGTGTGTCTTTTCTTGTACAGCATTCTCTATTTCCTGTGCGCTTTAGGTGATCAGGTCTTCAGTTGATCTGTGCTGACGGAAACCACTTTGTTGTGGCATGATTTGTTGTTTTGTCTCCAAATGCCACATGAGTCTTCTGTTGACCAGCCTTTCCATGAGTTTCTTAGGCAGCTCAGTAGGCTAATTGGTCTGTAGCTATTTGGGTCCAGTGGGTCTTTTCCATGTTTGAGGATGGGCACCATATGGCTTCTTTCCAGGTTGCCGGCATTTTACTTCTCTTCCAGCTGGCATTTATTATATTTAGGAGCTGGCCTTTGGCTTGCTGTCCCACTTACATGAGCATTTCGTTGGTGATTTCATCTTTTCCAGGGGAACTCTCGAGTTTCAATCCTTTGAGGGCTACATCTTTGAGGGAAAAGAAAGCAACAAGAAAGGTCTCAGTCTGAATAGTAAGAAAATAGAAGTAATGGTTATATCGAAGAAACAATCACCACCATCATGCAGCATAAAAATAAACGAGACAAATCTGAAACAAGTGCAACGTTTCAAATACTTGGGCACAATAATAACATCAGATGGGAGATGCACCATAGAAATAAAAAGCAGAATAGCTCAGGCCAAAATAGCATTTCAGAAAATGAAAAATATCTTATGCAACAAATCTATGTCAATAAAAATGAGAAAGAGAGTTCATCGGTGCTATATAGAACCAATTCTGACCTATGGAAGCGAATCATGGACAGTAGACAAACAAATGAAAAGACGATTAGAAGCCACAGAGATGGAATTTCTCAGAAGAATGTTGAAAGTTCCCTGGACAGCTAAAAAAGACCAATGAGGAAGTTCTCAAAGAGGCCAACACAAAAAGGGAACTCTTAAAAAAACATCAGAAAGAAGCAATGAACATTTTTCGGGCACATCATGAGAAGAGGAAAGTTGGAATACTTGGTTACAACTGGCAAAACAAAAGGAAAGAGAGATCGCGGGCGACAAAGAGAGAAAATACTGGATAGCTTGGTGTCATGGCATGGAAAACAGTCAACAACAGAACTGATACGATGCACTGTGGATAGAAGATTGTGGAGGGACATGATCACCTAAGCCAACCGGTATGGCACATGATGATGATGACTGATGAGGACTATGTCATCAGCAAAGTCGAGGTCCTCCAAATGGTCTCCTTGTACCCATTCCATGCCTTTGTTACCAGTGCAGAATTTCTTCATTATGAAGTCCATAACAACTCCAAATAACAAGGGCGATAAAATAGGGCGAAAGCAAATGTAAAATAGTTTCTTCAATTATTGCCATAAATTAATATAGATATAATTACAACACAATGTCTTAGTTACTTGCACTATTAGTTATGAGGGCAAAGATGGTTTTACTGTTAATAAACATCTCTTAGTTTTGTTGAAGTTTTTATTTTTTTATATATAGACGCAGCTCAGTTATTTTACGGAGGCTCTAGATAAGTTCGCCTCTTGTTGGCACTACTTCTATATGTTTCAATAAAGATATAGAATGTTCCTCTGTTGTCATGGCGACGAGGAATTGATTGCATAAATGGCCCGCCTAGCTCTCATAAACATTGCCAGGTCGATAGATGTCGTTGTACTGTTGTACAAGGTTTGATTTCCATAGACATTGAAGCATCGTTATTAGTAACGAATTGAATTACTTAAAATCTGTCAGGACTATACTATGGAATACGGTAGCTGGTTGTACACTGACACTTAACTCACGGAGCTAGAATGTGATTATGTTATGTATTGTGATAAAATATTAGAGGAAGCGTGGCCTCCCTTGTCTCCTTCTGAATTCCGCCACTGCCTGGAACCCCTGGAAATTTAAGAATTAAAAAAGCTTGGAGGCGTAACCTTGAGATGGAGATAACGAAGACGAATAAGACCTGAGATAGATTGGGAGTGACAGGAAAAAGCATAGCATGGAGAGCTGCAGTTGATGAAACATGCTCTAACAGAGGATTTCAATGAAAGACAAGAGAGGAATAATATAGAATATATACACAAATGTTAATATAAGGTTTATTGCTTTATCTCCGTTTCTTAAATTACGTACTCATGAATTGCAACACCAAACAACATAATTCTCTCAAGTTTGTTGTTATTGTTGATTTTATTATTGGTGTTGAAGTTGTTATTGTTGATGTTATTATTGGTGTTGAAGTTGCTATTGTTGATTTTATTATTGGTGTTGAAGTTGTTATTGTTGATTTTATTATTGGTGTTGAAGTTGTTATTTGTTGATTTTATTATTGGTGTTGAAGTTTTTATTGTTGATGATATTATTAGTGTTTAAGTTATTATTGTTGATGTTATTATTGGTGTTGAAGTTGTTATTGTTGATGTTATTATTAGTGTTGAAGTTATTATTGTTGATGTTATTATTGGTGTTGAAGTTATTATTGTTGATGTTATTATTGGTGTTGTTGTTATTGTTGATTTTATTATTGGTGTTGAAGTTGTTATTGTTGATTTTATTATTGGTGTTGAAGTTGTTATTGTTGATTTTATTATTGGTGTTGAAGTTGTTATTGTTGATGTTATTATTGGTGTTGAAGTTGTTATTGTTGATTTTATTATTGGTGTTGAAGTTATTATTGTTGATGTTATTATTGGTGTTGAAGTTGTTATTGTTGATTTTATTATTAGTGTTGAAGTTATTATTGTTGATGTTATTATTGGTGTTGAAGTTATTATTGTTGATGTTATTATTGGTGTTGTTGTTGTTATTGTTGATTTTATTATTGGTGTTGAGGTTATTATTGTTGCTGTTATTATTGGTGTTGAAGTTGTTATTGTTGATTTTATTATTGATGTTGAAGTTGTTAGTGTTGATGTTATTATTGGTGTTGAAGTTGTTATTGTTGATGATATTATTAGTGTTGAAGTTATTATTGTTGATGTTATTATTGGTGTTGAAGTTGTTATTGTTGATGATATTATTAGTGTTGAAGTTATTATTGTTGATGTTATTATTGGTGTTGAAGTTATTATTGTTGATGTTATTATTGGTGTTGTTGTTATTGTTGATGTTATTATTGGTGATGTTGTTGTTATTGTTGATGTTATTATTAGTGTTGTTGTTGTTATTGTTGATGTTATTATTAGTGTTGAAGTTGTTATTGTTGATTTTATTATTGGTGTTGAAGTTATTATTGTTGCTGTAATGTGTGTTGAAGTTGTTATTATTATTGATGTTACTTGTGTTGAAGTTATTATTGTTGATGTTATTATTGGTGTTGTTGTTATTGTTGATGTTATTATTAGTGTTGTTATTTTTTATTTTGTTATTGGTGTTGAAGCTGTTATTATTGATGTTACTTGTGTTGAAGTTATTATTATTGATGTTACTTGTGTTGAAGTTATTATTGTTGATGTTATTATTGGTGTTGTTGTTATTGTTGATGTTATTATTAGTGTTGTTATTTTTATTTTGTTATTGGTGTTGAAGATGTTATTATTGGCGTTGAAGTTATTATTATTGGTGTTGTTATTATTGGTGTTGAAGTTATTATTGTTGATGTTATTTTGTTGAAGTTATTATTGTTGATGTAATTTGTGTTGAAGTTATTATTGTTGATGTTATTTTGTTGAAGTTATTATTGTTGATGTAATTTGTGTTGAAGTTATTATTGTTGATGTAATTGTGTTGAAGTTATTATTGTTGATGTTATTATTAGTGTTGAAGGTATTATTGTTGATGTTATTATTGGTGTTGAAGGTATTATTGTTGATGTTATTATTGGTGTTGAAGTTATTATTGTTTATGTAATTTGTGTTGAAGTTATTATTGTTGATGTTATTTGTGTTGAAGTTATTATTGTTGATGTTATTTGTGTTGAAGGTATTATTGTTGATGTTATTATTGGTGTTGAAGTTATTATTGTTGATGTTATTTGTGTTGAAGTTATTATTTTTGATGTTATTTGTGTTCAAGTTATTATTGTTGTTATTATTGGCGTTGAAGTTATTATTATTGGTGTTGTTATTATTGGTGTTGAAGTTATTATTATTGATGTTATTTTGTTGAAGTTATTATTGTTGATGTAATTGTGTTGAAGTTATTATTGTTGATGTTATTTTGTTGAAGTTATTATTGTTGATGTAATTTGTGTTGAAGTTATTATTGTTGATGTAATTTGTGCTGAAGTTATTATTGTTGATGTTATTATTGATGTTGAAGGTATTATTGTTGATGTTATTATTGATGTTGAAGGTATTATTGTTGATGTTATTATTGGTGTTGAAGTATTATTGTTGATGTTATTATTGGTGTTGAAGTTATTATTGTTGATGTTATTTGTGTTGAAGTTATTATTGTTGATGTTATTTGTGTTGAAGTTATTATTGTTGATGTTATTTGTGTTGAAGGTATTATTGTTGATGTTATTATTGGTGTTGAAGTTATTATTGTTGATGTTATTTGTGTTGAAGTTATTATTGTTGATGTTATTTGTGTTGAAGTTATTATTGTTGATGTTATTTGTGTTGAAGTTATTATTGTTGATGTTATTTGTGTTGAAGGTATTATTGTTGATGTTATTATTTGTGTTGAAGTTATTATTGTTGATGTTATTTGTGTTGAAGTTATTATTGTTGATGTTATTTGTGTTGAAGTTATTATTGTGGATGTTGTTTGTGTTGAAGTTATTATTGTTGATGTTATTTGTGTTGAAGTTATTATTGTGGATGTTATTTGTGTTGAAGTTATTATTGTTGATGTTATTTGTGTTGAAGTTATTATTGTTGATGTTATTTGTGTTGAAGTTATTATTGTTGATGTTATTTGTGTTGAAGTTATTATTGTTGATGTTATTTGTATTGAAGTTAATATTGTTGATGTTATTATTGATGTTGAAATTATTATTGTTGATGTTATTTGTGTTGAAGTTATTATTGTTGATGTTATTTGTGTTGAAGTTATTATTGTTGATGTTATTTGTGTTGAAGTTATTATTGTGGATGTTGTTTGTGTTGAAGTTATTATTGTTGATGTTATTTGTGTTGAAGTTATTATTGTGGATGTTATTTGTGTTGAAGGTATTATTGTTGATGTTATTATTGGTGTTGAAGTTATTATTGTTGATGTTATTTGTGTTGAAGTTATTATTGTTGATGTTATTTGTGTTGAAGGTATTATTGTTGATGTTATTATTGGTGTTGAAATTATTATTGTTGATGTTATTTGTGTTGAAGTTATTATTGTTGATGTTATTTGTGTTGAAGTTATTATTGTTGATGTTATTTGTGTTGAAGTTATTATTGTGGATGTTGTTTGTGTTGAAGTTATTATTGTTGATGTTATTTGTGTTGAAGTTATTATTGTGGATGTTATTTGTGTTGAAGTTATTATTGTTGATGTTATTTGTGTTGAAGTTATTATTGTTGATGTTATTTGTGTTGAAGTTATTATTGTTGATGTTATTTGTGTTGAAGTTATTATTGTTGATGTTATTTGTGTTGAAGGTATTATTGTTGATGTTATTATTGGTGTTGAAATTATTATTGTTGATGTTATTTGTGTTGAAGTTATTATTGTTGATGTTATTTGTGTTGAAGTTATTATTGTTGATGTTATTTGTGTTGAAGTTATTATTGTGGATGTTGTTTGTGTTGAAGTTATTATTGTTGATGTTATTTGTGTTGAAGTTATTATTGTGGATGTTATTTGTGTTGAAGTTATTATTGTTGATGTTATTTGTGTTGAAGTTATTATTGTTGATGTTATTTGTGTTGAAGGTATTATTGTTGATGTTATTTGTGTTGAAGTTATTATTGTTGATGTTATTTGTATTGAAGTTAATATTGTTGATGTAATTTGTGTTGATTTTATTATTGTTGATGTAATTTGTGTTGAAGTTATTATTGTTGATGTAATTTGTGTTGAAGTTATTATTGTTGATGTAATTTGTGTTGACGTTATTATTGTTGATGTTATTTGTGTAGAAGTTAATATTGTTGATGTAATTTGTGTTGAAGTTATTATTGTTGATGTAATTTGTGTTGAAGTTATTATTGTTGATTTTATTATTGGTCTTGAAGTTATTATTGTTGATGTAATTATTGGTGTTGAAGTTGTTATTGTTGATTTAATTATTGTGTTGAAGTTATTATTGTTGATTTTGTTATTTGTGTTGAAGGTATTATTGTTGATGTTATTTGTGTTGATGTTATTATTGTTGATGTAATTATTGGTGTTGAAGTTATTACTGTTTGATTGTGAACTTGTACCGATTGCTACTCGTCGTTGATCCTTAAATGTCGTTAACTGACGCTGTTTGTGAAGTGGTTTGGAGTTTAGGTTTACTAAAATAGCATTGCTTTTTGGTCCGACATATCCGACTTGCATCCCATTTTTAAAATTCATAATTACCTGTCATCTCTGATCCCGTACCAGACTGGTTATTTTGTTCCCAAGAGCCACCGCAGTGATATGTAGCAGGATCCTGATTAATTTTAGCTCATGGCCAAACGTAAACAGTCAGCTTTGTGTCGCTGAACGCTTTGAATATGGATGTGATGTCCGGCGTCCATTCGCTTTCTTAAGGTGTAACATCATTTTGAACAGAGATTTATCTCCACATTACAGCTTGCTTTGCCATTTGTTTTTTTTTTTTTTTTTTTTTTTTTTTTGTTTTTGTTGTTTTATTATTTTAAATGTGAGTAAAGAATTAACTGAATAACCCATATTCTCATAAAGAGAGAAGGCTAAAAATGGTTGATATCGAATTTTAAGAGAATGGCATCACCGGGGTATGGTCTTGGGAATTTTGACCAGGGTAGACTGGAATGGCGCTATCTTATGTGGAAAATATACGAGGAGAGTATTTGTTGATTGAATTGGACCAAGATTGGACAGGTTCTAAGATAACATTTCTGTGAATCATTTTTGCAGTTTGTAAACAGTTTATTTCCACTTACACGCACGACGGTTCTCATGTTTTTGGGGCATAAGTGCTCTTCTGTGACTTTCATTAAAGGGATGTTTTGAGACACATCTTGTTGTCCGTGATAATAATAAACTCCGTACCCATGCTGTAGGTCAGCTTCTGTGACTTTCATAAAAGTGATGTTTTGAGACACATCTTGTTGTCCGTGAAAATGTTAAACTCCGTACCCATGCTGTAGGTCAGCTTCTGTGACTTTCATTAAAGTGATGTTTTGAGACACATCTTGTTGTCCGTGATAATGTTAAACGCCGTACCCATGCTGTAGGTCAGCTTCTGTGACTTTCATTAAAGTGATGTTTTGAGACACATCTTGTTGTCCGTGAAAATGTTAAACTCCGTACCCATGCTGTAGGTCAGCTTCTGTGACTTTCATTAAAGTGATGTTTTGAGACACATCTTGTTGTCCGTGAAAATGTTAAACGCTGTATCCATGCTGTAGGTCAGCTTCTGTGATTTTCATTATAGTGATGTTTTGAGACACATCTTGTTGTCCGTGATAATGTTAAACGCCGTACCCATATTAGCTTCTGTGCCTTTCATTAAAGTGATGTTTTGAGACACATCTTGTTGTCCGTGATAATGTTAAACTCCGTACCCATGCTGTAGGTCAGCTTCTGTGACTTTCATAAAAGTGATGTTTTGAGACACATCTTGTTGTCCGTGAAAATGTTAAACGCCGTATCCATGCTGTAGGTCAGCTTCTGTGATTTTCATTATAGTGATGTTTTGAGACACATCTTGTTGTCCGTGAAAATGTTAAACGCCGTATCCATGCTGTAGGTCAGCTTCTGTGAATTTCATTAAAGTGATGTTTTGAGACACATCTTGTTGTCCGTGATAATGTTAAACTCCGTACCCATGCTGTAGGTCAGCTTCTGTGAATTTCATTAAAGTGATGTTTTGAGACACATCTTGTTGTCCGTGTAAATGTTAAACGCCGTACCCATATTAGCTTCTGTGCCTTTCATTAAAGTGATGTTTTGAGACACATCTTGTTGTCCGTGAAAATGTTAAACGCCGTATCCATGCTGTAGGTCAGCTTCTGTGCCTTTCATTAAAGTGATGTTTTGAGACACATCTTGTTGTCCGTGATAATGTTAAACGCCGTACCCATGCTGTAGGACAGCTTCTGTGAATTTCATTAAAGTGATGTTTTGAGACACATCTTGTTGTCCGTGAAAATGTTAAACGCCGTATCCATGCTGTAGGTCAGCTTTTGTGACTTTCATTAAAGTGATGTTTTGAGACACATCTTGTTGTCCGTGAAAATGTTAAACGCCGTATCCATGTTAGCTTCTGTGACTTTCATTAAAGTGATGTTTAGAGACACATCTTGTTGTCCGTGTAAATGTTAAACGCCGTACCCATGTTAGCTTCTGTGACTTTCATTAAAGTGATGTTTAGAGACACATCTTGTTGTCCGTGATAATGTTAAACGCCGTACCCATGTTAGCTTCTGTGACTTTCATTAAAGTGATGTTTAGAGACACATCTTGTTGTCCGTGATAATGTTAAACGCCGTACCCATGTTAGCTTCTGTGACTTTCCAACGTTTTCTGCCCCTAAAATTTGTTGGCACATTGCGACAGGTTTCTGTTTTTTTCTGTTTTGATTGTACTTTCCCATCTATGAAGTTGACATACTTACACTGTTGTACATTCTGACAGATAAGGTGTTTCATTATTTGATAATCTATCTATCTATCTATCTATCTATTGACCTTTCGAGCCGTAACCGGCCCATAGGGCGTAGACCAAGATACACCTTCTCCTATATGGATTTTTTGTTCTAGCAGTTTTCTTTTAAAGATATTTTATCAAATCTCGCCATCTGTCTCTGTTCTGTGCAAGCAGTTCTATTCATTGAGGGAGCCGACTCCTGCTGCTCTTGCCTCTCTCATCAATGTTCTTCTCAGTGTCTCCCTGGGTCTTCCTCTTTTTCTTTTACCTGTTGTTTCCCATATGAGGGCTTGCTTTGCTATTCGGTTATTATCTCTTCTCATCACATGTCCAACGTATGACCATCGTCTTTTCTTTATTACTGAAGATATTAGTGGTTGATTGGCGATTTCTCTAATTTCCTCATTTGTTTTGAATTCGTTCCATGCTATACCAAGTATTTTCCTTAGACATTTATTTTCGAATGCGTTCAACTTTGTTTCTATATCTCTTGTTGTTTTCCAGCTTTCACACGCATACGTAAGGGTTGATAGTACATTTGATTTGAATAGCCTAAGTTTTGTGTTTGTGCTGATAAGTTTCGATTTCCACAACTTTTCAAGGCTTCTGAAAGACATTGCTGCTTTAGCTATTCTGATTTTAATTTCTTTGCTCGTATCCCCTTCTCGATCAATGTGACTTCCAAGATAGATAAAGTGATCGATCTCTTCAACTGGTTTGTTTTCCATGTATATTTTGTCACCTGTTGGAATTAAACTAGTCATGACTTTAGTCTTTTCATGATTGATCTCAAGCCCAATTATTGATAATGCTTTCCCATATATGTAATTTAAACATTCATACAACGCCATAACTCAGCGATCAGCTACTGTTATCCATTTAGACATTTAGGCCAGCATGAGTCATGAACAAGAAGTCGCAATCGTTTGAGGTCTTCACAGGTTCCCATTAGTTTGTCATGCATGGTTGTTTCTGATGGCTATATTTGTGTTATTATTGTGTTGACATCGCTGTAACTCTGTAGGATATGTGCCCTGGAGCAGGTCGGATTTAGGCCTAGACTAAATAAGCTACAGCGTAGGGCCTCTCAACGATCCGAGGGGACCTTAAATAATCTGTTTATATTTTAATCTATAGCAGAGACATTCCGGTGTTCATTTTTTAATGGAGGCCCTCCAAGTTTTACTTAGCTTAGCCTGTAACCTGTAGCCTAGGATCTCACTAAGTGGAGATCTGGAGTCTGCATGATCGTTATTACATTCTGACAAGCCTTTATTGGTTCACAGTTTGGTAATACTACCTTCATCGATGTAGTTAACACTCTTCGAACGTTAGTACATTCTGACATGCCTTTATTGGTTCACAGTTTGGTAATACTCTTCTATTGATAAGTAAAAAGTAAAGAGCCCCGTCACGCCAAGTAGCGTATAGTGTTAGTGACCATAATTTGTACAGACCTTCAGCACATAATTTTTTGGGGGTAATGTGGTCAGTATTACGCCAGTGCCGCTTTACTTTCCCAGAAAGAAAATCCGGTACCCATATAAAGCTTGGTGAACCTAGAAGCCGTCGATCAGGATTGAACCAGACCTCTTGTCCTTAGTAGTCCAGTTCACTAACCACTAAGCTATCGCGGCTCCCACTCTTCTATTGATTTGTTGTTGTTATTTTACTCGTTTACCTTTTTTTAGTTTTCCTTTTGATCTTCAAACATAATTGTCTAGCTTGTGATAAAAGGCATGTTCTGATAAACCGAACTCCGTGATCTACTCGTAATATGTCAGTCACTCAATCTGTGAGTCACTCAAACTGCAACTCGTTTCAGTCGTGTTTGCGTATCCAAGCAACTGTAAGCAACTCGTGTTTGCATATCCAAGCAACTGTAAGCAAAACATCCTGTGTGGCTTATTGGCTGACACTTCCCTCAATCTTTAGCATAGAAATCAAGGCATTAAACTTAGTATCCAGCTGATTTTTATTGTACTGCATTACGTAGAGCAGTTATCTTGTTGCGTGTTCAATTCACGTTTTTTGCAATTTTCTTTGTGCAGGCAGGAGTTGAGAAATGTTTGTTTATTGAGATCTAAGCTGAGAATTTTTTTTTTTTTTTTTTTTTTTGAGACATGAGTTGGTTGAGAATTTTTTTTTTTTTCAATATAGAGACGTGAGTTGAGTAATTGTTGAATAAATTAAAAGCATATTTGGATTTGAATGGATCTGCTGTAATTGGAGAACTAGGAGTTCGATGAGAAAACATCTTCACCAATGTCCAACTGCTAGAATCGTGACACAGCTCGAGAGTTGACCAAGATCATGCACATTCTTCATATGTGGTTTTGGAAGCATGTTATACATTTAAGCACGGATCGAAGAAGAAATGCAAAATCTCTCAAAAATGTGTGCGACAGGGTTGGATATGTCGGGCAGAAGACGAAAATACTGCATTATCAATAGAGATACAACGCTACAAGTGTATTTGACAGCTCATAACGAAGGAGAAAAAGTAAGTAATCGAGAAACATTTACAACATATCTCCTGGAGTGAACTTTCCGTGTGGGTGTGGCCTGTGGGCAGGTCAGAGATGATCTGATGGAGAACAAGGGAGATAAATTTGGGCAATAGTTGGAGTACACTGAACGTGTGAGCTCTTGTAGTAAAACAAGATATCGAAACTTTTCACAATTCATGACTGTCGTTTGCAGGGTAACCCAAACCAAGCCACAATTCTGCTTCCACATCTGAATTTCATTGGTCTGCCTCTCTTTCACCTTCCCAACAGCGTATGCCAGTTCGTGTCATGGTTACTTGATCTTTTTCAGAAGTAAACCTAAAAAGGCCTTGCTAAAGTCGGATCTATTAGACCAAGAAGAACACGATATCGCATATTCCTGTAAACACCACAACTTAACAGCGCCAATGTAACACCCTTATATTATAAGGAAGGACTCAACACACTTAACCTGACAGCTGACTTCATGTGAGAGTCTGGAATCCTACTCTGATTGAGTCTTGATCGTAGAGAGAGAGAGAGAGAGAGAGAGAGAGAGAGAGAGAGAGAGAGAGAGAGAGAAGGACTAAGCAGAGGAGAAGTCGTCGAGTGAACGCAGCAGTCACAGAAGAAAACTGTGTTCGTTTCCAATTGGTTGTACATGTTATCGGATGTACTTTTTATCGGTTGTTCATGTTATCATTGCACCTGTTTTTGATTGCTTGTTGTTTCTGATCAAAATATTATGAGAACGTTCCTCAGTCAATGTTAGTCATTTCTTTCCTGTTTTCCGGAAGTGAGATCCACACGAAAGTGCTGAAAGTTGAAAGTAGGCTGGCCCCATACATATTTAGTTTCGTTTTTGTCTGTGCTGCATTGGCGTGTCTCTAAATATTCTAATTTACACAACAGTGAAGTGAAGTCTCTGTTCACGATTATTTATAAACACCCCACTTTTTTTCTTACAGTGGAGCGGGTCATGAAGGAACTTAAATTGGGTATTCCCCTGCAGAAGATCAAATCATCTTCCCGCGTGCTGAAGCGGATCTTCTACCTGGACTCCAGCAACATGACTTTGTACTACGATGGTTCCAGAAAGAAGAAGGACACTAGAAGTAAGTTCTCGCCGTTCTAAGTTAACTTGTCTGCCTATCTAATCCATTATCTCCCTTGCTATCCTTTGGGGCGCTATACTGAATTATTGTCAAATCTTTCTCAAAATCTTCCCTTTTTTATGTCCGATTCTGGGCTTGTTTGAATGTTTACTTTGTCCAGTCTTGATTATATTCTCCGCCTTATGTCCATATTTTGTTCTTCCAGATTTCTCTGATTCCCGTAAGATGGTTTCGGCCAAAACATTAGATCATGTATCATGACTGTAGCAAGGTTACTTTAAGTTTTATTGATGTTGTTGTAGACAAGACTCACATATACTAACACGTATGTTAATTTATAATTTGATGTTAGCGTGGCAAACCTCACATATACTAACTACCACGTATGTTAATTTATATTTTGATGTTAACGTGACAAACCTCACATATACTAACTACCACATATGTTACTTTAAATTTTGATGTTAGAGTGACAAACCTCACATATACTACCACATATGTTAATTTATAATTTGATGTTAGCGTGGCAAACCTCATATATACTACCACGTATGTTAATTTATATTTTGATGTTAGCGTGACAAACCTCACATATACTAACTACCACATATGTTACTTTATATTTTGATGTTAGAGTGACAAACCTCACATATACTACCACGTATGATAATTTATATTTTGATGTTAGCGTGACAAACCTCACATATACTACCACGTATGTTAATTTATATTTTGATGTTAGCGTGGCAAACCTCACATATACTAACTACCACATATGTTACTTTATATTTTGATGTTAGAGTGACAAACCTCACATATACTACCACGTATGTTAATTTATATTTTGATGTTTGCGTGGCAAACCTCACATATACTAACTACCACATATGTTACTTTATATTTTTATGCTAGAGTGACAAACCTCACATATACATATACTAACTGTCACATATGTTAATTTATAATTTGATGTTAGCGTGACAAACCTCACATATACTACCACGTATGTTACTTTATATTTTTATGTTAGAGTGACAAACCTCACATATACTTATACTAACTACCACATATGTTACTTAATATTTTGATGTTAGAGTGACAAACCTAACATATACTAATTACCACCGTACCATTAGAAGAAACAAATAATCAAAGCAATCAGACGACCACAAGCCCCAAATCAGGATGCCTTTCATAATATGAATAGATATGAACAAGTTATCATTATACGCTTCAGAACAGTGTACAGTCGACTCCACAGTCATATGTATACAAAATTCAAGATCGACACCTTAACTACATATACATGTGGACAGGAGCCCCAGACTGCTGAACACATACTTCAAGACTGCACTGAATATAGCAGACAGGAAAACCCATTGACCCGTAGACACAACACTACAGACAAAACTGTATGGGCCACTGCAAGAATTACAAAAGATAGCACAATTTATGCAGGAAACAACATTGACAATACTTCAGGTGAACTAAAGATAAACTAACTACCATGTATGTTCATTTATATTTTGATGTTATAGTGGCAAGCCTCACATACACTACCACATATGTTAATTTATATTTTGATGTTATAGTGGCAAGCCTCACATACACTACCACATATGTTAATTTATATTTGATGTTATAGTGACAAGCCTTACATATACTACCACATATGCTAATTTATGTGTTGAGGTTGAGGTAGATGTCTCGCATACATAGCACACAAATAATTCCAGTGTCATCTCTTCACCACGTCACTTTTTTTTGTTTTTGTTATGGTTATAGTTCATTCAGTTATAATTAGTCATATCAAAGAAACAATCATCACCATCATGCAGCATAAAAATAAACAGGACAAATCTGAAATGAGTGCAACGCATCAAATACTTGGGCACAATAATAACATCGGATGAAAGATGCACCACAGAAACAAAAAGCAGAATAGCACAGAACAAAATAGCATTTCAGAAAATTAAAAATATCTTATGCAACAAATCTATGCCAATAGAAATGAGAAAGAGAGTTCATCGCTGCTATATAGAACTAATTCTTACCTATAGAAGCGAATCGTGGACAGTAGACAAACAAATGAAAAGACGATTAGAGGCCACATAGATGGGATTTCTCAGAAGAATGTTGAAAGTTCCCTGGACAGCTAAAGAGATCAATGAGGAGATTCTCAGAGGCCAACACAAAAAGATGAGCTCCTAAAAAAACATCAGAAAGAAATAATAAACATTTTTCGGGCACATCATGAGAAGAGGGAAATAGGAAATACTTGGTTACAACTGGCAAAATAAAAGGAAAGAGATATCGCGGGCGACAAAGAGAGAAAATACTGGATAGCTTGGTGTCACGGCATGGAAAACAGTCAACAACAGAACTGATACGATGCACTGTGGATAGAAGATTGTGGAAGAACATGATCGCCTAACCCAACCGGTATGGCACATGATGATGATGATTATAGTTAGTTGAAGGCCCCGGTATCACTGCAGACGAATTGAAATCCATAATTGCTCAACCGCCCGTGCCAGTGGAATCATCCGAATTAACATCTCATCGAATATCAAAACAAAAAGTGGCATTTGCAGTCCCAATCGTAGTAAACACAGCACACGTTAAAAGACATAATGCGCAATATAGCACCGATAGTGAACGCATCTGAACTGACCTTCGTCATACGATATCATAATTCACCATTAGCAATTTTAATATAGATTCACCATCCGGATGAAACACACAGCTCACGGTGTGCACAGAGTACTACTCAGTAGCTCCGGCAGCAAACTGAACTTGAAATACTAGGAAAATTCAACAAGGAACACATTTTAGGCAGTGCCTTAATTGTTCCCTGTCGCCTATCCGCCATATTGACCTGCAATCCGTTGTTTTTTTTTTTAAATTGAACTAAACGTACAGGTCGATGATATGGCATTATCCCCGTCCATTATACCCGTTCACAGGTTCCAGTTTTAGTCCCTAGAGGAGCAATCGGATATATATTTGTTTCTAGAGAGAAACAAGCTATATGTCGCTGCCTAGTAATAATCAGTCAATATATCAGGGTGTTAATAAAGAATATTTATATTTTGATATATCATATGTTAGAGTGACAAACCTCACATATACTTATACTAACTTCTCGTGGCAAGGCGCGGTGCCAGGGAGTACGGGTTCGATCCCGCTTCGGACCATATATTGTTCTTCGTTTTTTTCTGTTGTTGTTTGTCTGTCAATTTTTCCGAGTGCAAACACATACTTCTTTGTTCTATTATTCCCTATTATCGCCTCGGAAGTTCCCTATATAATAATATTTATTTATTATTATTTGTATCCATGTTAATAAAGACTGTTCAAATACCCTTCATACGATTACGTATACAAGAGCAAACAAGAAATAATAATAAATCAGTTCCTATAAAAATAGATGAATGAAATACATTCTGACAAGCAAGATGTCCACCTATGGCAGAAGATTCTATGCCAGAATGTATTTTTACAGCCAAATCAAGTGTGAAGATATTGTTATTATCGCCTATTATTATGATTTGATTTCTCGATCATTTATATGCCTAATCAAAACAAATTGAAAACATTTGAAAACAACTGCCTAAAAAAATACTTCATATACCATGGAGTTATTTGAAGAATAGTACAGAAATAAGAGAAATGGCAAAGCATCCAAAAATATAAACTATAATCAAGAGAAGAAGGTAGTCATATGTTGACCATATGATGAGATGAGACAACAAAAGAGACAACAAAGAGAAATTTTAAAAAAAAGATACCAAACCAGGTTCTCAAATGGGAACCAGAGGATAATAAAAAAAGAGACTGATCTAGAGAAACACTAAATAGAACATTAATTAAAACGAAATCAACAACAGCAAGAATCAGCCCCCTCGCCAAGATTGAGCAACTCGTTCAGAACAGAGCCAAGTAGCGAGGCACAATGCGGGTCCTGTGCAAGGTCTGACAGTTGAAAAATCGTCGGACACGAGTCTAGAATTTCTGCGGCTCGAAAGACAATACATAGATAAGATAAATAGATGATTAATAAACATTTATTTCATGTCATAAACTGCCAGCAAGCCTTAGCGAGTTTACGACAGCAGTGACATTCTTCATTATAAATAGCAGCTCAGATCTACTCTTACATCAAACCTCATTTAGGGGGAATGGTTGGTCTCAAGGCAAGACGCCGGCCTCGAGACAGAGAGGTTGTGGGTTCAAGTCCCGATTGCAACAGTTAGGATTTTTATTTATGATTTCTCTCTGTGGTAACCACCACCATTGGTGTCAGCAGCGAGGCCCGACTTGAAACGTCAATTACTCATGGACTGGAAAAATATGAGTACCTCCAAAGACGGAGTTATCTGCCTGTGTGGCAAGGGACCGCTGTGTACATGGCTGCCAGGGTTCGATCCTGCTTTGGTCCATATTTTTTTCTGTTGTTGATTATTTGTCATTTTTTCCGAGTGCTGTAAACATACCTCTTCCTCTGAATTGATTCACTGCCATGAAAAAACGAATTAACACGGAAAATTCAGTTCCTAGTCTCTACGGACTTCGTCAGAGATCAAAGCTCGGCAAACGCAAAAATAAATAAATTAATAAAAAAACCTCATCTATTTTTTTTAACCAAAAAAAAAAAAAACAACAAATTTTAAAGTTGAAATAATCTTCTCGTGATAGAAACGGGTGTACATGACTGCAGAGCAAAATTTGTAACTAATTGTGAACTGGCACAAGGCGTGAAATTATCATTCAGTTTAAGACAACCAGTTTAATCCTAATGAAAGTAAATTGGGTCAGGCATAGATGTTTATTATAATGTGACTATTTGATGCTTAATCTGAGATAATCGATCAAGATATTTTGAAATGTAATGCTATTTACCTTCAGAATTTGTTGATGGCCATGCATATTATATGTGAGAATTTGAAAAACTATTACTAAAAATAGTTATTGAGATCAAATAATTTAATGCGAAGATCAATACTAGCAGAACTAAGGTTAATTACCAAACTATGAGCTTAGAAATGACGTTGAATGAACCAGCCATTGAAAACGTCAGTCTAGGCCAAGTTATTTCAGATTATGTCCCTTCAGGCAGTGGTTCCTAAAACGTAAAGACATACTACTATATATATATGTAATTTGTACTGGGAGCAAACAGCAATAATAAAATATAACAAAGAGAACTCTACACCCATTTATATAAAAAGAGGAGTAAGACAAGGTTGCATTCTATCACCAAGCTTGTTCAATCTATACACTGAGCAAATCTCTAAAAACATCACAGAGATGCCAGGCCTAAACATTAATGGAAATATAATCAATAACATAAGATATGCTGATAATACTGTACTACTAGAAGAAAATCCTAAAGATCTACAACAATTACTTAATATAATAAACATGACAAGCAAAAAATATGGACTAGATATGAATATCAAAAAGGCTAAAACTATGATCATAAACAAAGAAAATTCTCAAGACCTACAATTAAATATCAAAGTTGAAGGAATACATCTGGAGACAGTTCAGAGTTACAACTACCTTGGACAAACTATAACCAGTGACGGAAAATGTAAACTGAAATAAACAAAAGAATAGGTATGGCAAAAAGTAATTTTAATGCCATGAAAAATATACTAACATCAAAACAAATAACTTTTTCTTTCCTTCCTCAATTGCCTTTCAGCGTCGAGGGGAGATATAATTTGCGGTCTTTTGCCCTTCTGTTTGCCTCTGCTGCTGTTATGTTTCCTAGTGCTTCTAATATTCCATCGACCCATCTTTTTCGTGGTCGACCCTTGGGTCTGGTGTTCCTACAACGTTTGTTGAAAGCTCGTTGTGTTGTGTTTTGTTCTTTCTGCCTTGTCACGTGGCCAAACCATTTTATCTGTTGTTTCCTTATATATTCTATGGCGGGGGCTATTCCTAGCTTTTTTCTCAGTTCTTCATTTCTGATCTTATCTCTCAGACTGTTTCATGTCATTCATCTAACGCATTTCATTTCTGTAGAGGTTATTTTTCTTATTGTTCTTGCATCTAGTGTCCAGGTCTGGCATTGGTAACACAACATTGGGATGTAGATTGTATTGTATAGTGCTCGTTTTGACTCTAGAGTTATTTCCTTGTTGGACAATAGTGGTGATAACTGTCCGGTGATTTGACAAGCTTTGTTGCATCTTGATTCTATCTCTGCCATTTGAGAATTATCGTTTGTCATTAGACTTCCTAGGTTCTTGTAGGTCTTCTATTGTTTCATGTATTAGTGCCAGATCGTATGCAAATAGAAGCTTGTTGATCTCCTCTGTCTCTGATGGGTTGGCTAGCTTGCATATATGGTCCATGTATGTAATAAACAGTGGAGGGGATAGTACGCACCCCTGTCTTACGCCTGATCTAACTTCGAAGTGGTCTATGTAGCCTGCTAATATTCCATCGACCCATCTTTTTCGTGGTCGATCCTTGTGTCTAGTATTCTCGCAATATTTATTGAGGTTTCGTTGTGTTGTGTTGTGTTGTGTTGTGTTGTGTTGCATTCAGTCTGCTTCCATGAAATGACTTATGGAGTTATTTGGAATCTTGAGTTGTCTGCTGCCTTCTTTACAATCATTAGTGTGGACGAATAAGATTAGGAGAAAAAGATGGAGACGAAAAAATAGGAAGAAGAGAAAACGCCAAATTCACACACACACACACACACACGCACACGCACGCACGCACGCACGCACGCACGCACGCACGCACGCACACACACACACACACACACACATATGGTCTTGACAAGTCCCAAAGAATGCTTGTAGATAGAGAGATACATAGAAAAGGTTAAATAAGTCTTTCAGTAGTATCTTAATGACCCCGGAGTTATGGGAGGAAGAAGAAAAGAAGGGAAGGAGGAAGAAGAAGAAGAAGTGAAGGAGGAGGTGTAAAGATAAGCGTATCAAACTGATAAATAATATGTTCTGAATGATAAATTAAAACAAGGCTTTGCTACTGACCGGAAAGGTCTGGATTCAATTCCCAAATGTGGATTTATTTTATATTTTTCTGACTTGAGAGTTCATCCAGCGTCTGAAAATGGGTACCAGAGATTATGTCCTGTAAAGTAGGGTGGCCTGGTGTAATACTGACCACAAAATGTGTCTTTTGTCATTAAAAAAAATACAAGCGCTAACACTATATTGCCCACACATTTTAAGGCGATGAGGACCACATGTTTGTTTGTTAGGATTATCACCATCCCTGCACACCGGGCTAACCCATAGGTGTTCCAATATCTCCTTCGACAAAATTCTGAGCAGAATCCTGACCTTCATGCACGAACTCCGCAGCACAGCCTCGGATCCACGCTGTGATTATGTTTTTTGTTGATATTTTGGCTCAGGTAGTGGCCATATTTATGACCTACTCTTTTCGATTGTAACTGCCAAGGATTCTTTAATGTTAGTGTTCATGGGACCGCCTATTTATTTACCGTTATTCGAGAGGGCTAGACATCGAATTATACTACCAATGAGATAAATGTATCATAACATCATAAAGAAACCATGGATTAATTATGTCCTCTTTTGAAAAATCACTGCTGCTTCAGGTTAGCCTTGAACCTGTGTCCCTCCTGTCCTGAGGCCGACAGCGTACCTCTAGACCACCTAAGGATCATTCATCATCATCGAGTGCCGTCTCCGTATCGAAGTTTGGCTGCCATGGAGCGCCATTCCGCTTTGCCTCTTGCTTTGATGGTGCAGGTTGTCATAGGCTGATTTGTCCACCTTGTGATGTTACTCGTCCATGTTAGTCTTGGTCTGCCTCTGCCTCTTTTAACTTGTATTTTCCCTTCCAATATTACTTTTAGTAGGCTGTTGTGTCTTTTAACATGGCCCAAAAATCTTTATACACTACTTATAAACTACAAACAGATGAAACTGTCAAAATGTGAGCCCTGTGTTATTGATTCCTGAAATCAGAATAACAAATGTTCTGTCATAGTTGTGGACTACTAATTTGTGGTCTACGATTATGGTTATGGTTATGAAAGGCCCGGTATCACTGCAAATGAATTAAAATCCATAATTGCTCAACCGTCCGTGCCAGTGGAATCGTCAGAATTACTATCTTATCTTCCAAAGAAAGGTAGCTGTAGTCCCCATCATAACAGTCTCAGCACACGCCAAAAGACATAAGCCGAAACTGCACAGAAAGTGAACACAGCCATCTGTTCCCTGTCAAACGATATTTTCATTCATCGCAAGTAATCGGAATATCGAAACACGATCAAAACGGATGAAGCGCACAGCTCACGGTGTGCACAGAGCATTTAACTCAGTAGCCCCTGCATCTAACCAGTTGATAGGCCATTTTGTTATAAATTTAATCACAATATATTTATACAATTGAACCATTTTGTTCTTCAACAGTTCAAATCTCTTCCATCAGAGAGGTCAGAGAGGGCGAGAAAGATTACTCCAAGAAATTCAAGAACTATGAGGTTTGAGTTATGGTTTTTAGTTTGATCTTTTATTATTAAATTTTTGTCTGGAATATTCGTGATAATAATCATATCGGATGAATTTGGTGCAGGCAATGGATTTGACAACAATTAGGACAGAAGGGAATTAAATTTCCTCTTTTAGAGGCTTTTTCTTCTTTTTAATAAATGGCACTTCCCTCTGAATTGAACATTTGCATTTCTTTGATGCGTGGTCACACAATTACAATGTAACATGTAGCTTTGAATTTTGATATTTACATTTCATTGTGTTATCTATACACACATTAATGAGCAAACTAGACTGAAACACTTTCATAAGGGAAAGCTATAAGTCAGTTAAAATAAAAGGAAAGGTTCCCTCCACACCTTGCTAAGACAGATGTATACCGTATTTAGAATATTGAATATGGTGTTAGTGACCACAATTTTTTTATGATGACTGCACATTTTTTGATGAAGTGGGTGGTATCGTGCCAGGCCACCTTTACCTCCAAGAAAAATTTCTGGCACTCATTTTTAAAGGCTGGGTAAAACCGACAGCTTGTCGGTCTGAAAAAAATTGCACCACTTCTGGAGATCGAACCCGGACCATTCTGGTCAAGAAGTGAGCACACTAACCACTCAGCCACCATGGCTCCAAACGCTTATAAGAACACAGTTTAAAATATGCTGAAAACAATTTATCTGTAATATGATGTAGAAATTACACATTCCATTTTTGTTATGAGTGTACAGATATATATTTTTTAAATGTTCCTTACTTCTAAATGTTACTTTCTGTACATTACTGGACTCTGGTGTTTATTTTGTGTCTCTTGTAGAATTTCCCTTCAAGTTTAACTCCTTTGCTCACTTATTCTGAAATGACACCTTTTTCTTATCTAGAGAAGCCAATGTTTTGTGCTTGTTCTTGGAGCCTCTCACAAGATCCTATACTTGATGGCAGATAAACAGGAGACCAGAGACAAATGGGTCCGAGCTTTACGCTACGTTATGCAGATGGAGCAGCTGTCGGTGCAGAGAAATGAAAGTGACAGATATCCTTATGTTGTGTTAATTAATAACAGATTTGCTTAAACCCATAATTTTGTAGGAAATTTATTAGAAGACATAAAGTTTTCCTTATAGGAAAAGGAAACACAGAAGCAAACAAGCCTGTGAGTAGACCAGAACTTAGATTCAAAGATGTGTACTAGGCATCCCTGAAGGACTTCTTTATTAGTGAAATAATTGGAAAATATGATAGATTGTAACACAGACAAGACAAATATAAAAGATGGTACACCATTTTAGAGTTATGTGAAATCAACATTTCAAGATGAAAGTCGTAGGATAAAAAGGAGGTGAGAGAACATAAACTCGTTTGGTTCACTCTGCCTCAAGACATCTCATTCAAATATTGGCAGAATCAGTTATGAGAGAAGCAGCTATGGAAAACATTACTAGCACAATTAGTTCTGAGAGAAGCAGCTATGGAAAACACTGCTAGTAGAATTAGTTATGAAAGAGCAGCTATGAAATACACTGCTAGTAGAATTAGTTATGAGAGAGCAGCTATGGAAAACACTACTAGCACAATTAGTTCTGAGAGAAGCAGCTATGGAAAACACTACTAGCACAATTAGTTCTGAGAGAAGCAGCTATGGAAAACACTGCTAGTAGAATTAGTTATGAAAGAGCAGCTATGGAAAACACTACTGGCTGTATTAATTCTGAGAGAAGTTGCTATGGAAAACACTACTAGCACAATTAGTTCTGAGAGAAGCATCTATGAAAAACACTACTAGTAAAATTAGTTATGAGAGAAGCAGGTGTGGAAAATACTATCTATCTATCTATTGACCTTTCGAGCTGTAGCTGGCCCATAGGGCGTAGACCAAGATACTCCTTCTCCTATCTGAATTTTTGTTCTAGCAGTTTTCTTTTAAAGATATTTTATCAAATCTCGCCATTTGTCTCTGTTCTGTGCAAGCTGCTCTATCTCATTGAGGGAGCCGAATCCTGCTGCTCTTGCCTCTCTCATCAATGTTGTTCTTCTCAGTCTCAGTGTATCCCTGGGTCTTCCTCTTTTTCTCTTACCTGTTGTTTCCCACATGAAGACTTGCTTTGCTATTCGGTTATTATCTCTTCTCATCACATGTCCAACATATGACCATCGTCTTTTCTTTATTACTGAGGATATTAGTGGTTGATTGGCGATTTCTCTAATTTCCTCATTTGTTTTGAATTCGTTCCACGCTATACCAAGTATTTTCCTTAGACATTTATTTTCGAATGTGTTCAACTTTGTTTCTATATCTCTTGTTGTTTTCCAGCTTTCACACGTATACGTAAGGGTTGATAGTACATTTGATTTGAATAGCCTAGGTTTTGTATTCGCACTGATGAGTTTTGATTTCCACAACTTTTCAAGGCTTCTGAAAGACATTGCTGCTTTAGCTATTCTGATTCTAATTTCTTTACTTGTATCCCCTTCTCGATCAATGTGACTTCCAAGATAGATAAAGTGATCGATCTCTTCTGCTGGTTTGTTTTCCATGTATATTTTGTCATCTGTTGAAATTAAACTTTTCATGACTTTAGTCTTTTCATGATTGATCTCAAGCCCAATTTTGCTGGCTATTGATGATAGTTCATTTGTGTTTTCCTGCATCGTTTTTATCTGACTGCTGATGAGAACTATGTCATCAGCAAAGTCGAGGTCCTCCAAATGGTCTCCTTGTATCCATTTGATGCCTTTGTTACCAGTGCAGCATTTCTTCATTATGAAGCCCATAACAATTCCAAATAACAAGGGCGATAAAATACATCCCTGTTTAACCCCAGTTTCTATTGGGAAACATTCGCTCATTCCTTCCTCTGTTCAAACTGCACATGTGTAACCATCATACATGTCTTTGATAATATTTATGATTTTTTATGGTAAACCATATTGCTTCAGAATTTTCCACAAAGAATCTCTATGAATACTATCAAATGCTTTTTTGAAGTCGATGAAGTTAAGTACAAAAGGTTTTTGCTTTTCAATGTGTTCCTCCAATATAAGTCGTAGAGTGAAAATGTGGTCAAGGCAGCTTCTCCCTTTTCTAAACCCAGCCTGTTCTTCACGCATTACTGTATCTATTGAATCCTTTATTCTATTTAGGATGATTTTGCAGAATAACTTTGATGCAACTGACAAAAGTGTCACGCCTCTCCAGTTGTTACAATCTCTCAGATTGCCCTTTTTTGGAATCTTAACAATGATTCCTTTTTTCCATTTATGAGGCGTCTTCTCTGTTTTCCAAATGAAAATACTACTGGTAGAATTATTTCTGAGAGAAGCAGCTATGGAAATTACTACTGGCAGAATTATTTCTCAGAGAAGCAGCTATGGAAAACACTACTGGTAGAATTATTTCTGAGAGAAGCAGCTATGGGAAACAATACTGGTAGAATTATTTCTGAGAGAAGTAGCTATGGGAAACACTACTGGTAGAATTATTTCTGAGAGAAGCAGCTATGGAAAACACTACTGGTAGAATTATTTCTGAGAGAAGCAGCTATGGGAAACACTACTGGTAGAATTATTTCTGAGAGAAGCAGCTATGGAAAACACTACTGGTAGAATTATTTCTGAGAGAAGCAGCTATGGGAAACACTACAGGCAGAATTATTTCTGAGAGAAGCAGTTATGGGAAACACTACTGGTAGAATTATTTCTGAGAGAAGTAGTTATGGGAAACACTACTGGCAGAATTATTTCTGAGAGAAGCAGTTATGGGAAACACTACTGGTAGAATTATTTCTGAGAGAAGCAGTTATGAGAAACACTACTGGCCGTATTATTGAACATTGATAAGGGGAGGCTCTTTTTTCTGTTATCAGTAACAATGACAAGGTTATATGAAAGAAGTATATAATGTTTGCCATTGTTTACCCTATATTTATACTATATACATTGTTTACTAAAATATCACTAACACCAAACGTTAATTAAGCAATACATATTCACTCCCTATAAATAGCTTACATGCATGACTTTGGTCATAGCCTTGGTCAAATATGTCATTATGTTCCCTAACTCTTGACACAAGCATAAGGGAAGCCTTTACTATGGCTGATAAGAATGGAGATGGACATCTAGACTTTGATGAAGTCATGAAACTGTTGAAAGTGCTAAATGCCAGTGTGAAAAAAAAATATGCAAGAGAAATGTTTGATGTAAGTATAACTGTTCTAAATGGCTTGATTAATGTCAGTAAATACTGATCCAAACAAATTCAGGCGATTTTCAAAAGCATTGTTTATAAAATGCTGAACAAAATAAAGTTATGATTGTATATAAATGTATCATAGAAACTTTACAGTAAGAAAGGACACCACAAAGTTCAACTCATTCATTAATATCATTTTTGATTTAGCATCTTCTTATCATATTCTTCTTCTTCCTCTTCTGCGATCATGACTTATTCAGAGTTGGATTCTGGACTCTCTCCCGAAGGCAGCTGTCTGTTTCAGCGATTCGGTTGCCCCGTATAGTTTCTCTTCCAGGGAGGTGGGTGTGGACCACATTGCTTTTCTCAGGTCTGTGTACTGGGGGCAATCCTGTAGAACATGTTTTGTTATCATATTGTCCAGTGTACAGTGGCATTGGCTGGTAGTGCCAATTTTGAGTTTGGTGAACATGTGGTTTCTCATTCTGTTGTGGCCAGTGCGGAGGCGAAGTATGATGACATGACCCCTCCTTGATAGTTGGAGGTATCCACCCCTCTCGTCATACTTTGGGTGTTCTCATTTTTTTCATGAAACTGGCCTTTGATGATGGATGGATCATATTCAGTATTCTTTCCAGACAACTAATTTTCATAGTGACGATTTTTTATTTCTGTTATTGTTAATGTCCAAATAATGTGCTGAGTGTGGTCTTCTCTTTGTATTTGTTTTGCTTGTCTGTTCTATAATATTGGAATCTTCAGTCCAGTTACTTGGTTTGCTTCATAACATCTGTATTCTTTTCATACCATAAATCTGTTACTCTAACTTTTTAATTAAGGCTTTGCAAATATTAATATCATCTTGTTTAGTCTGTAAGGCATATCAGCTTCAAAATCACTATTTTATGTATGCCATTATGTATGTAATTAGGTGTGCAATTATGTATGTAATTATGTGTGCAATTATGTTTGTAAGTGTGTGTAATTATGTATGCAATTATGTATGAAATGGAGACTGCGACTGAATAAATTAAACTGAGAATATTACAAAAGGTAATCATAATGAGAACAGTAAGTGAATTTTGATCTTCTTTGATCATTTAGTTAAATGTGAGATGTAGTCAACAGGTAATTTGACACAGGTAATTACTAGAGATAGGAAAGTAGATGCCTAAATCAGCATCTTAGCACACATAGAGATAGGGAAGTGTATATTTGGAGTGAAAATGAGCAAATAAAGCCTGATGTTACTCAGGTAACATGGTGATAAATGAGGTGTAATATGGGGTTAATGGAGAACTGATATACTTACAAATATGTAATATAGACCCTGAATGTGGTCACACCTGATGGTGTGAGGGGCCAGGGGGGAGGGAAGACAGATAGGAGTGAAAGTAGGAAAGGGGGGGAGTGGAGGGAAGAGAGAGGAGTAACAGACTATACGTGAGAAAGAGATACATTGATGCCCCGTCTGGTGAGGCAACCCACATTGATTCTATTCTATTAGGGTGTCTACATCAAGAGTGATGTCATACATATGTTTCTGGGATCTGTCTCAGAGACAGCGTACTGATTCACCAATGTTAGTCATCTTATATCGCTTACATATGATGGCATAGATAATGTTGCACGATGGACAAGTGAATCCTTCTCAGATCAGGATCTATATTACGTATCTGTAAGAATGTTTACTAATTTTCACATATTATATATATATATATTTTTTTTTTTAATTCAGGAATGGGCTAACATCTGTTCAAACAAGGCAGACTGCAATAGTGACCATGTACCAGTAGTTGGAAAGATAAGAATAAAATTGCGGAAGACACAGAAATCCCCAAGAAATATGAAATTAGAACTAGATATGCTTAGAGTAGATAGACAGATGAGTTATAAGTACAGTACAATAGTACAAAATAGATATAATGCTATTGAGAAAATACAGGACATCGAGGAGCAGTGGGAAATGCTTAAACAATCGATTCAACAAACATCAAAAGAAGTAATACCAGTGACTAAAAGAATCAACAAAAAGAAATGGAATACAGAAGAAATATTAGAACTAATGGACGAAAGATGAAAATATAAAAAAGAAGAACAGACATACAAAATATTGCACAAAGAGATCCAAAACACATACAGAGAAGCAAAGGAAGGATGGTTAAAGTATAAATGTGAAGAAATGGAAAAACAACAAAAGAAAGATTCAAAATTTATGCACAATCAGTTAAATGAATTAACGGGAAGAAAAGACGTCAAAGTTTTAGGATGTGTTCTGGGAGTATAAATCATAACAAAACTACTCAATGACATATATAACAGTGGATACATACCCGAAGATCTACTAAAATCTATCTTTGTAGCCATACCGAAGAAGTCAGGTGCTACTGATTCTGAAGACCATCGCACTATTAGTCTCTTGAACCATATGACAAAAATATTACTAAGAATCATCTTGAGAAGTGTAAGGAACAAAATAAAACCAGAAATAAGTGAGGAACAATGTGGATTTGTGTATAGGAAAGGGTACCAATAATACAATATACATCTTAAAAACTTTGATAGAAAGAGCTATAGAGGTAACAAATGATCTTTATATGTGCTTTATAGATTACACAAAAGCATTTGACAAAGTAAAGCATGTGAAATTAATCAATATGCTGGAGAAAGTAAACATTGATGGCAAGGATCTGCGAATCATAAAAAGCATGTACTGGCAACAAACAGCAGCTATACGAATTAACAACCAAACAGGACAATTCCAATATATAAAACAAGGAGTCAGACAAGGCTGTGTTCTGTCGCTGGATTTGTTTTCACTTTACAGCGAAAATATTATGAGATCAATAGTGGATATAAAAGGAACTGAAGTCAATGGTCACAACATAAATAATTTGTGATATGTGGATGACACAGTCTTAATAGCAGAGACAGAGAATGAACTACAAGAAATGATAGACATAATAGTAGAAGAAAGCAACAAGACAGGTCTCCTCTGTCTGAATAGTAAGAAAACAGAAGTAATGGTCATATTGAAGAAACAATCATCACCATCATGCAGCATAAAAATAAACAGGACAAATCTGAAATGAGTGCAACGTGACAAATACTTGGGCACAAAAATAACATCAGATGGAAGATGCACCACAGAAATAAAAGGCAGAATAGCTGAGGCCAAAATAGCATTTAAGAAAATGAAAATTATCTCATGCAACAAATCTATGTCAAAAGAAGTGAGAAAGAGAGTTCATCGGTGCTATATAGAACCAATTTTGACCTATGGAAGCGAATCATGGACAGTAGACAAACAAATGAAAAGATGATTAGAGGCCACAGAGATGGGATTTCTCAGAAGAATGTTGAAAGTTCCCCGGACAGCTAAAAAGACCAATGAGGAAATTCTCAAAGAGGCCAACACAAAAGGAGAGCTCCTAAAAAACATCAGAAAGAAACAATCAATATTTTTCGGGCACATCATGAGAAGAGGAAAGTTGGAAGACTTGGTTACAACTGGCAAAGTAAAAAATAAAAGGAAAGAAAGATCACGGACAACAGAGAGAGAAAATACAAGATAGCTTGGTGTCATGTATGGAAAACAGTCAACAACAGAACTGATATGATGCACTGTAGATAGAAGATTGTGGAAGGACATGATGGCCTATGCCAACCGGTATGGCACATGATAATGATGATAATGATCTATTTTTATCCTCCAATATGTAGCACATCTCTCTTTCTTTTCATTTCATCTATTATCCCTCTTTTTCTTTCTCCTTGATTTACCTGTCTTGCTCATCCTAGATGTAGTAAAGTTTATCTTTGTTTTATTATTCATTTGTGTTGTTCTCATTTTCTGAGGAAGGCCGCATGATGGCTGTCACCATACCCTGTAGGTCTGTGGTACCTTACACCCCACTAATTGCTCCTGAATACAAGTGACAGAGATTTAGCAGTAACTTTCTTTTTAAAGGCAAGTTTTAATTTTTCTGAATCTTGATTTCTCTTTTTTTTTTCTTTTTTTTTATTAGGCAGCAGACAAGAACAAAAATGTTGACAAAGGAAAGCCTAATGTGTTGGACAAAGATGAGTTTGTAGAATTCTTCAATAGCTTGACTAGGCGAGCAGAACTGGAGGAACTCTTTTTGAAGTACGAACTTTATAATCTAATCACGAACATAAGTACAGTAGAAATTCAATTATGTGGACCTAGTTATCTAGACATTCAGTTGCTCAGACTCATATTTAATGGCACAGTAACTGTATTTATCAGTTTGAGAAACTTTAAATGAAGCACAAAGAAGAACCCCTCAAACAAACATTTAGAGGTTGTTGTTTTAAATTTTTGTTTGCAAAAATAATTTGGTTTAGGTCTCTATTGTGTGACACTTTATGTTTGGGACACTTAAGTTTTCTGTGTTCGTGGACAAATTTTGAATATTTCTTTAAATATAGTTAGTCATCAATTTTCAGGACTTTTGATTATTCTAACTATACCTAGCTTGTCCAGATAATTAAGTTTCTTCTGTATCCTTAGTAAATATACCAGAATATCCCTCGAAAACATTTGCTGGGCTAGGTTTAAAATTGTGAACTAAATGTTTTAAAGTTGCACAGTTATATGATCACTGACCTGTTCATTTCATAAACTACACAGTCATCACCTCCCGTGGATTCATTTATTCATCATACCCCATAGTTTCATAGATTCATCTTCATCATGCCCACATAATTTCATGGATTCATTATGCCTCATGGTTTAATAAAACTCATTCTACCATTCTTTACTTTGCTTCATGAATATAATTATCAATATTTTCCCCTGAAATATAATTATTTCCCTTTGATTCTTGGCCTCATTGCTTAAGTTGAAGGTAGGAGGGCTAAGATGCTTATCAACAGTTGGGCTGAAATCAGTCAGCAGCCCACAGGTTGCTGCTTGTGTCAGGATTGGTGAACAGCAGAGCTGATCGAGATCCTACTCCAACTCCAAGTGGTGCTTGTGGAAACAAATTAACCAATCAGACAAGCAAGCAAGGATTAAAAAGGGAAGGAAACCTAGTTTTCAAGCTGTACAGATAATATCTGTCATTTGAAGATAGCAATGAAATCAGTCTCTGGCTTGTGTTGTTCCACCCAAGAAGAGTAACTGGAAACATATTAAAAGCTGTGGTTACATCTTCATATTGTAGGAGACAACATATGACTGTTCTAACAATGTGACCAAAGGAAGGACAGATGACATAAATTAAAACATAAAAAATAAATCAATAAATAACAATTATAAATAAATTATAATTTTAGTTGATAGGGCTAAATAGACTTAGAAAAGAGTGGAAGTGTACAAAAATTAAGATGGATGTAAAGTCTAAATTAACCATAGACTCTACTTCTGCAGATGATAACTATGGATATTTATTGATATATCTTTTGTGACAACACTTTTTTTTAATGTACCTCAGCCATTTAGCATTTTCAGGGTATTTATAGTGAACTTGCAGTGCCCATAATCAACTATAGATTTCCAAAGGCCCTTGGCCAGAAAATAAAGTTGGAAACCCTCCAGCTAGCATGACATTATCAGCTATAGGAGCTATAGCCCTGCTTGCAAAGCTGAAAACATAAAACTAGTTGGGGGTTTTCTGGAAATTTCCTATCAGCTCACAGACTTTGTTAATCTATAGATAGCTGTGCCTGTGTCATAGTGGGGGAGTCCTACACATGGGTTTTCCAAGGAAAGTACAAGGGGTGTCAATTATAGAGGTTCTGATACATTCCAAGAGAATTTTTGAAGCATTTTATTTTCATTCCATCATCCAGTTAGAAACCCATGTTGTCTTTGTTCCCTGTGCATCAACTATTGTAAGATGTGTTTTAATAGATATGTTTGCAGCTCATTTGGCCCATCTCACATGGGCCTTAAGCAACAGTGTTAAGTCTGTAATTTTTTGGCTTTTATGAGGTCTTCAATAATAAATCTGATGACAAATAATAATAAATTAATATTATTATGGAGGGAAACTTCTGAGGCGATAGATCCACGAATCATTTCAGGGGAAGGGGTATGTTTACAGCACTTGGAAAAAAATCACAAATAATCAAAAACAGAAATAATCAACAACAGAAAAAACAAAGAACAGTAGATGGTCCGAAGCAGGATCGAACTCATACTCCTCTGCACTGTGACTTGCCATGCGAAACCAAATGCTAGAGCACATGACCAATTCAGATATCTGGTTAATATATCTGGTACTTTATCCTGTGTCTTTTTTTTAGCAATGTACAGAAACAGTCCATGTGTGAATGCCTCATTGCACAGATAGAGCAGTATAGATCTCCATTTTATTATGCTGATTTATTTTCTGAATTTATTGTTAGATTACAAATCAGTGCTGCATAATTTGTTATGTGACTGTTGATCTGTGGGAGACTGAGATAACTACAGATATTTTCATGAAACCATCATCACCATAAACACTGCCATCATCATAAAAAGTAACTTCCGACCTATTCTTGTACACCAACAAATATTGTCTTTGATCATGAATGATTAAGAAGTGAGGCATCAATTTAGCAGCATTTCATCTTAGGTTAAGTTCTTCTTTAGTTTCTGTTTGTCCAAATTGAAAGCCTGAGATATGGAGTCTCTTCATAATATTAACCCCAAATGTTTACTTTCAACATTTTAGTGTAATGCATATATTGCATATCTTCTTATCCTGAGTTTACTTAACTGATTTGTTACCTGCTTTGGGTTTTAGAGTTTCAAGCAAACTTGATTCAATTACTCATTGCTTCTAAATTTGCTGTTTTACTTCTAATTCAATCTGCTGTTTTACTTCACTTCTAATTAAATCTGCTGTTTTACTTCACTTCTAATTAAATCTGCTGTTTTACTTCACTTCTAATTAAATCTGCTGTTTTACTTCACTTATAATTAAATCTGCTGTTTTACTTCACTTCTAATTAAATCTGCTGTTTTACTTCACTTATAATTAAATCTGCTGTTTTACTTCACTTATAATTCAATCTGTTGTTTTACTTCACTTATAATTAAATCTGCTTTACTTTACTTAAAGACTATACAAATAAATCTGACAACACAATAGTAGAACAGTGATAATTAAAGGAATACAGCAACATGGGACATTCTTATTTATTTAGGCATTAGTAAAGTTTAGTCATGTTAATGAATTCACTTTCTAGTGGGTTGTCTATATGGAGCCTAGGTTGCTCAGTGGTTATTGAACTGGACTGGACTGCTAAGGAAAAGATGTCAGGCATGATCCCAGTCAACAGTTTCTAGGTTATCCAGACTTAAATGAGTACCAGAGTATTTTTCTGTGATATCAGGGCAGCCTGGTATGGTACTTCCCACATCACTAAATGTATTGTTGCTCATTGAAAGATATGGGCATTAATACATTGTATTCCTTGTAGTGAAGGGAACTCTCAGTTATTTTTTTAATTTCTAAAGTGCCCCTGTCCCCTGTATGGATCTTATATGATTCTTTTTGATATTGTAAATATTTATTTAGTAATTGTGACATTTTTTCTTCTTCAGGTTTTCTAATGGAAAAGGAGTCATGACAGTTAAAGATCTATTGAAGTTCCTTCGAGAAGGACAGAAGGTACTTGTTATATTAATTAACCAGGTTTTTTAAAATATCTCTTTTGTTCTTGTCTTTTTTATTTCTATTATTCCACTTTTAGTTTTTAATTTTCCATACCTGAAATAAATATTGTTTTCCTTCAGATGCACATTTAATTCTTCTTTAGGCTTTATCCTGAAAGGAGTATTTACTGCGTTGTGTCAGAGTTTACAGTGAGACTAGGAAGATGCAAGGAAAACCCTGTAGGACTGCTACAAAGCTGGATTAGATACAATAAGAGACAACTACTAGAATGTTTTAGCTTTACAAACAAGACAAGATTAAACCAGAAAATTACAATGAGACTGCTAAACTGCATCTGTTATTTTGGTTATTTGGTTATGGAAGGCCCAGGTATCACTGCATCTGTTTGATCCAACATGTCTGACTTTGTCATAGCATCATTTTGGGACAGAATTTCTTAAGTTTCTATAACTTTTCCCTAGAACCAGACTGAATAGCCTGTTTCTAGAGCAGTCAAATGTAGGTATTAAGGTTTCAGTCAGCTCTTGTTCACTGATCCTTGTGCCAGAAGCCAGGTATGGGTTACTAACTTACTATCAACATTTGTGTTCCAGGTGCCAAGTCCCCAATTTCTGCTAAAATTAATGATTGGCAAAGCCAATTTATTCTACTTGATGGAGAATAAAAAAGGCCAAATAATAAAAAAAAATATATGGCCACAGTTTTAGTGTATATAAAGACAACACATGGTAGTACTAAAGTTACGACCAAAGGTTTTCTACACAGAACACAAACTAGTACAATGCAAGTTAATTACATTTTTTTTTAGAAACAATAATAAATAACATGAATTACTTCAAGCATTGAGACTCCAAAGAATACAATAGGTTAAACATTTATTGCAGCTTTTAGAAAGAAAGCCACACTCAGTGGCTGAGATGGTAGTACACTTGCTACTGGGTTCAATTCCCAGATGTAGCAAATTTCATTCAGATTGAAATAGCTTCACAAAGACTCTGAAGATGTGTACCAGAGATTTTGCTGGAAAAGTTAGATAACCTGGCAGGGTACTAACTATAACATCCATAAAATTGATCATTGGTCATTGAACATATGGGAATCAATACCATTAATCACATTTGCCTTTAGGTGTGTCTTTTGCAACCATTTAGAAAAACCTTTGCTCACTTCAGTATTCTATTGTGTTTTCTTCTTACAGTGTAAGGATGTGTACAGTGAAACCATACATATATTGTGATGTTCTTTTTCCCCACTGTTTTGTGCTACTTTTCACTAGTTTTACTGCAGACCAACATAACTTTATGCTATTCCCCACACACACACACACTACACATTTGGCAACCTCAGTGGTACTAAATCACCATTCATGTTAATACATTCATTCATCATCATCAACATCATGTGCCATACCTGATAGGAATCTTGTCCTTCCACAAGCTTCTTCTATGCACAGTGCTTTGTATCAATTTTGTTGTTCATTGTTTTCCATGCCATAACACCAAGCTATCTAGTATCTTCTCTCTGTATTATCCATGATCTCTTTCTCCTTGTATTTTGCCAGTTGTAATCGAGTAATCCAACTTTCCTCTTCTCACAATGAGCTCAAAAAATATTGATTGTTTCTTTCTGATGTTTTTAGGAGCTGCCTTTTTGTGTTGGACTCTTTGAGAATTTTCTCATTGGTCTTTTTAGCTCCAGGAACTTTCAATATTCTTCTGAGAAATCCCATCTCTGAAGCCTCTAATTGTCTTTTCATTTGTTTGTCTAGTGCCAATGATTCGTTTCCATAGGTCAGAATTGGTCTCTATATTGCACTGATGAACTTTCTTTCTTACTTCTATTGACATAGCATAAATCTTTTTTATTTTTCTGAAATGCTATTTTGGCCTGAGCTATTCTGCTTTTTATTTCTGTGGTGCATATTCCATCTGATGTTATTATTGTAAACAAAAGTAAAGTACCTCCGTCACACCAAGTGGCGTAAAGGGAATATGGTGTTAGTGATCATATATTTTACAGACCTTCGGCACATGAATTTTGGTGTAATGTGGTCGGTATTATGCCAGTGCCGCTTCACTTTCCCTGAAAAAAATCAGGTACCCATTAAAGGCTGGGTAAACCCAGAAGCCGTCAGTTGGGATCGAACCCTTCCTTTGTAGTCCAGTTCACTAACCACTGAGCTATTGCGGCTCATGTTATTATTGTGCCCAAGTATTTGTCACGTTGCACTCATTTCAGATTTGTCCTGTTTATTTGTATGCTGCATGATAGTGTAGATTGTTTCTTCAATATGACCATTACTTCTGTTTTCTTACTATTCAGACAGAGACCTGTCTTGTTGCTTTCTTTTACTATTATATCTACCATTTCTTGTAGTTCATTCTCTGTCTCTGCTATTAAGACTGCGTCATCCACATATCACAAATTATTTATGTTTTGACCATTGACTTCAGTTCCTTTTATATCTACTATAGATCTCATAATATTTTCGTTGTAAAGTAAAAACAAATTCTGCGACAGAACACAGCCTTGTCTGACGCCTTGTTTTATATAATGGAATTGTCCTGTTTTGTTGCTAATTCTTATGGCTGCTGTTTGTTGCCGGTACATGTTTTTTTGTGTTTCTCAAATCCTTGCCATCAATGTTTAATTTCTCCAGCATATTGATTATTTCCACATGCTTTACTTTGTCAAATGCTTTATGTAGTCTATAAAGTACATATATAGTCGATCTTTCTTTACCCCTATAGCTCTTTCTATCAATGTTCTCAGGATGTATATTGCATTATTGGTGCCCTTTCCTTCCACAAATCCACATTCTATTTATCTATCTATTGTCCTTTCGAGCCAAAGACGGCACATAGGGCAGAACTACAATCTCAAAAACAGAAACCTTGCGCGCCAAAATGGTACATATTGCGGAGATCACTGTTTCTAAAATTCTGTTTCCATAACAATGCTTTTTACAATGACAGCTTGTCAAGCCATTGATCAACCTCCTTAGTCCCCTCTTATAACATGCCTGGAAGGTCACATTGTCACTATTCTTTACTTCCCACATAATGAGGCCCTGGTAACACACGGTAAATCCTTATTACTCCTCACTTATTTCTGGTTTTATTTTGTTTCTTACACGTCTCATAATGATTCTTTGTAATACAGGGTGTTTTTAAAGTCGCAGTGCAGTGAATTTATACTCTCTAAAGAAAAAACGTCACCAGAAATGCGGTTAACTAATGCGTCACACAAATTGTAAAATAAATGGTATTATTCAAATATACTTGACTGCTATCAGCGAGCTTATAATGGGTAATGTTGGTATTAACACAATAAAGTTGTGCCTAAAGCATATGTTGAAAATGTCCACCACGGGCCTCAAGACATGTCGTGATTCATCTTTCCATAGTTGCGAAAACCTTCAGAATAATGTCTGGTGATATTTGTTTAATCTTGTCTACTATTTCAGTCTTTAGGTCATTAATTGTCTGCGGATTATTTTCATAAACTTTCCCCTTCAATGCCCCCCACAGATAATAATCTGGGGGTGTTAGATCTGGTGAACGAGCAGGCCAGATTCCACATGAAATAATGCGATTTGCAAATATGCTTTCTAAATAATTGAGTGTTGTTGTGGCTGTGTGTGCTGTTGCCCCATCCTGCTGAAACCAGGATTCCATAATTTCCCGTTCTGTAAGGTGTGCTATGAACGGTTCCAGAATTAAAGTACGGTAACGTTCTGCATTTATTGTTTCATTAAAAAATATAGGTCCTATTATCCGCATACGACTTATAGCGCACCACACTCCGACTTTTTGATCGTAAAGCGGCACTTGATGAAATTCATGGGAGTTTTCACTGCTCCACAGCCGATTGTTCTGACTGTTCACATAACCGGATAAATGAAACCAGGCCTCATCAGTGAAAAAAGTGACGTCAAGGATGGCAGCGCCATGTTCATAAATAAAATTCTGAAACCACATGCAGTAGTTTAAACGGGATTCATAATCTCTTTCTTGGAGTTGAGACACTTCTTTTTAATTTGTATGGACGATAGTGTAGTTCACTTCTTAAAACCTTGTGAACAGAACTCTTAGATATTTGCACCTGTTGAGACAAGTGGTTTAAAGATGCATTTGGACTCATTGTAATTCTGTCTTGGAGTTCCATAATTTGGTCTTGTGAAATTGAAGGTCTTCCAGATCGGTATGCATCTACCACACTACCGGTTTCACAAAACTTTTTGATCAATTTTGTAACAGAATTTCGGTGAGGGACTTGTGAGTCTGGAAATTTCCTCACGAATTGTCTAATGACCTCATCCGTATATTTACCGCCATTACGGAAGACATGCTCAACCAGAAATACCCTGTTTTCAATCGTCAACACCATTTCCTTCAAGCAATGAGACAGTGAAAGTAGCGTAGTGCCCGTCCTTTACGTAAATAAAACCTTAAAGGAAGCAGTGGTTTGTTCATAAATGTGGTTTACAAAATTGTGGTACGTAGATGATGATTACGTCATTTACTGAATATTAGAAATATTTACTGCACTGCGACTTTAAAAACACCCTGTATTTTTTATCATATGGCTCATGAGACTAATGGTGCAATGGTCTTTGCAATTAGTGGTGCCTGACTTCTTCAGTATGGCTACAAAGATAGATTTTAGTAGATCTTTGGGTATGTATCAACTGTTATATATGTCATTGAGTAGTTTTGTTATGACTTGTACTCCCAGTTCTCCTAATGCATCTATCTTTTGATTGTTGTATTGTCTGGACCTGGAGTTTTACATCCTTTTATGTGTTGAATTGCCTCCTCCACTTCACTCTGCATAATTGGTGGTCCTATGTTTTTTTGTTTTTATTATTTATATATAATATACATTTGTTAGGTCATATTAATTCATTTTTCTTTCTTGATTCTAATATTCTGCCAGTATCAGGCTTGTGGATTTATCAGTTGTGCTGTCATGGTTACAATTTATTTACACATTTTTATTGTTTCCAGTATCAGTGCTGATTAGGGTTGTTACTGGCTCAGCAGAAGAGTGGAGAAATATTGTAAATAACACATCCTATTGACATTCCAAAAGCTGCCACATAAGTTTAATAATTAGGCAAGACAAGAGACACAAGCATTGATTTATTGGCCATCTGAACAGGACACAATCAACTCCACAGTCACATATATATCAAATCCAAAATCGGTACCTCAACTACATGTACATGTGGACAGGTGCCTCAGACTGCTGAACACATACTTCAAGACAGTACTGAATATAGTAGACTGAGGAAAATCCATTGGCCCATAGATACAACACTACAGACAAAACTATATGGACCACTGCAAGAATTACAAAAGACGGTAACATATATACAGGAAACAACATTGCAGATACAGACGATACTTCAGGCGAACAAAAGATAGATAGATAGATAGATAGATAGATAGATGGATGGATGGATGGATGGATGGATGGATGGACGGACGGACGGACGGACGGACGGACGGACGGACGGACGGACGGACGGACGGACGGACGGACGGACGGACGGACGGACGGACGGACGGACGGACGGACGGACGGACGGACGGACGGACGGACGGACGGACGGACGGACGGACGGACGGACGGACGGACGGACGGACGGACGGACGGACGGACGGACGGACGGACGGACGGACGGACGGACGGACGGACGGACGGATGGATGATTAGATTTGATTAGATTAGATTAGATTAGATTTGATTTAGATTTAGATTTAGATTTAGATTTAGATTTAGATTTGATTTAGATTTGATTTAGATTTGATTTAGATTTGATTTAGATTTGATTTAGATTTGATTTAGATTTGATTTAGATTTGATTTAGATTTGATTTAGATTTGATTTAGATTAGATTTAGATTAGATTTAGATTTGATTTAGATTAGATTTAGATTAGATTTAGATTAGATTTAGATTAGATTTAGATTAGATTTAGATTAGATTTAGATTAGATTTAGATTAGATTTAGATTAGATTTAGATTTAGATTTAGATTTAGATTTAGATTTAGATTTAGATTTAGATTTAGATTATATTTAGATTAGATTTAGATTAGATTTAGATTAGATTTAGATTAGATTTGATTTGATTTGATTTGATTAGATTTGATTTGATTTGATTTGATTTGATTTGATTTGATTGGATCGGAGGATTTGATCTGATCTGATCTGATCTGATCTGATCTGATCTGATCTGATCTGATCTGATCTGATAGATAGATTAGATAGATAGTTAAGTTAAGTTAAGTTAAGTTAAGGGGTTGGGGTTGGGGGTTAGGTTTGGGGATAGGATAGGATAGGATAGGATAAAATAGGATGATAAGATAGGATAGGATGATAAGATAAGATAGGATTAGATTAGACAGATTAGATTAGATTAGATTAGATTAGATAGATAGGCCTACTGCTAATATTCTAAGTAGATTATTCAGCAAGCACACCAAAGTAATCAAAGACAATTCTTGAAATAAATGTTATAAAAACTATAGCTGTATTTCTTTGCATATTGATCTAATACAAACTGAAATGTTCAGTTTCTCTTGTACAGTTTGTTAACATTATTAATAAGTATTCCCACTTTTTTCCTGCTGCTACCATACATTTTCTTTAAGGGGGTCAGGAACTCTTTATAGAGAACAATATGATGCCTGATACTTCTGTGAATCCTTCTTGTAAAATGAGATGAACTGAATGGTTTTTTCTACAACTTATAACTTTGTATTTTTGACTGTGGTTCATCTGACTAACAGCTATAGGAAAATGAATATCACAGAAAGCATATCAGTTTTATTTTAGTGGATAGCTATTTTTGTTTAATCTTTCTATTAATAATTAACTATTTTTTTTAAAAAAACCTAATTTTGTCAGGGTCATTAGGGCTTTTGTAATTCTTGGAAGTATTTAAGGTTTTGGGCTCTTGTTGATCACTAATCCAAAATATGTAAAACTGTTTTAAGAATTGTATTCATTTTTAGGTATCTAGGCAAACTTTTTGGCTTGTTGATAATTATATTCAAAGATTTGCAAGAAAATGAACTTACCTAAAGATATGCTGGCAAAAACAAACTTATCTAAAAATACACTAGCAAAGAGGTTTATAAAAAAAAAAGCACAATCACAAATATACTTATCTAAAGATACACAAGTAAATGAATATAGAAATGAAGATCACAACAAGCAAAAAAGATTAAACAATCAGATTGCAAATTATAAATTAGACACTGGAGAAACACAATGTCTTTTTTGTCTGATAAAATCTAAAGCTTGAAAGTTAAAGTGGGAGGCAAAGGCACCTCACAGCAGCAGAGCTGGAAGTTGTCAGTGATCCACAGCTGATGGCTTGTGCCAGGTCATCCAAACCTTGTTCCTCCTTTCTGTGGTGCCTCAAGAAACAGACTAACCTGTCTAGTCTGGCCAAGTGAGTAGGTATTGAGGAGGCAAGCCAACCCTGTGCTAAAAAATTATCGTTCTTGAAGTCGTATGTGTTGGATTAAAAGGGGCAGATATCACAGTTTTACTGCAAACCACAACACGATGCAGACACACCCACTTAACATCCTTCTAAGAGTGAATGATGAAGAGGTGTGATCCTTTAGTCATTGGGTGAATGCAAGCAAATGAACGAATAAACGAAAGTTAAAATGTATTTTTCTTAATCATCAGATTGGTGATGCCAATGAGAATAATTGCCGCAACATTGTTGAACAGTTTGAACCAGAAGGAACCAGTAAAAGGCTAGAACAACTCAGCTTGATTGGTAATTTATATTCCTTATTCGTCTTCAGTCCAATCATGTGTGTCGTTAGTGTAACATATCAGTCTTGATTTCTTCTGCTTTTGAACAATAATACCTTCTCTTTACTATCTGTCCTTAAAAGGCCATTAAATTGGTGTAGATGCATCGTGTTGCATTTACAATGACTAAAACATCTACTCCTATTATTTCAATACATCCAACATCAGCATAACTAATTTGGCTGCAGGGTTACCTTCCCTGTTCAACACCTACTTGCTTGGCCAGACTGGTTAGTTTGTTTCCAGGCCCATCACAGGATAGTGGAGTGAGATCTTGATCAGTTGTAGTTCATTGGCCCTGATACATGTACGCTCAACCCAGGTGCTAGTGGCAAATTAAGCCAAGTTTTGTTTTGATGGCTGACAAACCATAACAGTCATGAAATGATCAAACATGTTCTATTCTATTCTATTCATGGAATCAGTTTCGTTGCTGTCGGGGCATCCCCATATCTGCTCCACTGCTCGTCCATTCTACATTTAAACACAGACTTTAATATTTTTATACCATCAACCAGTTATAGCACCACGGCTTCATTGATGTTACACTTTTACATATTGAATAAAATGTAAAAAAAGTAAAGTAAAGTACTCCCGTCATGCCAAGTGGCGGATAGGGAAATATGGTGTTAGTGACCCTATATTTTACAGACCTTCAGCACATGATTTTCGGGGTAATGTGGTCAGTATTACGCCCGTGTTGCTATACTTTCCCACAAAAAAATCCGGTACCCATTTAAGGCTGGGTGAACCCGGAAGCCGTCGGTTGGGATCGAACCCTACCCCTTGCCCGTGGTAGTCCAGTTCACTAACTACTGAGCTATCGCGGCTCCCCATATTGAATAAAATGTACTCATAAAAAATGTTCCAAGAGGCTCCTAAAGGAAATAAAAAACTATTAATTTTCATGAAGTATGGGTTTTATAGCGATAGCACAGTGGTTGGTGAACTGGACTACAAAGGACAAGAGGTAGGGTTCAATCCCAACCGACGGCTTCCGGTTCACCCAGCCTTAAAATGGGTACCAGATTTTTTCTGGGTAAGTAAAGCGGCTCAGGCGTAATACCGACCACATTACCCCAAAAATCATGAGCTGAAGGTCTGTAAAATTTATGGTCACTAACATATTCTCTATACGCCACTTGGCATGATGGGGGCTCTTTACTTTACTTTTTATGGGTTTTATAATTTACTTTTTGCTTTTAATTTCATTTACTTTTAGCTTACTTTCCTGCATTTCTGTTGCCTCTCAGAGTCTAGGAAAAATTGAGTGTTTGAGTCAATTTATTTGAGTTAATATATTTTCAGTGCATCTCTCACCTGATGCTCATTGCGATACTACAATGATTCATTTTTCAAGCTAAAATTGTTGTATGCCAGAGCTGTGTACCTCTGCCTCAACCATTTTTCTCTGAGTTGTCTATGGTCTGTCTTCCCTGTACTTACTATTAGCAGTTCTACATTACAGTTTTTATGGTAGTTTCTGGATTTGCTTTAAATATGGCTTAATCCAATTGTAATGTCTATAATCTCACTGTTATCAATAAATGCATTTATCTATGTTTACACTTGTTGAGCTTGGCTGTCTGATTCACTGCTTTGCACATGTGGACAAAATGATTAAACTGTGAAACATCAAGATTGTCTCATAATTTATCAGCAAGGAAATGTGCGTTAGGTGAAAGACTCAACGTTACAATATCAAAGCTCCATGAAATTAAAGTACCTAAAGAGGAGTACCAGGCAGCAGTAAAACTTATCACAAGCATTTGCCTAAACACACAAATTTAGACATCAGAGGAAGACTTGTAAAGCAGTTCTTGATGTTTTTTTTTTAAATTAATCTTCTTTTGTGAAAATACAAATGTGTTTTTTGTGTTAAATAAACAGAGATCTCCATTTATTCATACTGCAAAAGCTTTAATGTCTTAGTTCATATTTTTGCTGGCTCCTTCCATCTGGTTTTGTTAATGATGCCCCAATATATGAGTGCATTGGCCTTTTCTCTTGGGGTCTTCTTAATGGGGAGTTTGACACATGTGCAGACTTTGTTTCTGAATTGAACTATGGCTTCCAGTTCTGCTGTTGAACCAAAGAGTTTGCATTTCAAGGCCAGAGTGTTAGTTTCTCTGAAATGTTAATGTGGCAATCCTGTTGTATGTTATGTTTCTCTGAAATGTTAATGTGGCAATCCTGTTGTATGTTATGTTTCTCTGAAGATTGTCTACAAAGACAGAGATCAGTACCCCCCCAAATTTAGCCTTGTGTATAAATGTTGCCTGGGACTATTATGACCTGTCTGTAGTCTCAAGATTGTTGTTTGTCCCTTTCATGGGAGGAAAAAACATGGCATTTCTTTGTAATGATCTGGGTGAATGTCTTTCAATCTATCATGTGTTTTTAATTTTATGATGGTTTCATGTGTTATATAAATTTCCACTTGTGGGCCTAAGATGTCATATTTTGAAAAACTGGTCAACTAATTCAATGCCTTAGATTCTGATATATTCTGGTATCGGAGAACCAATGTAAGTTTCTGTCTCTGATTTGTCTTGGCAGACTTTCTCTCAGAGGAAAAAAATGTGTAGATTTAGGTAGAGCTTTCTGAGGGACTGTAAAACAGATTTTGCATTTGAGTGTTGTCCATGAATTGGAGATCTTTCTCTTCCTTTCAAGCATTCACCTGGCAACTACTAAAGGAGTGAATAAGCCTCTTTGTCATTCATCTTTAAAAGAAGGTTAAGTGGGTGTAGATACATTGTGTTGCTGTTTGCAGTAGAACTGTGATATTTGAACCTTTCAGCCCAAAACGTTTCTCTTCAGCATAGCATTTTTTAGCACTGAGTTGTCTTCCCAGTTGAATTAGTTGCTGTGACTAATTACTTTTTTAAAATATTTCTACATTTGAGCCACCTTTGTAGATGCCACTTCTATGTTTTCACTAGTACTAGCTCCTTGTTCTCTATTTTCATTGCTTTTAGGTTTCTTAAATTTTCTTTACAATTTTGTCTTTTATGAAGTTTACAAGTATGATTAATCTATTTTGTCTCGTATTTGTGCAGTTTGTTAATTTTTGTTGTTGAAATCCTGTTGAAAATAGTAATGATAATGATAACATAATTATAAAAAATAATTAACACTTGATTTTATCATAATTATCAAAACTCAAGGTTTGAGATAACTATTTACATGAGTTATGTTTATCAAGTCCATTGTATTTTATGGGATCACTAATATAAATTCAAATTATCCCAAAATAATGAATTTGTGAATGGAGTTGAAACATCAGGACATTTACTTTAATCATTTACTTTAGGGCTGGCAAGTTTAGAAGGATCTAGGAAATCAGATCTGGTTACGGTATGTGGCATTATGAATTTCAAAGGAATCTACAGAAGACTGCTAGCTATAGCCTTTATTTATAGATTATTACATAAATATAGGAGAAGGTCTGTTTTGTGTTTTATTCTTTTAATTTAAAACTATGTTTCTCATTCAGGATTTAGGAAATTTTTATCATCTGAGAGAGAGCAAATATTCAATCCTTCCCATCGTGTGGCCTACCAAAGCATGAAACACCCTATGACACATTATTTCATAGCTTCATCTCACAATACGTAAGTCTTTCTTCAGGCAATGATATGTACCTGTGTGTATGTATGTATTTCAAGGAATATTAACACCAATTTTGATCATTTCCTATATGTAGCTTTTTTTCATCTCATGTCTTTATTTGCTTGACAATGGCCTGACAAAAACATTCACTAGTCAACATGTGTCTATGGCCTATTCTTGTAAGACAACAAATGAGTTCCTGCATTTGCATGATCTATGGCATCTTTTACTCTATAACTCATACTTTTCATCTTAGTCTCCACTGTTCTCTGTGCCAAGTTGACTTTGGTCCACACTGTTCTCTGTTCTTCTCATCATAATTTCCATGATATTCAGCTGGTGATGATGTTCATCAATAGTGTTGGTATCCTATCAGTCTCAAGGGACAACAGATTTAGCCAGATACCGATTTTTCTACCTTTGTATATATCTAGAGTCAGCAATTTGTATAAGTTTGAGCTCACTCACACTTACTGTCTGCCTCCAGCTGGACCCATCCTTGGCAAGCTCTTTTTAGAGTTCATATCTAGCACCTCACATTCACAGACTTTTTTGTAGAATGAAAAGAGTTTTCTTTTGCTGCCCACCCTGAAGGCCATCTCTACATTCAGAAGTTGCTTGCCATCTTTGATGATGTTTAACAGATTATAGTAAACATACCTAGAGCAAGATACAACACTTCACTGATTTATGTTCATTAATAATAATAATTTATTCAACATTTTAGTTGCCTGTCTATTTTTTAGTCATGGACTCTTCTTCATGTGTTTCTTAGCTAGTTCCTCTCCTGCCAAAGACAAACACAAAGGACAAAAATAATAACTCTCCATGTCTAATGATTCATTGCTAGATCTTGGTCTTGTTTTGTTCTTAAGTTCACAGTTGATTTTAATAGTTCTGCTTAGAGTTTTTTGTGTTATTTCTTGTTTTCTTTAGCCACATGGTGAAGGCCTGACGAGAAAATCTTCTTTTGTCCATTCTGAGCACATGTCCTATGTACTTCCAGTATTTTCTCCTTATATAGCTTGATGCATATTCTTGGTTGATTACATCTTTTATAGTGTTATTGGTGTTAAAATCTCTTCTATTTAAATTTAAGACTCTTTTGAGGGATTTATTTTTTAGGGTAATTGATTGAAGGTCAGTTTTTAGGTTGTCACTTTGGAAAACTTTGTGTCATTTTTTTTTTTTCACCATAAAAGTGCAATACCATTTTCTTGTATGTTTTTTTCTCCTTTCTCCCTTATTTATTTTCTTATCCATCATTTTCTGTTTTTAAAAAAAATCCATTGATGAGTCAGATGAAAATAGCCAACAATCAGTTAAAGTCTCTAAACATCTTCATGGTGTATTTTTTGTATGGAAAGATACTGAATGTCAGCCCTTTTTCTTATATCTGTGAATTGTGTACATGCATCTGTTTTACCAATCTTTTATCTGTGTCATAAACACATAGATTCTGATTTCTGTTGTATAAGTTGAGACTATATCAGTCAAAGTACACTTTGTTTCCTCATTTTAACTCTCACAACTAATTGCTTGAAATATGTTCTGAACTAGAATCAGGGTGTGTCAGTAGCATGGAGGTTAGCATGCTGGCTTGGTAATAAAGTAAATATTATTTCATTTCAATCTGAAGCTCTCTAGTCAAGTTGGCTGAAAAAAATTGGATGTCTGATTCATCGAATTGGGGAAGGTAATGACAGCAAGGAAAAACACTGGCCTTCTCGCCTCCATCTGTTGTGACCTAGTATAGTGACATTTAATACCTCCCCTATTACTCACTTTAATCGCTCCCCTATTTCATTACTTGTTATAGAATAACCTCCATCCTTTACTACACCCTTCTACTGTTGTATGTTGTACTAACATAAACTCCCAATTTGCAGCTATTTAAGCAAAGATCAACTTAAAGGTCCTAGTCAAGTTGAAATGTACATCAAGGCTCTTAAACAAGGCTGTAGATGTGTGGAATGTAAGACTGAAATTTTTCCTCCTGTGGTAAAAATTGTATTTTTAACCCTTTTTGGAAATCATATATTCAAAAAATTGTCTATCTAATATTTTATTCCCACCCACTTTTTTTTGCCTGCTTGATTTTCGCTCAAATCCTCAGTTTATTTTGATTATTTTTCAGGTGTAAGATTTTAAATTTATTATTCATCTGTTTAGGGTGGGAACAAATGTTAACACTTCAATAAATTGTTGTCATATTTGTGGGAACAATTTTAAGGTGTGGAAATTAAAGACTATTTCTTAATGAATACTATGATTTTAAAACATTGATTATGATTTGATGGTTACACTCATCTGGTGCAAGAATCATTATATAAACACTTTTTACTTTGTAACTATAATTTTTTTAATAAAAATATAAGGCTGTGTTAAATTATAGCAAAAATAATTATTTCTTATAATTTATTTGGCAAAATACTTTAATCTATATGGTTACATAAATAATAATATATAAGTTATTGATTTGGTATTACTTTACATAGCTATTCAAGAATGACTCTTAATGTTTATTTTATTTATTTGTCTGTTAATAAATTAATTAATAGTGTTGGATTGATGTGTTTCTTAGACACTTTCCTATAAAGATTCAGATAAGTCCCTTTCTCTCTCTCTCTCTCTCTCTCTCTAGATATATAAAGAGTATATATATATATATATATATATATATATATATATATATATATATATATATATATCTATTGACCTTTCGAACCGTAGCTGGTTCATAGGGCATAGACCAAGATACTCCTTCTCTTATCAAGATTTTTGTTCTAGCAGTTTTCAATTATATATATATATATTTAGGGCCGAAAATGCTGTCACTATTATCTACTGCTAATTTACACATTCAGTATTAGGTCTACGTTTCATTAACAAAATCATTTTTATGATAGTGGCTTATTAAACCTCTGATCAACTGTTCTATACCAAGCCGGAGAAAAATGATTCCTCCATTTTGGATACAACCGGAAACGTATATATATATATATATATATATATAGAGAGAGAGAGAGAGAGGGAGAGAGGGAGAGAGATTTGTAAATGTCTTCTCTTACATGTTGTAAATACTGTAATTGTTGTGCTCTGTTGATTTGTAAATCAATTTATTACTGCACTTTGTTGTTTTATGAATATTTTATTAGTTTTGTTCTCTGTGTTGATCTGTAAATGCTATAATAATTGTTCTTTTATGTTGATTTGTAAATGTTATTTTAATCGTTGTTCTATTAGTTATCAATATTGTTCTATGTTGATTTGTAGATCCTTATTAATTGTTTTAATGTTCTGCTTTGTAAGTCTCTTCAAAAATTATGTTGATTTTTAAATGTTCTATTATGTGATGTTTGTTTATATATTTCTTAATGTTTATAGTTTGTTCATATGGACATTTCTTAATGTTTATTGTATGTTGATACGTACATGTCTTAATGGTTGTTTTTGATGAGTTATAAATACGTTGGTATTGTTGTGAGTAAATCTCTTTGAACTTCTTCTTCACTGGGTCAGAGGATATTTTTGCTGACCACTTAATCTGGCTCAAGCCATTCTAATGTGTAAATGTCTTAATATTTATTCACAGACATGTTTTAGACCAGTCTATTTGCAGGGTCTATTTTAATGTTATGTAGGCCTATATATTTTGTTAAAATAATCAAAATTTTAGAAAGCTAGACAGCAAAGATCTAAGAATAATAAAGAACATGTACTGGTAACAAACAGCGGCCATAAGAACTGGAAACCAATTGGGAATGTTTCAACAAATAAAACAGGGTGTTAGACAAGGTTGTGTGCTGTCACCAGATTTGTTTAATATTTATAGTGAGATTATTTTACGATCCATAAGGGACATGCCTGGAATAACAATTGGATGTCATAATATAAATAATCTAAGGTATGTTGATGATACAGTATTAATCGCTAAGAGTGAAAATGAGTTACAAGAAATGTTGGACATTATAGTGAAATAAAGCAAAAATAAAGAACTCAGCCTTAATAGCAAAAAGCCAGAGGTAATGGTAACAACAAAGAAAACGACATCACCTCAGTGCAAAATAAAGACAAGTGGAACAATATTAAAACAGGTAAATGAATTTAAATATTTGGGAACTTTGTTAACTTTGTTAACCTCAGACGGAAGATATACAAAAGAGGTGAGATGCAGAATGGCTCAGGCAAAAGCAGCTTTCCAAAAAATGAGGAAGATACTATGCAATCCATTTTTGACAATAGAAATAAGAAAAAGAGTTCTTAAATGTTATGTAGAGCCAGTCTTAACATATGGATGCAAATCATGGACAATAGGACAACAGACAAGAAAAACACCGGAGTCTGTAGAAATGTGGTTTTACAGAAGAATGTTGAGAGTACCATGGACAGCTAAGAAGAGTAATGAAGATGTTCTGAGAGAGATCAAAGCAAAAAGATAGCTAATTTCCAATATTAGGAAGAAACAATCATCATTTTTTGGCAATGTAATGAGAAGAGAACAACTGGAGTATATTGTAACAACTGGAAAAATTGAGGGACGAAGAGATAGAGGGAAGTAGAGAAAAAAATAACAGACAGCTTAAGAGAATGGCTTGGCAGAAGGTCAACAACAGAAATGATAAATAGCTGCTGAGATCGAAGATTGTGGAGATACATGATCACCTACGCCAGTAGGCCCAGTACTTGATGATGATGAGGCCTATATACATATGTTAATTTATTAGGTAGATTAATTTATTAATATTCTAATGCCCAAGCAACTCTGTATTTGCTAATTTGATTTGTGCACATTTGGATTACTAAATCTCTATAAGTTGGTCTGTACGGATTATATTTTTGAAGACTCTTGAATCTTTACCTTTACCGAGTGTTTTTATAAATGTGCTAATTGATCTTCTGTGTTTCTTAATGCTTGCAAACATTTTATTTTAGTTGATATAATGCTTTTTCTAGGTTTTGCTGTCAAATACAATAATGCTAGTGCTAGCAAGATTTATGAATCTCTAGAAGTATGAACAGTTTTTTAATTTTCATAACGTAATCTGGCTTTTAAATTGGTAATGCTAGGGAGAGTTTCTTCAAGTTGTGAGATTTGTTATGTCTCATTTGTTAGAGCAGATTTTACATTATTATTTGGTTATTTGGTTATGGAAGGTCCCAGTATCACTGCAAATGAATTAAAATCCATAATTGCTCAACCGCCCGTGCCAGCGTAATCATCTGAATTAATATCTCATCTCCCAAACAAAGAAAGGTAACTGTAGTCCCCTTAATAGCAGTCTCAGCACATGCCAAAAGACATAAGGTGAAACCACAATTTACATTATTTAATCAAATGACTGGCCTGAAAGAGGCCACAGCAAAAAGAGAGCTAATTTCCAATATTAGGAAGAAACAATCATATTTTTTTTGGCCATGTAATGAGAAGAGAACAACTGGAATATATTGTAACAACTGGAAAAATTGAGGGATGAAGCAATAGAGGGAAGCAAAGAGAGAAAATAATAGGCAGCTTAAGAGAATGGCTTGGCAGAAGGTCAACAACAGAAATGATAAAGAACTGTCAAGATCGAAAGTTGTGGAGAAACATGATCACCAACGCCAGTAGGCCCGGTACTTGATGATGATGATGAATCAAATGACAATGCACTACATCATTCCCTAGTGTATTCTTAATCTTAATAACAGACTAATTGGGTAGTCTAAACTTGTTTCTATTGCTTCTAATATCTACTTTAGTGTTATCCTTATTCTCAGAAATTTGTCATGTTTGCAACTGTCAACAGTTTCTGAAATTTGTGCATCATAGTGAGATTTTCCTGAGTGCTCAAGAAAGAGATAAAAGTACTAATATGTGTATCTAGTACAATCGTAATAGTTCTATATACAGATAAAAATATGAGCATTCAACTATTTTGAGTTTATTATTAATAATTTATGTTTTTAAATCATCAATATTCATCATGAATAAATTTGAAATAAAAATCCTGAGTCTCACACGTCGTGGCGACTGCTTGACCAAGTGGCCTTTATCCCTCTGGTTCTATCGTTGTCCCCCATCATACACCAGCAATGGTACTATGTGACATAAAGATAGTTTTTTGTTTTTTTTTATATTCATCATGCCAGGGAACTGAGGATTAATCGTCAAAAAAAAAAATCTTACTTTTGGGCAAACTTTCAACACATTGAATTATCAGTTCAGTACATTGCATAGCATTTGCTTTAGCTATCACTTTGTCACACTTCCCAGGTCTTCTGCTCTAGCCATTTACCAATTTAAACCTATTTTGCCCAACTTCTCTCTACTTTGCCATCATTATTTTATCTTTGCTTGTTGTTTTTATTTTTGCAGTGTTTCTAAATTTGGCTTCTAGTCTGTTCATGGCATGCATAACATTCCTCTCAATTATAATATAATTGTTAACAATATGTTATTCCTAGCATGTTATCCCACTGTATGTAGTGGAACAATATTTTTTATTATCATGAGTTATTCCTCAGGCTACCAATCCATTGTGTTTAAAAATAATACATCTAATATTTATATTTTGATTTATTTTTATATATTTGTTATTTTTTACATGTTGAACACTGTAATTTAATTTTTTCTTTCAAACTCTTGTTGTGAGACCATTTGGATTGGTATCTCATGTTAATTTAGTTGCATGTCTTAAGTTAGAAGTTATGTTGATTTTAGTGTAGACTTAACTCTTTCCATATGTTTCAACGCACTGTGCGCCATGCCGATTTCAGCAGTGTACATTTCGCAGCATAGTGCATCACTCTCAATTTGATTAGTGTGAACCGTCAACAAACCATGTTCTTTTTACATGTCTTGTATCATCTTGGTATTGGTGACATTTAATTCCTTGTTCAATTATCTAAAAGTTCATATCATCATCATCAAGTACCAGGCCTGCTGGCATAGGTGATCATGTCTCTCCACAACTATTGATCTGAACAGTTATTTATCATTTCTGTTGTTGACCTTCTGCCAAGTCATTCTCTTAAGCTGTCTAGTATTTTTTCTCTCTGCTTCCCTCTATCTCTTCGTCCCTCAATTTTTCCAGTTGTTACAATATATTCCAGTTGTTCTCTTCTCATCACATGGCCAAAAAATGATGATTGTTTCTTCCTAATATTGGAAATTAGCTCTCTTTTTGCTTTCACCTCTTTCAGAACATTTTCATTACTCTTCTTAGCTGTCCATGGTATTCTCAACATTCCAAAGTTCATATATAATATGTTATATGTTAGATAAATATAAATATGTAGATTGATTCTTAAAACCATAAAAAATTTTGTCTCTGGAATCTCTTTCATCGCATCGATAAAAAGCTTCCGTACGGAAAGAGTTAAACATATTATAGTTAGCAATGCTTTTCACAGTTTGTTGAAAGATTCAGTAAATCTATACTTAAAATTCTTAGCAATGTGAACAATTTTCTTATTAAATCTCAAATACAAAAAATTTCTTGTTATGAATGTTAAAGTGAATTTTCGAGTATTTTGTAGTTTACATAAAAAATATGTGTATATTCCAGACCATATTTTATACTAATAATATAATGTATGCTGATGTGTAAAACAATAAAAACTACCCAACAAAATCATCTTTCCTGCACACATAATTTACTGGCAATAATAACAAAAATTGCATGCTTTCTAATATGATGTCATTCTAAATCACCCATAACTTGTTTTTGCTAAATGCCAAATTTTCTCAATTGCTTTTGACCACATCCATTCCTGTTGCCTGCATATTCTCATGTGCCCAACACACAGATTTCTCCTATTCTATGCAGTTACTTGGCAGAAGACCAGCTTAAAGGGCCTAGTGATGTCCAAATGTATGTCACTGCTCTACAGAAGGGATGTCGCTGTGTAGAGTGTAAGCACTTGTTTGGGGAGATGTTATCCAAAGATGTGAAGTATACATCATGCTTATAGAATTATAAATATGGCTAGCATGTGTTGAAAAATATGTTTTTTATTTGCATGGATAACACTATTCCATAAATGGCTAAAGTTATTAAATCACTTATGGTCTTTGGGGAAATAGCTTTAGATTTAATATCTAATTTCATTTTGTAATTTTAGAAATGTAAGGGTTTTTAGCAGTTCTATAACATTATACTCTTTTTGTTGAATGTTACAAGGATCACTAGGGACTCTATTTAGGGGAATAATGGACTTGCACCAGATGTAAATATTTGCTACTAATAATGCTACCTTGATACTTGCTAACAGACTTACCTGCTTTACTTGTTTACTACAGTTGAAGTTTTATATTTATATGCTATTTATTTCTTTGTTTTATTCCTAGAATTGCATGCTAGAATTAAATATGTGTTTGTCATTGTTATTTGAACTTCTTTATATCCCTGTTTTTTTTATTATTTTGTCTATAATGTATTTCATATTTCATTTTGTAGATTATTTTAGTAACATGTAAAAAAAATATTTGTTAAAAGTTGAATTTTTTAAAATTAAATACTTATATATATATATATATATATATATATATATATATATATATATATATATATATATATATATATATATATATATATAATGTACAATAATACAATTTCTGAAAATTAAAAATGACTTAAACTCAGTTTAAAAAGACTATTTATAACTTGTAATTTTTGGTTTGATCTTTTATGGAAGAACTTTAGCTTTTTTTATAATACATTTTTTTAATTCCAGGAATTAACCTACAAATATCTATTTTAACAAATAATACTCAATATGCATACGTGTTAAATCTACTTCTAACCTTAAAACAACGAAAACACTTGAATATATTTTCCAAATCTAAATCCTTATTAAACAGAGCTAAACTGAATTTGTTAGTTTTGGTAAATCCTTTGTTTCATGATGGAAATTAGGCAATGCATTCTGACAACCTAATTTTAACATAATTTAAATCTGTTAAACTGAGAACTGAACTTAATAATGATGAATTAATATTAATTGAACTTGACATTATTTTTACAAATTCTTAATATAAATTTATTCATTGATATCAATTATGAAAAAAGCATTATTAAATAATTTCATTTAAAATATATTATTCCATTCTTAGTTTACAAAGTATCTATATACATGTATTAGATATAAAATAGGTCATTAAAAAAGAGACAGACTGTCTGTAAAATAATAATTTGTGACAGGGACATTTGAAAATATTGGATTTCAAAACAACTCAGAAATATTTACTGGCTGCTTGAATTTACCAATCTACTCTCATTCATTATATTTGTATTATTATTATGATCTGTTGAATGCCTGCTTATTAAGTATTTCACACACTGAGAGCTAGAGCATATTAAATTAATAAATAATTTTGTTGAGTACTATTGATAATATGAACTTTATTTTTTTGGTTTCTACTTATCCCTTGATGATGATGATGACTTATCCCTTCTTTGTGTACAATGAAGCATTGTGGGAAGCTGTAGCTGGCTACCTTGGGCCAAGAAAGCTCCTGCAGGATTTCTGTAACATCATCTATCCATCTGAATAATTGGTTATGATTGATCCTTGAATCAGATTGTCAGTTTTCTAGCTGTGAAATCATAGCTAGTTAGGCTCCATTCTTATGACATGGCTTTCAAAGTTGTGATAATAAAATGGTTGCAATGAACCAGCAGGCGTAAATAGGTCTTCTTCAGCACACACACAATGACCACCCCTCTTAATCATTCACCCTTTAAGAATACTTTAAATGGGCATCGTTGCCTTGTGCCACTATTTTATTGCAAGCCATGATGTCCTTTCTGTCAAACTGCTATCCATGGTACAAAACATTTAAATGTTTAGACAAGGGTAAATAATAATTCATTTTCATTCTACACATTAAGTTCTCTTGAAGTTATGGTAATAAAAGTGGTTCATGTGCCCATATATTCACCTAATAGGTCTGAGTTTTGTTCCCACATGTGTCAGTTTGTGTGCGTGATTGACACAGCTTTAGGGTTCACCAAGCCTATGAAAATGAGTACCAGAGATTTTCTCTGGGAAAGTTGGGGAGGAGAAGAGAGAATGTTGATTACGTCACCCACAAATGTATCAACATTAATTTTAAAATATTGGCACAAATAAGATATTTTCCTTACGCCAACATGTATGATGTTGGCTTTAACCCTATATTCCCCTAGTATTATAAAATGTCACCAGTACCCTTTACTCTTGCTATTTTTACTTATTAGATGGTTAGATGGATCTTTCTATGTGTTTCATGCAGGTTGTAGTTCTAACAACATTTTCTGATGTCAATATTTCTCAATATCTTTTCTAATGGATTCTGGAGCAATGGTAGAAAGTGGCTAGTGATCAAGTCTATTGAGAACAACAGGTTGCGTTCGATCCCATTTGACACCTTTTTGGTTCATCTAGTCATAAAGGGTTCTAGAGATTCTTTTTCTGTGAAAGAAAGATAGCACTGACATGGTGCTGATTATATTAGTCAGAACATGTGCAAATTATGGAATAATCTATCTATCTATCTATTGTCCTTTCAAGCCGAAGACGGCACATAGGGCAGAACCACAATCTCAAAAACAGAAACCTTGCGTGCCAAAATGGCACATATTGCAGAGATCACTGATTGAATAATAATGGCTGAATAAATATGCTTCCTGAATGTCACACTCACAGCACAATAATTTTTCTTTCTAAATGGATTTTCTCAAGCATTTTATCTCATATGTTGTGACTTTTTTTTCTTCCTTTTGCTTTTATAAAGACTATACTTAACATTAGTAACGGAGGAATGTAAATCAAGTATTTATCTGTTGTTGCTCTATAGCCATTTTGATGTTTCCATATTTGAGTAATTGTGAGGTCTTCCATTCTTTGTTAAAATACTTCTCAGGTACATGAATCCTGAACCTTCTTAGATTTGATATTATAGACTTGACTGTTATGAAGGCAAGATGATCTACTTATCTTCAGTTTCTATCTTGTATATGTGAGGGGAAAAAAACTATGTTATATAGATCTATCTTGTGATGAAACTGTTATCATTAGGTGACTGGGGTTTGTATTTGAACAGTGAATAATTTAACTAGATCAGATGTAAACTTAAAAAAGACAGTACTTTTATGTAAAAATTATGTACATTTTATCTGTTAATTAATAAGGCTCAATATGTAGCACTTTATGTGGTGTGTTATTTTTGTCTGCAAGTGGACTGCTGGGATGGACCTGACAATGAACCTGTCATTTATCATGGTTACACTCTTACGTCAAAGATCCTCTTCAGGGATGTCATCAGTGCTATCAATGACTATGCATTTCAGGCTTCTCCGTAAGTTTGAGAATCACCACAATCATCAACCTTTCAGCTCTCCCTAGAGCACATCTTTAGTACACTTTTATATTTGAAATAATTCTTTCCTGCTAAATTCATGTCCTCTTTGTACTGTTTATTTTATCCTTAACTTTAAAAAAAAAATAATTGTCAAAACTTCATTTGCGTTTTTCAAATTTTTAGCACATTTATCTGCTCACCGAGTGCAGAGTTTTGACTTACAGCTGTCTATCTATCTATTGACCTTTCGAGCCGTAACCGGCCCATAGGGCGTAGACCAAGATACACCTTCTCCTATATGGATTTTTTGTTCTAGCAGTTTTCTTTTAAAGATATTTTATCAAATCTCGCCATCTGTCTCTGTTCTGTGCAAGCAGTTCTATCTCATTGAGGGAGCCGACTCCTGCTGCTCTTGCCTCTCTCATCAATGTTCTTCTCAGTGTCTCCCTGGGTCTTCCTCTTTTTCTTTTACCTGTTGTTTCCCATATGAGGGCTTGCTTTGCTATTCGGTTATTATCTCTTCTCATCACATGTCCAACGTATGACCATCGTCTTTTCTTTATTACTGAAGATATTAGTGGTTGATTGGCGATTTCTCTAATTTCCTCATTTGTTTTGAATTCGTTCCATGCTATACCAAGTATTTTCCTTAGACATTTATTTCGAATGCGTTCAACTTTGTTTCTATATCTCTTGTTGTTTTCCAGCTTTCACACGCATACGTAAGGGTTGATAGTACATTTGATTTGAATAGCCTAAGTTTTGTGTTTGTGCTGATAAGTTTTGATTTCCACAACTTTTCAAGGCTTCTGAAAGACATTGCTGCTTTAGCTATTCTGATTTTAATTTCTTTGCTCGTATCCCCTTCTCGATCAATGTGACTTCCAAGATAGATAAAGTGATCGATCTCTTCAACTGGTTTGTTTTCCATGTATATTTTGTCACTTGTTGGAATTAAACTAGTCATGACTTTAGTCTTTTCATGATTGATCTCAAGCCCAATTTTGCTGGCTATTGATGATAGTTCATTTGTGTTTTCCTGCATCGTTTTTATCTGACTGCTGATGAGAACTATGTCATCAGCAAAGTCGAGGTCTTCCAAAGAGGAGCTTTGGAGGATGTTTTTTTTAAATTTCCATCTGGTCATATCTGATGTCACTGCGAGTAAAGGGAGGTGGGTGGTCTTGAGGTAAGACGTCTGCCTCTAGACAAGGTCACAAGTTCACTTCCCATTAAAGGCAGTGGGATAATAATAAAAAACAAGAGATACTGTGTGCATTCTGCACAAGTTAAAAACCTTTAACAGCTGGAAAATAAAAAAGAGTGGGCCAAAAATGGCTGCTGCCTGATCAAAATAAATAGGAAAATAAAATCTGCCCAAAATGTCAAAACTCTCAACAATAAAAAAATGAGAGTGTCTCTGAAGTTGAAAAATATCTACCTGTACAGCGAGGGACACCTGAGCACATGGCTGCTGATGTGGAAAATAGGAGAAAGTGATATTCACACAAAATTCACTCCCTCCTGACTTTGCTAGAGATAGTATATGCAAAGAACTGCCAGAATAGCTGTTTTAAAAGTTTGTGTCTCACATCATCTTTAAATTGGAAAAAACATTAGCATCATCTGATGTTCATGATTCTTTTCTTGGCAGCTTTACATTTATATATTTATAAACTGAATGCGAATTGTTGCTTTTCTTAAAAACAGTGATCATCTTCTTTGAAAAACTCTGGCCTAAACACTGTGTGATAATTACACCAAGCTTGCAGTCTTTTCACAAACTCCATAGAAAATCCCTGGCATACCCCAGAAATGGAATAAAAGCTGTGACAATAGTAAAAAAAAAAAGTAAAGTGGTGGCGTATATGGAATATGGTGTTAGTGACCATAAATTTTACAGACCTTCTGCACATGATTTTTGGGGTAATGTGGTCGGTATTACGCCCATGCCGCTTTACTTTCCCAGAAAAAAATCCAGTACCCATTTAAGGCTGGGTGAACCTGGAAGCCGTCAATTGGGATCGAACCCTACCCCTTGTCCTTTGTAGTCCAGTTCACTAACCACTGAGCTATCGCGGCTCCCTGTGACAATAGTGGTCATCCTCATATTGAAGCTATAGTACTGGCAGCTCAGTGAAAAAAAATACCTGCTTTGCTTCTAGAAGGAGAAATCAATTTTTTCTTCTCATGATTTCTTATATCAGGAAGGGTGAAAAGAAGTACTTAGTTCTTTATAAAATCTCTTTTTTTCTTGCATTCACTCAATGACTAAAAAAGATCAGTCATCTTTATCATCTGCTCTTAAAAGTGTATTAGGTGGTTGAACGTAGATGTATTGTGTTGTGGTTTACAGCAAGCTGTGATATTTGTGCCTTTTAGTACAACACACCCAAATTCAACATGGCTGTCTAAAATGAATAGTATAAAGTAGGCCCTGTATTTAGTTGAACATGTAAAACAAAATCTGACCACTTCAAAATCAACAAAACCAAACTCTATATGATTCAATCCAGGTGAAATTTCTGAAACAAATAATTTCCACCCATCTTCCTTGATAAAATGTTTGCCATACATTTAAGAAAAAATGAAATATGACACAACAAACCATTAACAAACATTATGAGAATAATAGATAAAAAAATTGACAGTGAAAAATGATAGAATGATGTAGAATATTAGAAACACCAGAAAACATAACAGGAAAAGACAACATAAGTACCAAAGACTACATACAAACTATACCTCTCCTCCAAAAGCAAATGAAGAAGGAAAGAACAAAAATTAGATATATAAAGAAAGAAATATAGAAAACACAGCATGGCATGGAAGTACATATGGTACTAAAAAGGAACACCAGTAATAGTAATATTCGAAGAGTGATTAGCTGCTGTGCACCTGATGATGATGATGTAAGAAAAAAACCAAATGTTGACAGGAAATCCACAAACTCCTCCACAGTACTGTACATTACATTAAACCAAAACTGGCCACAATGTTGCTTAATATAACTAACTAGTAACATATTGTAACTATAATAATGGTTATTTTCAATGCATTATATACCAGGTATCCAGTGATACTTTCCTTGGAAAATCACTGTTCTGTGGAGCAACAAAATGTCATGGCTGATATCATGACCTCCATTTTTGGAAGTATCCTTTAAAAAATATATATAAATATATTGTTACTTATGAATATTATCAAACATTTAGCATTGTATATGTGATCTACTGGTTTTTAGCCACTTTTTTCTATAACTTCATCATCATCATCGAGTGCCATCTCCACAACGAAGGTTGGCTACTATCGAGTGCCATTCTGCTCTGTCTCTCGCTTTGATGGTGCAGGTTGTCATAGGCTGATTGATGTTACTTGTCCATGTTAGTCTTGGTCTACCTCTGCCTCTCTTACCCTGTATTTTCCCCTCCAAGATTACTTTTAGTAGGCTGTTGTGTCGTTTAACATGGCCTAATAATCACATTTGTCTTGTTTGAATTGTGTTTAGTAGTTTTTTTTTTCATTTTTAGTTCTTTAGTAAAGATCTGTAACTTATCTTTACTTAATTATTATATATAAATTTTATGTAGCTTATCTTTTATTCAAAAAACTTATTTTATTTTGTTTTGTGAATGGATTTGTTTGTGTTTATCTTTGCTTGGGAGTGGGAAGAATCACATTTCCTATATCCTGTATTTAATAAAGCCCATTTTTATTCTCTCTCTCTCTCTCTCTCTCTCTCTCTCTCTCTCTCTCTTCTCTCTCTGTGCGATCAGTACTTAATCAGAGTAGGATTCCAGACTCTCACATGAAGTCAGCTGTCAGGTTAAGTGTGTTGATCGCCCCCACAGACAGAACAACACATTTAGAGTCTGCCAGATCCACTCTGATTGAACACCCGTTAAAACGTTGCACTGTGTTCTGCGCCAGTGGCCCAGTGCATCCGATTTCAGCCAGAATTTTATTCAGGTTTGCATTCCTTAGCCTTTGATTGTCCCCAATCTTCCTGCAAGGCAGCAGATGATCTTTTCTGTAGTTTCTGATCTTTTCAATGTATTTTTATTCAAAGGCCTTTTTAATTTTTTTTCCAGCCATCCATTTTTCATATTTTTTTTTTTTATTTTCTTCTGTCTACACCCAACAATTAGTCCTCTTCATCACCTGCTCTCATATAAACCTTAAGTGGGAGGAGATATGTTGTGTAGTAGTTTTACAGTAAGCTGTGATGTTTGCACCTTTCAACCCAAGACATCCATCTTCAGCATGACATGTTTGCATACCAGGTTGTCTTCCATTGTTGATCTCTGCCCACTTGTCCAGACTGGTTAGTCTGTTTCAAAAGATATTGCTGAAGGTGAAGTAGGAGCTTGATCAGCTATTACCACCATTCCTGACCTGTACTCAGTAGGCGTCGGTGGCTTACAGGTAGTGAACTCAGTTTTACAACCACGAGGTCCAGGGAATGAGTCCCGCTGAGTACGATTTCTAAAGAAATTGCAAATCATGGGATTACTGTCCTCAGGACCACACCTACCATCAGAAGGCAATGGCAAACCACTAAAGTATAATGCCTATACAATAACACAGCTAAAAATGCTGGGGTAATAGCAACGTTCTGATAAGCTGTACTATTATTTTTTTTTTATTATTTAATCAGATCATACATTTCCTTCAACTGGTTTTACCAAAACATTTGCACTTCTGTCATCATTTTTATAACCTTATGTGTTTGTGTATATGAGCACCAAATTTTTTCCAGCAAATGAATAATCAAGTAAAAAAAAGTAAAGAGCCCTGTCACGCCAAGTGGCATATAGGGGATACGGTGTTAGTGACCACAAATTTTACAGACCTTCAGCACATGATTTTTGGGGTAATGTGGTCGGTAATATGCCCATGCTGCTTTACTTTCCCAGAAAAAATCCTGTACCCATTTAAGGCTGGGTAAACCCGAAAGCCGTCGATTAGGATCGAACCCTACCTCTTATCCTTTGTAGTTCAGTTCACTAACCACTGAGCTATCATGGCTCCCTAATAATCAAGTGGATTGGGCTAATCATTTTTCAGTCAGTTGAATATAGATCCATTTCTCTGTAGCGTTCATAGCATTCATTAAATTCGAAATTAAATAAAAACCTTAGCCTGTACACTGTGTGATTGAGTGATTCGAGCATTTGACTCTCACTTAATCCTCCAGCAGACCTCAGAAGGGAGATAATGCCCTGGTATCTGTAGTTAAATTCTAAATGAATAAGCAGCTCTGAGGCGCTTAAAGTAAGGATTATAAATGTGATGCTAGTGCTAGATTGTTACAACTAAAAAAGTTCTGGGGCTGAATTTAAAGCATTGTTAATATATATTTTTTCTCTATAAATCAGGGTTTGAGTTTCCATTAATTTATTTATTAACATTCACCAAATATGCCCTGTGTTGTTCACTTTTATTATATATATACTTTTATGTCCATTTTAAGGGTATGTCTTCCATGTTAAAAAGTTAAATATCTTGTTAGAGGCAATTTTATTTTACATAAATTTTGCATCTTTTTTTATTGTAAAATGTGATTGCATCAATGAACAAAGTTTCTTTAGCTTGTTTTAAGATAAAATATGGTGTCCAGATGTAGACCAGATACCCACACCTACTCCAGAAGAGCTCAGGAACAAAATTATTCTTAAGGTGAGGGCAAGTAGGTGGCTTTGATTTCACTCTTATTAAGGTCAAGGAGTTTCCTATCAAGGGTGAAATAAGAGTTCTAAACTGTACAATAGGGGCCTATACTGCAGTTCCACAGGGCAAGTAACCCTTGTTCTCTTCCTCTGCGTAAACCACTCAGCATACTCCAAAAATGAGATAAAATTGTAATGAATAAATTGTAAAGACATTTTTTATGGTTTATTCTAGGTACCCTTGTAACCAACACCAGTCTATATGTTACTTTAAACAAATGTCAAACTTTATATACCATGGAATAAATTCAAGGCTAGTGCAGAAAGAAGAGAAATGCAAATTTAACAATCTCATCTATAATTATGAAGGTCTGAGATTTTCTGACCGTGTGATCTTCTTATTCTTCTTCTTTCCTTCCTCATCTGCCTTTCAGCGTCGAGGGGAGATATAATTTGCGGTCTTTTTCTCTTCTGTTCACCTCTACTGCTGTTATGTTTCCTAGTGCTTCTAATATTCCATCGCCCCATCTTTTTCGTGGTTGACCCTTGGGTCTGGTGTTCTCACAACGTTTGTTGAAGGCTCGTTGTGTTGTGTTTTGTTCTTTTTGCCTTGTCACGTAGCCAAACCATTTTATCTGTTGTTTCTTTATATATTCTATGGCGGGGGCTATTCCTAGCTTTTTTCTCAGTTCTTCATTTCTGATCTTATCTCTCAGACTGTTTCCTGTCATTCGTCTAACACATTTAATCTCTGTAGAGATTATTTTTCTTATTGTTCTTGCATCTAGGGTCCAGGTCTGGCATTGGTAGCACAACGTTGGGATGACCGTGCGATGAGAGGAAATAAACAGAGAATCACTAAACAAGCTCTCAAATTGGAAACAACAGAAAAATAAAGAGAGGTCAACTTTGAGAGATACTAAGAACACCAACAAGAGAGTCAAAGAGAGCACATTTGTTTGTCACTGATACTTTAGTTCATTTGCTCATTTGTATCTTTCCAAGAAGATCAAATATACAAGCTTCTTCTATTATACTTTTCAAGTGATTAGAAGAGCCTGTATCTTAAATGTGAACAATTTTTGTGTTTAGATTTGAATGTTACAAACCAAATTGAAACCACTTCACTAAAATGTCATATTTAAGAGTGAGTGGAATGTATTAGTCTCAGGACATCTTCATTCATAAATGCTACAAGATTTCCCAGATCGGGACTAAAATATCTCTGAGATGAAAACAAAAAGCTGTTAGAGGACATCAGCTCTTTTACTGAGATTGAAGGCTTTCCTGGCATAGTGACACTGTGGTCCCTGTGTGATGTCTGATGGCACTGGAAATAATGTCAAATATTAGATATTTCATCTTTTGTTTTATAGCTATAATTCATCATGATTTGTGCATAACAATTCAGTTTATTAATGTTCCACTTTAAAAAAAAATTGCTAAGATCACTCACATTAACCTGAAATTAAAATATCTTAAATATATTATAAAGTGGAACTATAGTTCAATATTTTACTTTATAAGGAGGCCCATTGTCTAAAATATTATTGTGTAATTAATATATATTAATATACTATTTTACTCAGGGCAAAAGGTTACCAGCTGTCGTTGAGCAAAGTGATGATGTTAGTGATGAAGATGAGGCAGCAGACATCCCTAAAGATTCACGCAATGGTTATGAGAACAGTATCAATAATAATAAAGAGAAAGATGAAGGTGATGGCCACAAAAAGGTCAAATTGAGTCCTGCCCTAAGTAAAATCACAGCTATGAAGAGTGTAGGATTCAAAAGCACAGAAAAGTCTTCACAACCTGGTAAATAAAATATCACAAAATAATGGCCTTAACATCATATTTCTCAGACCACACTTTACTTTTTTTTCTATATCATCTTCAGACTGGCCTGTTTGGCAATATTAGCTGATGGATAGCTGATTGAGCAGATCTCATTGACAACCTACGAGAGATGGGTAGAATAAAGGACTTTGATAGAAGTATGAATACATTGCTGTTTAGACTATGTAAACTGAGAGTGAAGATTGGTGTTGTCCGAACAAAGCGATATTCTGGAAGAAAGAGAGGATTGTCAATCAACACCAAACAGGCACTGTGAGCTGAAGAATATTTTGAGAAGATTGGAACACCTATGGATGTGTCTGATGTGCTGTGATGGTGATTTTAAGTTCCTTAAATAACATAACATAATACATAGCATATCATCTTCAGTTTCAGCAAACTGAAATCAAGAATTTATTCAAGTGAAAGCAATTTTTTTCATTCTCATGTGTACAAAAAAATGTGAAAATAACTACATGTTAGATGATCAGGAGAATGCATTATCTAACATGTAGTTATAGATAATTGTGCTTCATCGTTTGTTGTCATTGTCCCTATATTCTGAAGAAGGCCACAGGCTGAAACGTCAGTATTGTATTGTGTTCCTTCCTTGTAAAGCTGTTATCATACCTTGGAGTGTTTAACACTCCCCACCACTGGCTCCTTCAACAAATAAAACAGGGTGTTAGGCAAGGTTGTGTGCTGTGACCAGATTTGTTTAATATTTATAGTGAGATTATTTTAAGATCCATAAGGGGCATGTCTGGAATAACAATCGGAGGTCATAATATAAATAATCTAAGGTATGCTGATGATACAGTCTTAATTGCTAAGAGTGAAAATGAGTTACAAGAAATATTAGACATTATAGTGAAAGAAAGCAAAAATAAAGGACTCAGCCTTAATAGCAAAAAGACAGAAATAATGGTAACAACAAAGAAAAAGACATCACCTCAGTGCAAAATAAAAACAAGTGGAGCAATATTAAAACAAGTAAATGAATTTAAATATCTGGGAACAATGTTAACCTCAGATGGTAGGTGTACAACAGAGGTGAGATGCAGAATGGCTCAGGAAAAAGCAGCTTTCCAAAAAATAAGAAAGATACTATGCAATCCATTTTTGACAATAGAAACAAGAAAAAGAGTTCTTAAATGTTATGTAGAACCAGTTTTTAACATATGGATGTGAATCATGGACAATAGGACAACAGACAAGAAAATCACTGGAGGCTGTATAAATGTGATTTTACAGAAGAATGTTCAGTATACCAGGACAGCTAAGAAGAGTAATGAAAATGTTCTGAAAGAGGCCAAAGCAAAAAGAGAGCTAATTTCCAATATTAGGAAGAAACAATCATAATTTTTTGGCCATGTAATGAGAAGAGAACAGCTGGAATGTATTGTAACAAAAGGGAAAATTGATGGCCAAAGAGAAAAGATACCAGACAGATTAAGAGAATGGCTTGACAGAAGGTTAAAAACAGAAATGACAACTGTCGTGATCGAAAGTTGTGGAGAGACATGATCACCCACGCCAGCAGGCTTGGTACTTGATGATGATGTAATGTAAAAATGTCCATAAATATAAGAGTATAAGATGAAGTGTAACTGTATAAACTTAGAACACAGACAAAGAAGATCAATTTTACAATTTGAAAATTATAAATGATTTAATCAACAATGTCTCAAGTTTATATTGAAAGATTTCATCACTATACAAGGCCTTATATTTTCTCAGTTATTTGTCACTCCATCTAAGATATTTTACACTTTTGTATTGTCACTAAGTTTTCTAAACCTCCTTTTCAAGAATTTGTCAATAACTTTTGCATTACCTATTTTTATTATATCACCTTTTATATCTTCACAGATAAAGACAGAAGTCAATCTTCAGTAGTAAATGCGTGGCATTATTTTGCCAAGCAGTTTCTCTCATGGCTGATTTTGATAATATTGAAATGGCAAGCCTAACTGTTGAATAAACATGGAATTGTTATGTTGAGGAGTCTTGCCTCTTCTCTCTTGCATTTAGTTTAGTTAAGACTTTAGAACAGAATGGGATCACTACAGTCAGGGCATTTCTATAGTTTAGTTTAGTTTAGTTTAGTCAATGAATTATCATCATTGCTCAATGGTCACATCTATAGATGCTCAGATCTCCTCCCCAGTATGTCCTTCAGTGTGTGGAGACTGATGACTCCCAGTTCTGTGCTGATTTTTTATTCTTCTCTGTCTCCTCACTAATTCTGACCAAATGTTCATGCATATCTGGACATGTTTGTAGATACACGATCACTGATTGAATCATTAGCTCACTCTTAACTCTTGGAGAACATTCAGTATGTCAGCCCAGCCAATTATTTTTCTTCTACCTTTGATTTTATTTCTTTAATAAATGTCATGTGATACGATCATATGCAAGCTTTTTATTTTAGTTATTGTTTTTTATTTTGCTTTCTTGTCATATTTCTGAATTTGATTTCTTATCTGTCTATGATATTAACCTACACTCAACAATATAAAACATATTTGGGATTGTGACAAATTTTCTGTTATGATTGTTTAAAGATAAATTTTTTTTTATCTTAACAGATCCCTACTTCAATGTCATCTCATTGGGTGAAAACAAGGTGGAGAAATTAATCCAAAATGATAGCAATGGTTTGAAAGCCACAACACTTCATCATGTAATCCGCACCTACCCAGCTGGAAGTAGAACAGACTCCAGTAACTACAACCCTCTGCCCATGTGGATTCACGGATGTCAAGTTGGTTAGTTTGTGTGTGGTTTCATAAGTCCCCCCCACTTCCTCTCAAACATTGTACTATATTTATATAAATCTTCATAAATGAAAATAGAAAAATAATAAGGGTATTATCTGTGTATAAATTATTGCTGCAGAAACTGTGACATAATATAAAAGATGTTTCCCAGCATAGAAACATCTTATACAAAAAACCATGTGCAGTAAGTGTCAAATATGGTCACTCATGACAAGTAAGAGTGGAAATTAATCACTGCAGAATTGAAATGTTTTGGAAAAGCAGCTTTGGTGACCAGAGAAGAAAGAATCAGCATAGAACCATTCTTGACCTACATGCAAAAAACAAATAAAATGATTGCTTGCCGCAAGAGAACACTTTGTGACAACATCCCATTCAAAACATATTAACAAAATAAGAGGGGTGCATTGCTCAAGTCTAACCCAGAGTTGATGGAGTAGCAGCATCAAGGAAACTCTACAACATCCTATGTTGATGGTTGAGATGATGAAAAGAATGAAAGCTGGAACTTTGTATCTCCCTCAAGATCCAAATGGATAAAGAGGAAATGGAGTCGATAAGAGATAGGAAAAACACTATTTATAAGATACATGAAGAAAGAATAAATAAAATGGCTTGGGAATAAAACATGGTTATAAGCAAACTGCATCCTAAAGCAAACACCAGTTACAATAACAAAGAAGATAAAAAGAAAGACTTCCAAAAAATGGATTAATAAGACATTAACACAATAAATATTTCTTAGTATGAAGTAAACCTTAGAGCTCTATCAAGAACACTTTTTCCCATTTACACTTCAGAACACAACACGAAGACGGTGAAATTGTTTTATATATAGACCTATTTATATAACTGTAAATATAACTCTATATTTTCTTTGGATATATGCCAATCATACTATACAGTGTGGTTATCTGTTACTTCAAATTCACAAATTTATTGTTTTGATTTTTGTAAGAAGAGTGCAACTGCAATTTCCTTCAGATTTTTATTTCTGAAAATTATAAATAATTTCCATATTAATTTATGCATCTCTCTATATTTTAATAAAAACTTGTACTTGAAATGTCCTCAGTGGCTCTGAATTATCAGACTGATGGAAAGCCAATGCAACTTAACCATGGTCAATTTTTGGATAATGGAGGTGTTGGCTATGTACTGAAACCATCATTTCTGCTGTCAGGTCAGTCAATATTGTAACAACCTAAAAAAAAAAAAAAAAGATAGACTTATTATTTCTGTTTGTTTGATCTCATAAATTTCTACTCTTTATGTTAATAAAACATTCCCAGCAGTTTTTAATCTATCTATCTATCCCTTGTCCTTTCAAGCTGAAGACGGCATGTAGGTCATAAATTCCATACTCTTTATGTCTGAGCGTCTTTGCTATTAATTGTCAGAATCTGCACAGACTTTGCATCTCGCCACTTTACTTGTCCCTGTTCTGGGTCAGCTGCTCAACCTCAGCAAGGGAGCGATGCTCACTGTTATTGCTTCCCGCTTCAGTGTTCTTTTTAGTGTTTCTCTAAGTTGGCTTCTTTTTCTTTTGCCCTTTATTTCCCATTTGAAGGCTTGCTTTGAGATTTCTTGTTGTCTCTTCTCATCACATGGCCAACATATGACCACTTTCTTTCTTTGATTATAGATGACACTGTTGGATGCATGGCCATTTCTCTTACTTCTGCACTAATCTTGAATTCATTTTATAGTGTACAAAATATTTTCCTGGGGCATTTGTTTTTTTATTGCATCTATTTCCTATTTCTTTAGTTATTTTCCAACTCTTGCAGCATCATAAAAGTGGATATGCCTGAAATTCTTGAACTCTGTTTATATGTTTAGTAATTTTTATTTCCATATTTTATCAAGTTTCTTAAAGTCATTGCTGCCTTTGCTATTCTGATTCTAATTTTTTTCTTTATGTCTCCTTCTTGATTTATGCAATTTTCAAGATATACAAAGTGATCTACTTCTTGCACTGCTTTTCTTTCCAGATATATTTTTTCTTCTTGGCAAATTTGATTTTTCCCTACTTTCATCTTTTCTTGGTTCACCTCGTCCAATTTTTGTTAGCTATTGATGATATAAGAAAGGTCTCAGTCTGAATAGTAAGAAAACAGAAGTAATGGTTATATCGAAGAAACAATCACCACCATCGTGCAGCATAAAAATAAACAAGACAAATCTGAAACGAGTGCAACGTTTCAAATACTTGGGCACAATAATAACATCAGATGGGAGATGCACCACAGAAATAAAAAGCAAAATAGCTCAGGCCAAAATAGCATTTCAGAAGGTTAAAAATATCTTATGCAACAAATCTATGTCAATGAAAATGAGAAAGAGAATTCATCGGTGCTATATAGAACCAATTCTGACCTATGGAAGCGAATCATGGACAGTGGACAAACAAATGAAAAGACGATTGGAGGCCACAGAGATGGGATTTCTCAGAAGAATGTTGAAAGTTCCCTGGACAGCAAAAAAGACCAATGAGGAAGTTCTCAAAGAGGCCAACACAAAAAGGGAACTCCTAAAAAACATCAGAAAGAAGCAATCAACATTTTTCGGGCACATCATGAGAAGAGGAAAGTTGGAATACTTGGTTACAACTGGCAAAATAAAAGGAAAGAGAGATCGCGGGCGACAAAGAGAGAAAATACTGGATAGCTTGGTGTCATGGCATTGAAAACAGTCAACAACAGAACTGATACAATGCACTGTATATAGAAGATTGTGGAGGGACATGATCACCTACGCCAACCGGTATGGCACATGATGATGATGATTGATGATATAGCATTTGTTTTTTCTTGCAACATTTCACATTGCTATTGATAATGAAAGTGTATGTGGTTATTGAATAATATCACTATTGAATTACATTAGTTAAAAAGCTGTATGTTTTCTTTGGTCGTGTCAAAATAAGAGGAAAATATAAAAATATGCAAGGGAAAAGTAGAAAAAAGATAGGGTAAAGGAATAAAAATGTGAGCTCCTGCAAAGCTGATGATAAGGATGAAAAGAAAAAAAGGGAAAAAAATAGTATGGTGATAGCTTTACATAAGTGAGGGACAACACAAAATTAAAATGACATTGCCAGCTCTGTAGGCCTTCAGCTGGAACAATGAACACAACACAAACATATATATATATATATATATATATATATATATATATATATATATATATATATATATATATATATATATAAAGCCATTGTTCTAGCTGACGGCCTAGTGAGCCAATATGTTGTAATTTTGTGTTGTCCCTCACCTATGTGAAGCTATAACCATACTATTTTTCCCTTTTATCTTTTCACTCATTAAAAGAAAAGATATATGGGAAGACAATAGTTAAAAAAAAAAATGAGAAACATTTTTGCTTTGGAAGCGATCAGCAACATAATTAATAAGGAATACTGGTGTCAGAAATACAGAGAGGCATGATCACCTATGCCCATTGGCATGGCTCCAGATGATGATCATAATAAATATAGAAAGAAGAATAATGCATGTTATTGTAAATACTTAATTGAATTAATTAAGTTAAAAATGTATCCTTATAATAGGATCACCATCATCATTGTGCTCAGTGTCCTTTAGTCCTCAAATCTCTACTATTATTATACAAGAAGATCTTGGCACAGTGCACAAACTCTGTAGCAGTTAGGCTCTAGCTCTTTAAAAAATGATAGTACCCTTCACTATTTAGTTACATATATATATGGGGTTTAGCGTCATGACAGACTGTTGGTAGCAAGCAATCATGATCAGTCAGCAGTTTGGTAAAAAATATTAGTGTCTTATGCTGCATGCTACTTTCCTGAACAGCTGCTCTTGTGACTGAATATGCCAATATTGGACAAACATCTATCCGCAGAATGAACAAGATATATTCATGGTGTCTAGCCTCCTCATTTCTTTTCTCCTGCTCCTTCTGTCTTCTGAAATTGTTTATCAGCACTGCCTCAAAAGTTGCTGTGCCATTTCTTGTTTTTGTTCTCTGTGAGCTAACATCTGCAGTCAGATTTTCCCAGTTTCTTTCACTGATAGAGAATTCCCTCAAGAAAGCTGTGCAAATGTTTTCTTTAGTCCTCATTATATCTCAGCACAGGTCTGCCCTTTGGTCTCTTTCTGTCCTTAAGTTTGTCATACAATATTTGTTTGGGAATACAAAAGTTTGCCATTCTTCTTACATGACCCAGCCACCTTAGTCTATGACTTCTAAGTGTTGCCATGATGGATGGGAGTTTGGCTCATTTTAAGACACTAGAGTTGGCTACTTTGTTCTGCCATTTAATGTTCATAATCTTTTGAAGGCATGCATATGAAAGCTATTTAACCTTTTCTCCTGCCCAGCATAGGTAGTCCAAGTTTCTGATCCGTATACAAGTGTACTAAGCACACAACTTTAGTAAATTCTAATCTTAGATTATTTGGCATACTTATCCACTTATCAGGTGCTCAAATGGATAAAACCTGTTATTCTCCAAATAAGATAAACATGGGTTCAAATAACTGTAAGGTCAAAAAGGTCTTTCTTTTGAGGTTGAAATAAAAACTTAGATGCAAACATCTCATAGTGACTGGCACTGATAGATGCCCTTGGCATGCATCTTTCATTCTCCAGCCATGCACACACAAAAATCTGCATACCCCAGAAATGGGGGAAAGGAGTTTTTTTTTTAAGTCTGAACAATCTTTTTAAATCATGAATTCTAATGTCAGCATTTTGTGAATTTTTCTTTTAGAGGATATGTTTGGAGTCATTAATGGAACAGTCTCTCGCGTAATGCACAAAAAGTTAACAATAATGGTAGGTGTATGTGATTTGATGTAACACATTTGTAAAACAGCACATACACACATACATACAATATTTTAATGTTTATTATCTGCAAGTTAATACTCATCTTTATTGTCACAAATATACTCTAAAGAGCTCTTTCTATTTCAGGTAAGAATTTGTCACATTTTTCAGTGGCTGCTAATGTAATATTATTTGGACGTACAATATTTGGCATCTTATTTGCAACATATTTTTACTGAAGTAGTTATAAGAGCCAGTTGCCTCAAAGTTATTCTGCAAAATCATCATGAATAGAATAAAGGATTCAATAGATACAGTAATACGTGAAGAACAGGCTGGGTTTAGAAAAGGGAGAAGCTGCCTTGACCACATTTTTACTCTACGATTTATATTGGAGGAACACATTGAAAAGCAAAAACCTTTTGTACTTAACTTCGTTGACTTCAAAAAAAGCATTCTACAGTATTTATAAAGATTCTTTGTGGAAATTTCTGAAGCAATATAGCTTACCATAAAAAATGATAAATATTATCAAAGACATGTATGATGGATATACATGTACAGAGAAAGGACTGAGCAAATGTTTACCAACAGAAAATGGGGTTAAACATGGATGTATTTTATCGCCCTTGTTATTTGGAGTTGTTATGGACTTATAATATATTATGAAGAAATGCTGCACTGGTAACAAAGGCATCCAATGTATACATGGAGACCATTTGAAGGACCTTGACTTTGCTGATGACATAGTCCTCAACAGCAGTCAGATAAAAATGTTGAAGGAAAACACAAATGAACTATCATCAATAGCCAGCAAGATTGGGCTTGAGATCAATCATGAAAAGACTAATGTCATGAAAAGCTTAATTCCAACAAATGACAGAATATACATGGAAAATTAACCAGTGGAAGAGATCGACCACTTTATCTATCTTGGAAGTCACATTGATCGAGAAGGGTATACAAGCAAAGAAATTAGAATCAGAATAGCTAAAGCAGCAATGTCTTTCAGAAGCCTTGAAAAGTTGTGGAAATCAAAACTCATCAGTACAAACACAAAACTTAGATTATTCAAATCAAACGTACTATCAACCCTTACTTATGCATGTGAGAGCAAGAAAACAACAAGAGACATAGAAACAAAGGTTGAACACGTTCGAGAATAAATGTCTAAGGAAAATACTTGGTATAGCATGGAACGAATTAAAAACAAACGAAGAAATTAGAGAAATTGCCAATCAACCACTAATATCTTCAGTAATCAAGAAAAGACAATGGTCATATGTTGGACATGTGATGAGGAGAGATAATAACCGAATAACAAAGCAAGCCCTCATGTGGGAAACAACAGGTAAGAGGAAAAGAGGCCAACTCAGAGAGATACTGAGAAGAACATTGATGAGAGAGGCAAGAGCAGCAGGAATCAGCTCCTTCAATGAGATAGAGTTGCATGCACAGAACAGAGACAAATGGCGAGATTTGTTAAAATATCTTTAGAAGGATTGAAAACTGCTAGAATAAAAGTTTAGATAAGAGAAATAGTATCTGGGTCTATGCCCTATGGGCCGGCTATGGCTCGAAAGGTCAATAGATAGATAGAATTATAAGAAAATACATTTAGCAAAGCTTATTGAATGTTGCCAATACAGTATGGCATTTGTGTTGTATTGTCACTTGTCCATCAAAATTTGTGAAAGCTGCATTGTCATCATTCTCTATTAGAGTATATTCAGAAATGGTCAATTAGACCAGTATGAGCCCTGCTGTGTTCTCTTCTAAGTTAGTGGGAGCATGGATGAACTGACTGTGATCATCAAGGAATATATGGACTTCTGTTTCCAAGATGGTGGAACTAGTTCACATTCTCTCGATCACTGCAGAAATTGCACTTGGGGTCTGATTAATTTCGGCTCTCCATTGCAATTTTCTGCGTTAAAGTCAAATGATGTTCTACTTAACACATCTGTACCAATGAAGCAGAGTCGTATGCATGGCAATATTCCTTTTTGACAAATCAAGTGTTGTGAATGCAACCTTCCACCAACTAGAGTTGATCTGTGGTTTATGTCACATTGAGTGCTGTTCAATGACCATTGTTAGAATTGTTTGACGCAAGTTATTTACTTACAACTCATTAATGTGGACTACTCTGTCAAGTCAGCCAAAGTTGTATCTCTTTAGGGAATTTTCACGGTTTTTCATTCGTTGTAGGCTGCATTCACTAGAGTAATCAGGAATCTATGGGCGCAGCCATTGCTGTGTGTGCTATGTCATCATAATGGCTCATTGTATATCCCTAGACCGGCCTTATGCTAATCTTACGGACTGTTGTTTGATGTGTGACGGGGATAATCTGACGACTAACTTTGTTTTATATGTTCGGAATTGGAGTCAAAAATGATGTCCTAGCATCATCAAGCGCTATACATTTTTAAAAATATGACAATCATCATTTTCAGGAGGACGTGAACTTCTGGTCAATATGGTGGATATGCGGCAGGAACCATTGAAGGCTATGTATGAAAGTGTTCCTTATTGCAGTTTCCTCATATTCCAAGTCCGGCTTGTTGCAGGAGCTACTGAGTTAGGTGCTCTGTGCACACTGAGTTGTGTGTTTCATCCGTCTTGATCATGTTTCGATTTTCCAGTTTTTTACAATGAATGATGATATTGTATGACAGGGAACAGTTGGCTGTGTTCACTTTCTATGTGATTTCGCCTTATGTCTTTTGGCATGTGCTGAGACTGCTATGATGGGGACTGCAGCTGCCTTTTTTTGTTTGGGAGATGAGTTAGTAATTCGGATGATTCCACTAGCACGGGCGGTTGAGCAATTATGGATTTTAATTCGTTTGTAGTGATACCGGGGCCTTCCATAACCAAAGAACCAAATCAAGGAATATAATGTCCTACTGAAATTTAAATCACAACGCGATCACTTGGTGATCGCATAATTTATTCTCTTTATGCCATAACTAACAACATGTGTCCTATCTCAATGCAACAAAGACTAACAATTTTACAATAGATAAAACAGATGTTAATAGCTACTGGGAAATTCTCAAACAACTTTAAAGCAGAAACTGAGGCCCTCAGAGATGATGCAACACTGGCTACTCAACATAAAAATAACATGCACAATAAATTGGTGAATCTGACTGATGCTCTGTCAGTACTATCAGCTCTAAAAAGCCCCAAGAACAATGAACTAGATGACTTGAGAGCAACCCTGGACCAACTATGCAATAACTTCCAGAGAGTAGTCATTCAGTGGATAACACCACACTGTAATATACACGGGAACGAACGCGCAGACAAATTAGCTAAAGAGGAAGGAAGATTACCACAAGAGAACCTCTGCTCAGTTATAAAAGTAAATAAAGTACCCCCGTCACGCCAAGTGGCATATAGGGAATATGGTGTTAGTGACCATAAATTTTACAGACCCTCACATGATTATTTGGGGTAATGTGGTCGCTATTACACCCGTGCCGCTTTACTTTCCCAGAAAAAATCCGGTACCCTTTTAAGGCTGGGTGATCCCGGAAGCTGTCGGTTGGGATCGAACCCTACCTCTTGTCCTTTGTAGTCCAGTTCACTAACCACTCCGCTCAGTTATGATGAAGCCAAATCCATCCTCAAAGGTCAGTACCATGAAAAATGGAAACGAGAACACCTAAAGCTTAACGAGAGGGACAGATACCATCAACTATCAAAGTAGGATCAAATCATCATACATCGCCTATGCACTGGCTACAATAGAATGAGGAATCACATGTTCACCAAATTCAAAATAGGTACAACCAGCCTATGCCACTGTACACTGGACAATAGACTACAAAACATGTTCTACAGGATTGCCCCCAGTACACAGACCTGAAAAGAGCAATGTGGTCCACACCCACCTCCCTGAAAGAGAAACTATATGGGGCAATCGAATCGCTTAAACAGACAGCTGCCTTCATGAGAGAGTTTGGAATCCTACTCTGAATGAGTCTTGATCACAGAGAGAGAGAGAGAGAGAGATAATCCAATTGTTATCTGACTGATTTGAACTTAAAACAAGGAATAATTTTGTGACTAAGTAAGTCTTATAAATATTGCTCTTTCATCATCATCATTAACATTATCATTAGTTCCATAGCCTTGGTGGTCATTCGAGCACTCTTGACAATATTCTTCAAACATTCATAACCAATAGCTGCTTTGTGAAATGTAATGAAGGCTCATCCTGTCCATTCTCTTTTGTCTTCTTATGTTTTCTTTTGCTTCGTTCTGTTTCCAGTAGAAAGGTCTTAGCAAGGCTTGTGAATCTTGCAACATGTCTCTACCATTTTAATTAAAATTTTGTTTACCATTGACAGCAAGACTTAATTGGTGCTTTGGATTGTTGGATTTTGTTGCACTTCTTCATTGGTGATATGGTCATAGATCTCATTTCCAGTGCTTGTAATTTTTCTTTCAAGACCAACAGTGAGTGTCCATGTTTTACTGACATATCATCATCATCATCAAGTACCATGCCTGCTGGCATAGGTGATAATGTCTCTCCACAAGTTTCTATCTTGACAGTTATTTATTATTTCTGCAGTTGACCTTCTGCGAAGTCATTCTCTTAAGCTATATTGTATCTTTTCTCCTTGCTTCCCTCTATCTCTTCGTCTCTCAATTTTCCAAGTTGTTACAATATATTCCAGCTGCTCCCTTCTCATTGCATGGCCAGAAGATGATGACTGTTTCTTCCTAATATTGGAAATTAGCTCTCTTTTTGCTTTAGCCTCTTTCAGAACATTTTCATTACTCTTCTTAGCTGTCAGTGGTATTCTCAGCATTCTTCTGTAATGTAATTATAGACATAAGGAAATATAGATGATGAAATATAAAATTTTGATGAATGCTTTCATCTTCTTGCTCACTTTGTAACTGAAAGAAATATAATATATTTTATTTATTATTTCATTTTACAGATCATCAGTGGATACCAAATCCCCAAACCTAATGACAGCAACAAAGGGGAGGTTATTGACCCATTTGTCAAGGTTGCTGTTCATGGAGTGCCATCTGATTCTGCTAAATACAGAACTAAAGTTATTGAAAATAATGGTATAAACTGCATTTTGAATGAATCCATGAACTGCATGTTTATTAGTCATATTTTATGGGGTTTTTTTTTGTGTTTGTTGATACCAGCATTTTGTTTCTAGTGAAGTCCAAAGTGACTACATTTTGTGTGAATATTGGGCCTCCCATCTTTCTCCCTCAACTGTCATGAGCTCAGGTGTCCCTTGCTTTACAGACGCATATACTTGTTTTGAATTTCTATGTCATTTTTCCCAAGCATAGTAGACAGCCATTTTGGCCTTTTCTTTTCAATTTTAATGGGAAACAGCCATTTGGCCTTTTCTTTTCAATTTTAATGGGAAACAGCCATTTTGGCCTGCTCTTTTCAATTTTAATGGGAAACAGCCATTTGGCCTCTTCTTTTCAATTTTAATGGGAAACAGCCATTTTGGCCTGCTCTTTTCAATTTTAATGGGAAACAGCCATTTGGCCTCTTCTTTTCAATTTTAAAGGGAAGCAGCCATTTGACCTCTTATTTTCAATTTTAATGGGAAGCAGCCATTTGGCCTCTTCTTTTCAATTTTAATGGGAAGCAATCATTGGCCTACTCTTTTCAATGTTTTAACTGCCAAGGATTCTTCAATATGCTCAGAGTGCACACAAGAGCTCCTGTTTATCACTGTTATTCCAGTAAGCTAGATTTCAGATTTCGCTTTCCAGAGATGAGCAAAACCACAAAGATATCCATGGATTCCAAGAAAAAAATTCCCACTGCCTGTGATAGGATTCAAACCCAGGTTGTTCTTGTCCAAAGACTTATGTTTTTTTTACATCCAGCCATCCCAGTCACATTTTAAGTTACATTAATATTTTATTGACATAATTCCACTATTTACCAGGTAATATCCTTACTAGTGTATTGTTCTTAATTCTATCTATCTGTTGTTCTTTCGAGCCGAAGACAGTACATAGGGCAGAACCACAATCTCAAAAAGAGAAACCTTGCGTGCCAAAATGGCACATATTGCAGAGATCACTGTTTCTAAAATATATGGCTCTGTTTCCATAACAATACTTTTTACAACGACAGCTTGTCAAGCCATCAATCAACTCCTTAGTCACTTTTTACGACATGCCAGAAAGGTCACAGTGTCACTGTTCTTTACTTCCCTCATAATGAGGCTCGGTTACACATATTTTTTAATTACTGGTTCATCATCTGTCAGAGAGAGAGAGAGAGACGTATTTTTTTTAAAATCAATTTCTCCACCATTCATTCCTAAAAGGGTTTTTGCATCACAGTTTACAGTAAGGCTACAATATTTGAATTCAAGGTTTGATATCCCTCTTAAATACAGTAGCATCTGGTTATAATGCGATCCTCAAGACGAAATATCATTGTTATAATCATATCTTGTTATAGCTAATTTATGTTTAATAATAGGGGAATGCACTGTGCTAGCTTAGAAGCAGATTGAACAGTTACGTCAGTTTCAAAAAGTTTGATATTGTCATTTGTAAACACAGACATAATGTTGATTCTGTCTTTTAGGATTTTATGTAAAGTGCTTTAGGAAAACATCATGTTCCCTGCAGATTTCTGCTTTTGATTTTCACTATTTTGTTCACTTTCTCAATCAATGTAACTTTTGTTTCAAGTGATATGCACAAGTATTCTTGCCTGTACTGGAAAACAAATTTAATGATTCGCAAATAAATTTGTTTCCATTGTTTCTTTTAGAGCAGTTATCTCTGCAACATGTGCCATTTTGGCACGCAAGGTTTCTGTTTTTGAGATTGTGGTTCTGCCCTATGTGCCGTCTTCGGCTCGAAAGGACAATAGATAGATAGATAGAAATAAATTTGAACACGTGTGTAGATGTGTGCCAATACTTTGCCATTATGATGAAAGCCTATTGGCCACTGGCCTATCCAGTTAAAAACAACTCTCCAAACATAGCCACAATTTGTACATTATATTTTTTGCTTTCCCAAACCAGTTATTCACTGCTGTGTGCAAGTAGGCCTTACTAGTCTTACTAACCCTGTGAAGCCACACAGTTTACATACCAACAATAAAAGTACACACCATTAACAGTTTTTTTTTTTTTGGGCTAGGTAAATTTTACAAAATGCATTATAACTGATTTGCAGGCTGGGTTACAATGAAAGATTTTTTTTTTTAATGTGGGATAAAGAAGAAAAACTTTTAGGGATTTAAAAAATGTATGTTATATCAGGATTCTCGTTATAACCTGTCTCATAAGTGGATTCTACTGTCCAACCCATGGCCCTGCGAGCCAAATGTCTTCAATGTAAATTAACAGAAGATAAGCCAATAATAAAATTGTTAAAGTGTGGGTATTGGATAGATAAGTACATTTTTTTCTGCAGGTTCCATAGTTCCCCTTTGATCTTTGATGGTAGTACAGAATAGTCTATTTTCATGTAACATGTTAACAACAGTTTATTCCTTACTTCACAAAATGGAAACAGTTATAATACTTTCAACTAGAGATTCAAAAGTCAGTTACAAAGACCTCATCATGATAATAGTAATAATAATTTCATCTGTCAAGTAACGAAATTCGTGTGGGGATGTGAATTTGATTTCAGTAGGTAACTAGAGACTATAGAAAATCCAGGTGAACTGAGATTCTAGAGTGGTAAGCCTCTAATCTTAATTGCACTTTAATCTGGACCTCCCTGATGTCAGCTGTCATCACATCTTAAATTCCATTTCAATAAATTAGTTTTTATGATGGACCAGGTATATCTTGATTTCACAGGAAACTCATACAGTTGTGTTTTAAAGTGCTATCAGGGATCAGTCAACAAGTTTTGTGCTTTATTATGAAAGGGTCAAGACAAATACCTGCAACTGGTGTTAAGTTCTCTACGCACTCACTGCACCTTCCTGATGCCCTGATTGTAGAACTCCTCAAAACTGGGCAGCTAACCACGTCTCCAATTCAGTTATCAAATCCTCTATTTATCTTTCACATAACTTTCCATTCACAAAATGTACTCAAAGGAAATTTAAGCCAATAGTGTGTCTTTACAATGATACATAGAATTCTCATCTGCCTTAATTACTTAGTAAAGTACAAAACTTTCTAATCTACTCTCTTCTTATTTGTATGTGCAATTTGGAAATAGATGTTAGAATTTCTTTGCTATTCTTTAATGCAGGTTTTAATCCCAGATGGTTTGAGGCTTTCACTTTCAATATCCGTGTACCTGAGTTGGCTCTGCTGAGAATTACTGTCAAAGATGAAGACAGAGGAAGAGATGATTTTATTGGCTACTATTGTCTGCCGGTTCTCAGCATTCAAGAAGGTCAGTCACATAATTTTTTCTCACAATTATTGATCATTACTTTTTAAGTTCATTCTTTTTATTGAAGCTTTAAAAAAACATAAAAAACATGCTATGCAGTGCAGGTAATGATACCAATAATAGGATATCTTATCATAGTGCATAACCTCATTATTAAGGACAAGATCAGCACATTTACCACTTCACCACCATAGCTCAGTCATCATTAGATGAAAAAATAAATACCTTATGTGGATTATTTAGCTTATATTGGAATAACCATAAAATCCCTCAATTTTGTAAAGCAGCACCAACTCAGTACTCCTCATGTTCACTCTATAGAGCAGATACTCTTGTAGATTCTGCACTTTCTGAGTTTTATCCATGAGTATACATGCCACTCTCCCAAATTCCAAACCTTCTGTAGCTGTGGATCTCTGGAATGGAAAGATAGGTCTATTTATCAATTTAAAAAGAATAATACATCTGAAGAATAGAAATCAAAAGCTGTCACAGAAGCTGTTCCATCTTTTGCAATCATCACTCTTTTGGACTGGAATCTGGGTTCTCTGTTAAAGTCTACTGTTCCATGGTTTTTGTCATAGAAACATGTTTTGTCATAGTTTTAATTAATTTAAACTTTAGAACCAGGCACACACAGACAAGATACAAGCTACGATAGCTCAATGGTTAGTTAACTCAAGTACAAAGGACAAGAGGTCAGGTTCGATCCTGATCAACGGCAACCGGGTTCACCCAGCCTTAAATGGGTACTGAATTTTTTCTGGCAAAGTAAAGCCCAGAGGCGTAATACCAACCACATTACCTCAAAAATCACGTGCTGAAGGTCTATAAAAATTATCATCAATAAAAACATATTTCCTATACCCTACTTGGCGGGACAGGACTCTTTTATCATCTTGTGCAATATCGGTTGGCGTAGGTCATCATGTCCTTCCACAAACTTCTATCTATTGTGCATTGTATCAGTTCTGTTGTTGACTGTTTTCCATGCCATGACACGAAGCTATCCAGTATTTTCTGTCTTTGTCATCTGCGATCTCTCTTTCCCTGTATTTTTCCAATTGTAACCAAGTATTCTAACTTTCCTCTTCTCATGATCTGCCCCAAAAATATTGATTGTTTCCTTCTGATGTTTCAGGACTCTTTACTTACTTTTTTAACTGTTATTAAATTATGTCTTTGAAGCAGGATATTCATTTTGTATATACATAATGTATGTACTGAGCTTTACAAACTCATGGTTCAGTATCTATTTTATTTAATTGTGAGTGGACATTCTAATTTCTCACATTTTGATTTATTTATAAATTTACATTTATTAGTTTCATAATTTACATTCCTATCAATTTATTGTGTTTATGTATACTGGAGATACTAAATTAATGGGTCAGAAGTGTACTGTGCATTGAATGATTCCTAAACTACATGCAGAAACAACAAATAAAATGGTTTGTCCATATCTAGAAAGAATGCTGTATGATTCCTTACATACAAAGCATATATTAAAAGAGGAGTAGCGAGAAGAGCAAAAGGCAGATCCAAAGTAAGATGGACTGACAACATCAAATTACAACATCAATTAGCAATGGTTGAAGCCTCCAGTAGGGCAAGAACCAGAACTTTGTACCTCCCTCGACACATGAATGGGTACAAGAAGAAGTGAAGAAAAAGAGATAAAGTGCATCACATATTATGTTTGTTTTATTACATTGGGAGCCACGATAGCTCAGTGGTTAGTGAACTGGACTACAAAGGACAAGGGGTAGGGTTCGATCCCAACTGACGGCTTCCGGGTTCACCCAGCCTTAAATGGGTACCAGATTTTTTTCTGGGAAAGTAAAACAGCACAGGCGTAATACCGACCACACTACCCCAAAAATCATGTGCTGAATGTCTGTAAAATATAGGGTCACTAACACCATATTTCCCTATACACCACTTGGCGTGACGGGGGTACTTTACTTTTTTTTATTACATTAACCTGAATTTGTTTCATTTATACTAATAAACTATACTTTTTATTTCATGCAATCTTAAATTTGTATACAGTTAATCTAGATTACATAACAATTATTTGTTTTTAATGTACTTGTGTTGCAATTTCAGGCTATAGACATTTTCCTCTTTATGACAAACATGGACACATTTACAGCCAGACCCTGATATTTGCACATGTAACTTTGACCAATGAATAACGTTTTCATTTGGGACTCAGCAAAGCTTCCAGGCAATTGGCAGGACTGCAAATCAAAATCTGATGCTATTTGCGCACAATAAGGAACAAACAAATTTTATTTCATTTACACACATAGAAATTATGGTTGTGAATTGTTTAATTCAAATTGAATGTGTTGATTTGAATTTGTGTGTGTGTGTGGATTATATCACAAAAATGTTGTCATTAAACAATTTGTTTTAAAAAAAAATCATGCAACATACCCATTATCTGTAAATAGTCATGGGAAATAATTAACATAATATCTTTGCTTCCATTCACATTAGATTATAACTCTTAAAATTAAATTAATTTATTCAGTTGTTTTTTTTTAATATGATTTACTAATTTGTAATTAAAGATATTGTGAATACATTGAACTTTTCTGCATACACTGAACATTTTTTTTTACATATTTCTTATATAATTTTAATGGGTTATAATCTAATAATTTGTGCATGTCTACTAGTGTCAGATATGAGAAACTTCTGTTTCATTTGTTTCTTTTTAAAATGTGCTTTCTGCTGTTACATAGTGTTTGTTACATCTATCTATCTATTGACCTTTCGAGCCGTAACCGGCCCATAGGGCGTAGACCAAGATACACCTTCTCCTATATGGATTTTTTGTTCTAGCAGTTTTCTTTTAAAGATATTTTATCAAATCTCGCCATCTGTCTCTGTTCTGTGCAAGCAGTTCTATCTCATTGAGGGAGCCGACTCCTGCTGCTCTTGCCTCTCTCATCAATGTTCTTCTCAGTGTTTGTTACATCAGCCAAAGATAATTAAAAGAGCCATGCATTCTTATAAAATAGACTAGTGGACAAAAAAAAAGAGAAAGAGATCAATATATATAGGTTAATATTTAGTAAGTGTATGTAATTACAGTAGGGGTGAGATCCATTAAAGCTTAACAATGGAAGGAAGTAATTCAATGACTCAAAAGATGGTTCTTTCCCTGTTGTAAATTTTCCAGAAATTATCTTTAAAGTTAGAGAAGGTAATAAGGAATGAGGAAACAGGTGTTTCTATATTTCTCATTTTGGTCTTTGTTTTTTGGGGGTTTTTTTTAGAGAGAGAGAGAGAGTTGGTGGCTAAATCAATAACTTGCTGTGTTCCAAATCAGGAGAATGTGGGTTCAAATCATGGTAGGGTCAAAATATTTTTCTCTCAAGGGTTGAAATAAAAACTCAGACTCTAATACCTACACTGGACAAATAGCCTTTATTCTCTGGTCCTATATGTCCCTGCTGGCAGACACCAGAAATGGGATAATGCTGTAAAGATATATTTATTTTTGGGTTCTATTTTCGCAGCATATGTTATGAATTTACCTTTACTTTTACTATGCCATAATATTTGAAGGTGATGTTTGTAGTACTACTTATATCTGTTTTATTTTTTAACCTTATTCAATTCTGAGTACCATATACACATTCACATTTACAGCTAAATCACCTGAAATATTTCTGTCTGAGGACAAAATCTTTGAGTTGTCAAGCCAACATTACCCACATTCCAGACAATCTGTTACAAGGTTAACGTTGAGAATTATTCAATGTTGTAAAAGTTGCCATCACAGCACAATAGACATAGGTGTTCAATCAATAATTTCAGGAGATAAAAGTGTGTGCATAATGAATGATAAATCATCATGAAAAAAACTGTGTCATCATTATAGTTAAATTTGTAGGAAAATGCATAGTCAGGAAGATTTTCTACCTATGGAATTTGTTTCCTATTTTCTGAATACTTTATTATATTATTCAGTTTTGTGCCCAGTTTCCCATTTTCTGAATATATCATCAATCCTCATTGAACCTTGTACTGTTGTCTGAATACATCATCATAATTCTCATTTTTGGAACACAAATCACAGTTGTTGTTTGTCCTAAGACAACTCTCCTTCCCAAGTGAAGCTCTTTAACTCAACACCCTTCTTCATCAAGTCTTTCCAGGTCTTCCTCTCTCTAATTCCATTACCATTTGGGGTCCAGTGAAATAGTGTTTAGAGCAGTTTTTGGGTGCATTCTGAAAATAGGTCATATCCAGCACCATCTTTTCTAGATTTATGTAGTGATGTCTTCAATGAATCTGGACATCCACTCCTTGAGTCATAGTTGCCTTGTTTGTGCGATCATCATCTTTTATTTCATTTGTCTGAATTGCTTCAGTTCTGTCAAGCGGGTTTCTTTTCTGTCACCTCAAAATGAGCAATTTTTTTTCTAAATACATTTCCATTAGCCTTTAGGAAACATGACATCTCAACACATCCACATATTTTAGTAGGCAACGTTATTCTAACAATCTACAGTGACAATCACAACTACACTGGATATATTCACTTTTTCTTGTTTAGGCCATCAAGTCTTAAACTAATTCACATTCTAGTGAATTTCTGCTTTTGTTTAACTCTTATCCAGATGTTCTGTTTTCTCATCACAAAAATATCACATTAAAATGTGTATAAGTTTCCTTGAATTGTAACCATTTTTTCCTGATCTCTAACATTGCCGCTGTTTATTTCCCTTTAATCAACACATATGTATTATTACAACTGAAGTTTTAGAGCTGTACAAGAAAATATTTATTCTAAAGTCTCTATTGTAGAATAGCACAGCAACTGATGAAAGAAAAAAGATTGAGAATCTGTAGTCAAGCCAGGTACAATAATGTTGGCACTTTGAGATGACAAATCACGAGTATGTATAGCCAGCCAAAAACTATAACCATACATACTTTATGTCATCTGTTGGGAAAACTTGAGCACCTAGGGAGCAGCCCTCAATATGCTTGTAATTATTCAGCAGTACCACTAGACACCAATACTGGAAGTGGTCAGTAATGCATAGCTAACTGCTCACATCAGGATCATCAAACTAGAACTGGTCATGACCTTACCAAACCTAGTACAGTAGTTCTGGTAACAGACAAATCAGTTGGGCCAAGTAAGGAGGATTTAGAGGGAAGGTAATATATTTTTAAAATGCTTTACTGTAATCAGGTGTGTTGACTGAAAGATGCCAAATATCACACACAGCCTTACAGTAATTAACAATGCAATGCATCCACACAAATTCAATGTTCTTTTAAGGCAGAAGGTGAAGAATGGTTGTCAGATGAATGCAGGAAGTATTCCTGCCAAATTAAAATGTATTATTCTATGAAAACAACAGATCTTTTGCGGTTAACACTTAGTCAAATGTCATTTCTCCAAAGCTATAGATCAGGACTTTAACCCTACATTATGATTACGTTGTAGAAATTACCACCTCAAAATACAGATTCTTGGAATTTGATAGTTGCCATGGGCAAACATCCCCCCAACCCACACACACCTTACTAATTACTGCTTCCAATGACCTATGAGTGTTGGATTTGTTTTCTTTGATGTAGGATCAGATCAAATGTGCGCATCATAAAAAGTACTGCGCTATCATAGAAAGGAGGCCTTTTTTATTCATTTGGTCAATTTTCAAGAAATTCGTTTTCTTTTTTTATAATGTGGGGAAATCTCCTTGGCTGTCAGCGCAGACATGAAAAGAAACCTTTGTAACAAAGGATAGCTAGTGAACGATGCAAAGAGGAAGTTGAACACACGGCTCGATTGACAGCTGGCGTGTGAATAAACAACATAACACCTCCAGTTGCCATGACGCCTTGCAGCTGAACTTCGGGCCATAAATAAAATTTAAGCCAAAAAATGATTACTGCATCCAATTACAGTGTCTCTCCTAGTGTAAACACACAGCTGGGTTGCAAAAGATCACAGAAAATCTTATTATCAAAACTCCAAATGTAACAATTAAGTGGTAGTAATTTTTACTATGGTCTCATAAAAATGTGACTCGGGACAGGTCTCAAAATCTAGGGTTAAATACAGATTGCTTTCTAGCAATTGTGATAAATTTGTTTTAGATTGCCAGTTTGCCAAAATATCTTGGTAATGAAGAACCAATTCACTTTACAATCATAATCTTGCACGTGCAATAATATTTCTACCATTAACAATGTAGTGTATGGATTTTGATCTTTGTTTTCAAACACTACATCTTATTGCTTGTATTGGATGCTGAAATAATCAGCAACATTGACAGTTTTCACAGATAATGTTATATTCCAAGTTTTATTATTATTAGGCATTAAAATATTAGATTTATTCCGTAATCATTTTTTTATGCATTAGTGGCATCATTAGTAATAGTTTATTATTATTACTTCAGGCACATTTTAAAATGTATTATACTCATCTAGAAATGTAGTAATTTGAAATTAATGTTGACAATATTCTTGTTGTTTTCTTGTTTACTAATCACATAGGTAAGTTTCCATTATTTATTTTCTTGTGTGCAAGATAAGGAACTATGTACATGCTTCTGAAATGTCTTCTAGCTAGTTCCCCATATTAAGACAACTGATTAGTCAGTAATTTTCATGAGACTTTCACTTTGGTATTTGTTGAAATGGAGATCAGATGTTTGAGCTGTTTACAGCAACCTGTCATGTGTCAATCAAGTGGATGTGGGTCTAATTGCTAGAGTCAATTTGAAATAAAAATTTGTGACCTGTAAATTTAATGTGCTGATTAATTGGGCATGCAACCCTAATTCTATATATAAACCCCTTTACAGATCTCAGAAATTGGACAGACTCTGCAATAATAGATTGAATGATAGCGCCTAAACAGTCTTACAATCAATCCTGTATTGAAAGAAAAATTAAGTTGATATAATTCATGAAGGTTTTTCTTGTCCCTACATAACTTTCATTGTATGAAGATAAATGATATTTGCTAGGGGATGAGTCTGTGCATATACAATATGTGAGAAAGAGGAAAGTATTTTCACTTGAGCTTTGTATTTTGTCTTTGTTCTGGGACCAGCTTCATAATAATCACACAATATCCATTAATAATTCTGATTTATTTTTTATAACATTAATAATTCTGATTTATTTCCTGATAACACAGTGCTCCCATCATCATCATCATCAAGTACCAGGCCTGCTGGCGTAGGTGATCACGTCTCTCCACAATTTTCGATCTCGACAGTTATTTATCATTTCTGTTGTTGACCTTCTGCCAAGCCATTCTTTTAAACTGTCTGGTATTTTTTCTCTTTGTTTTCCTCTATCTCTTCGTCCCTCAATTTTCCCAGTTGTTACAATATATTCTAGTTGTTCTCTTCTCATTATATGGCCAAAAAATTATTATTGTTTATTATATATATATTGGAAATTAGCTTTCTTGTTGCTTTGGCCACTTTCAGAACGTTTTCATTACTCTACTTAGCTGTCTATGGTATTCTCAACATTCTTCTGTAAAACCACATTTCTACAGACTCCAGTGCTCTCATAGTAATTCAGAAAAGCTGGTTAACTGTACAAATGCTATACAAGCGCTTCTTCTTGACAGTAAAATATGAAGATTTATTGTTATTATCAGTCATTCAAAAATATATTTACAGTATTCCTAGAAGCTATGCAACATGTGTTACAAGATCTGGTATATGCATTATTTGTCTACATTTTTATTGACTTAAAGAGTAATAATGTAGTATAGACCTGTGTATTGCCTTATATACATTATGTTAAATAAGTGCAACATCCAAAATGAAGTTTAGTCTTTAAAAACAATAAGCCATGCCATCTATGTATTGTGTATCTGTATTCATGCAAGTCAGCAAATTTAAGATGTAAAAGTAAAAAAGTAAAGTACCCTAGTCACGCCAAGTGGTGTATAAGGAATATGGTGTTAGTGACCATAAATTTTGGAGACCTTCGGCACATGATTTTTGGGGTAATGTGGTCGGTATTACGCCCGTACTGCTTTACTTTCCCAGAAAAAAATCTGGTACCCATTAAAGGCTGGGTGAACCGGAAGCCTTCGGTTGGGATCGAACCCTACCTCTTGTCCTTTGTAGTCCAGTTCACTAACCACTGAGCTATCGCGGCTCCCAAATTTAAGATGTAACCAGCTGTAATATGTCCCAAGGCCCAGTTTTCCCAATTTTTAAACAAGGCCTGTTACATTTTAAATTATCATATCTTTGTTTACAATGGTTGTCAAGGTAAACAGTGGCTAACTATCTAAACCCATATACAAATATGCTCTTGGTTGGAGTAGGCGTGAGCACTTTGTACCAACTGAACAAGTTGTGACATCAAACTTTATATTCATTCTGGATAACTAGTAACTAAAAATACATCAGGATGCATAGAAACACTGGGCCAAAACATCATTCTACTTTTCTTTATTTTTTCACCTGCGTTAAGCTGTTACCATACCACTTTCTCTATGTTTTTTTTTTTCCTTTTCATATTGATAGAATAACTAGCTGACTTATAAGAATTACTCTTATACAGAGAGAGTTAATAGGCTGATTTATATCAAGGATATATGGAGAACTAATGGATTGGCTTATACCCAAATTAATGAGAGTTATATATATTATTTGTGTGATGTAGAACGGCTCAGGCAAAAGCAGCTTTCCAAAAAATGAGGAAGATACTGTGCAATCAATTTTTGACAATAGAAACAAGATAAAGAGTTCTTAAATGTTATGTAGAGCCAGTCATGACGTATGGATAAGAATCATGAAAAATAGAACAACAGACAAGAAAATCACTGGAGGCTGTATAAATGTCGTTTTACAGAAGAATGTTGAGACATGGACAGCTAAGAAGAGTAATGAAAACATTCTGAAAGAGGCCAAAGGAGAGCTAATTTCTAATATTAGGAAGAAACATTCATCAATTTTCAGCCATGTATGAGAAGGGAACAGCTGGAATATATTGTAACAACTGGGAAAATTGAGGGATGAAGAGATAGATGGAAGCAAAGAGAAAAGATACCAGACTGCTTAAAAGAATGGCTTGGCAAAAGGTCAACAACAGATATGATAAATAATTGTCGAGATAGAAAGTTGTGGAGATACATGATCACCTACGCCAGCAGGCTTGGTACTTGGTGATGAATGAGAGTTTGCAGACTGTCTGATACCCAGATTAATGAGAGATTGCAGACTGTCTGATACCTAGATTAATGAGAGTTAGCAGGCTGGCATCCAGATTAATGAGAGTTTGCAGACTGTCTGATACCCAGATTAATGAGAGTTTGCAGACTGTCTGATACCTAGATTAATGAGAGTTAGCAGGCTGGCATCCAGATTAATGAGAGTTAGCAGGCTGGCATCCAGATTAATGAGAGTTAGCAGGCTGGCATCCAGATTAATGAGAGTTAGCAGGCTAGCTCATACCCAGGTCAATGAGAGTTTGCAGACTGGCTTATACCCAGATTAATGAGAGTTAGCAGTCTAGATGATACCTAGATTAATGAGAGTTAGCAGTCCTGCTGATACCCAGATTAATGAGAGTTAGCAGACTGGCTTATACCAGATTAATAAGAGTATGCAAGCTGGCTTATATCCAAATTAATGAGAGTTAGCAGGCTGGCCTATACCAGATTAATGGGATGCAGGCTGGCTGATACCCAGATTAATGAGAGTTAGCAGGCTGGCCTATACCAGATTAATGGGATGCAAGCTGGCTGATACCCAGATTAATGAGAGTTAGCAGGCTGGCTGATACCCAGATTAATGAGAGTTAGCAGGCTAGCTGATACCCAGATTAATAAGAGTATGCAGGCTGGCTTATATCCAAATTAATGAGAGTTAGCAGGCTGGCTGATACCCAGATTAATGAGAGTTAGCAGGCTGGCTGATACCCAGATTAATGAGAGTTTGCGGGCTGGCTGATACCCAGATTAATGAGAGTTTGCGGGCTGGCTGATACCCAGATTAATGAGAGTTAGCAGGCTGGCCTATACCAGATTAATGGGATGCAGGCTGGCTGATACCCAGATTAATGAGAGTTAGCAGACTAGCTGATACCCAGATTAATGAGAGTTTGCATGCTGACTGATACCCAGATTAATGAGTTAGCAGGCTGGCCTATACCAGATTGATGGGATGCAGGCTGGCTGATACCCAGATTAATGAGAGTTTGCAGGCTAGCTTATACCCAGATTAATGAGAGTTTGCAGGCTGGCTGACACCCAGATTAATTAGAGTTTGCAGGCTGGCTGACACCCAGATTAATGAGAGTTTGCAGGCTGGCTGATACCCAGATTAATGAGAGTTTGCAGGCTAGCTTATACCCAGATTAATGAGAGTTTGCAGGCTGGCTGACACCCAGATTAATGAGAGTTTGCAGGCTAGCTTATACCCATATTAATGAGAGTTTGCAGGATAGCTTATACCCAGATTAATGAGAGTTTGCAGGCTGGCTGATACACAGATTAATGAGTTTGCAGGCTGGCTGATACCAGATTAATGAGAGTTAGCAGGCTGGCTGATACCCAGATTAATGAGAGTTAGCAGGCTGGCCTATACCAGATTAATGGGATGCAGGCTGGCTGATACCCAGATTAATGAGAGTTTGCATGCTGGCTGATACCCAGATTAATGAGAGTTAGCAGGCTGGCTGATACCCAGATTAATGAGTTTGCAGGCTGGCTTGTATCCAGATTAATGAGAGTTTGCAGGCTGGCTTATATCCAGATTAATGAGAGTTTGCAGGCTGGTTTACATTCAAATTAATGAGAGTTAGTAGGTCAATTTTAAATTACCTGTAGTGGAGATGATTATGATAAAGGGACATACTGAGGTTACACAATAATAACCTAAATTGTGTCTCCTTACACAGTCTCTGACAGGTTAAAGTGTTGTTGCAGTGGGACAGAATGATTCATATTACATTACCGCTAAAGACAACTTCAGTATAAAAATACCTGTGAAAAGAACTAAGCAGCTAAAGGACATCAGGTGTTCTATAACCAATCAAAGTCCTCATTTGTTGTGCTATATAATATTCTGTAAATACTGCTTTTATACACTGCTGAGAGACTGACTAAATTGTTGTCTACAATATGTCTTGCTTTAGCAAATCTTGAACAAGACATTTAATAGACATTGCTTTACTAACTATGCTGCTGATTGCTGTCTTCCAAAATAATTTTTTTAATTCATCATTTTTAGTTGCTCTCTTTCTTTTTTTTTTATTTCAAGAAATTGTTAATCAACACAAGCCATTTGATCTTGTAAGGAAGTTATTCTGTTGCAACAAAAACATAATTAAATTTGACTTTCTTACTTTCCAACATATTTCTTGTTGATTGCTAGACATGCATTACTATAAAAATGAATGTTAATATTATTACATCATGTTTGTGATACAATAGACTTTAAAAACTTGATTATCCAGTGTTGTTTTGTTGACTGATTCCCAAATTACAAAGTTCCCATCTGTTCCCCTCTTGTGTGTTAAAGACTTCCAGAGAGGCTTGAACTATTGCATTAATAAAGCAGAGTAACAGTTGGCCATACAAAGCTTCAGTCAGTATTTGTAGAAATGTTCTCAAAGCTTCATCTCTAAGAAAACAAAATATGCCAGCATCACAAATAAGAACTAAAGGGTTCCCTTCTCAATGCCTTAATGAATACAGGAAGTTGGTGTTAGTGACTACATTTTTAAATGACCAAAGGCACATGGGCGTGTACAGTTGAAAAACATAGTGAAATATGTCTTTGAAAAATAAAAATACAGAGTATTTTTGGTGGATAAATTACAATTTTCTTTTTTTTTTTTTTAAAAGAATGCGGTGGAAAGAATGCCATTAACAAAAATTAAATGCACTATTTGTTTTTTTTTTAGAGACATGCTACAACAAATATTAAATTTTTCTGCTATATAAAGGTAAATGCACAAGATGTGAATCAGGTGTCACAACATATAATGCTCCTCTGTCCAGCTGGTAGTTCACAAAAAAACTTGCAAATGGTGACCCCTTAGGCATCATTCCTCAACACTTTGGCAAACACCACAACTTGCTATAAGGCACAACACAAAGCATTTACATATACCCCAAGTCCTTTTATGAACAAACTATGAAAAGTAGTAAAGTCGAGTGAAAGCATGGAAAAAGGGGTGAGAACACTTTTAAACTCATGAACATGTTAAAGATAATCATAAGTGATGCCTTTCAAATTGTTTATCAAAATATTAACTTTGAAAAGAATACATGTCTTATATGTTTAAAAACAGAATGCTCAAAACCAAATATGTTTTTTTTTTAAACTGAAAAATTCTAGATTATGTGAGTATTTGTTACAAATATACATTAACACAGTCAGCATAACTAAGGAAACAGTGGTATGGAAACATGGCAACGTTCTTTTAATAGTTCATGTTAGCCTAGGTAATATTTTCTACTAGTTGGTTTTAGGTAACAGCTAAGAGTGAGAAATAGCTTCTGGTGAAAGCTGGAGAAATGTTATATATGCACAGACAAGAAACACAAAAGTCTATTAAAGTGTATGTGGTGAGAAACTGTTGGTGGCAAGCAGCGATTCATGACAGGAGAATAAAATCTACAATACTATGAAATATTTGGTAGTAATGGTAAACTGTGTGTTACCGGGGCCTCATTATGAGGGAAGTAATGAATAGTGACACTGTGACCTTCCAGGCATGTCGTAAGAGGTGACTAAGGAGGTTGATCGATGGCTTGACAAGCTGTCATTGTAAAAAGTATTGTTATGGAAACAGAGCCATAAGTTTTGGAAGCAGTGATCTCTGCAATAAGTGCCATTCTGGCACGCAAGGTTTCTGTTTTTGAGATTGTGGATCTGCCCTATGTGCCGTCTTCGGCTCGAAAGGACAATAGATAGATAGAATGGTAAACTCTGACAGCTGTGCCAACGTGACAATCTGTAGTATAAAACCAAACAACATGGACTACTTTTGTTAATTACTGCAATGGCTTAGATGAGAATAAACAAATATCCATTTTACTTACAAATAATACAACTGAAGTTTAAAACAAAAAAATATAATTGCATATAGAATTTTGTGTACAGCACTGATGATATTAGACTTGTTGGTTGTCGCAATAACTTGACAATATTAAACCAACCATGTCAAAGCAAAGCGCCTATTTCTACTCCTCACTCTTATTTCCCTTACAATGTGAGCCAAGCACCAATATTTTCCTTAAAAGTTGGGCACTGGAGAGAGTCCAATAAGAAATTAACCAACAGTCCAGTCTAGACTTTGAAGGGAGCATGCAACAACCAAATTGCTTCCACAGTAAAGGTAAAGTAAAGTAGAAGACTTGAACCGGCATCTTAGCATGCGAGTTTCCACCCATATGTGCTCGGCCGTCTATCCAGAAATGTTTGGAGATTTCTAGATAGTGTCGCTTCAAGCATTGAAACTCATGATGCAAGGTAGCATTCCTCACCTTCCCAGAGTGATACCCTGGTACCAATTTCTGCCAGCGGCTGGGTTAACCGTGGGGGTATTTTTTTTTCCAACCACGAGTACAATTCACACTGCTCCCAGCGGGAATCAAACACAGGCTGTCCGAATATCTGTAGTTTAGTCGGGTGGTTTTCCCAACTAGGCTACCACAGTACATTTAAGTAATTAAAGTAAAGGTTTTCTTCACACCTTATTAGACTTATCGTATTAATGACCATAAATATATATATATATACATTTCTTGTAACCCATTTTCACTTTTAGTGATTAAGACTGTATCATCAGCATACCTCCCTATTATTTATATTATGACCTCCATATTATATTTGAGGTCATAATATAAATAATCTGAGGTATGCTGATGATAGTCTTAAGTCTTTCAGGACTATTATCCGGCATGTCGTTTGGAATAAAAACTGCTGATTTCTGACTATTCACAGAAAATTTGGCTCTGACGATTGTAGCTGAATATTTGTTTCGTTTTCACTGATTTTTTTTTTGTTTTTATTTCAACCAATACTTGATTTCTGGATGTTCTCACAGAACTTTCTCTTGATGCCACGTGATTTCAGAGTTTGAATATTAGAAAATTGTTAATTTATATTCATTGTTTTTTTTTTCTCAAATTTCTGTCGTGTAATGGCCATGCTCACTGCTGGGACTTCTTGTAGTCGACCAAAACGATATAATGCAGAACAAGCTAGATCTATGTTCGAAACCTTGTTATTGAGTGATTCAGAAAGAGAGTATTCATAGTATTTAGACTTAGACAATAATTTTGTTGTGATAATGGGTCGTAATATTAGTAATAGTCATGCTAAAAAACCAAGGCGATCTGGCTTACATTTAGCTAGTTTTCTTCTTCTATCCTTCCTCCATTGTCGTTGGCGTCAAAGGGAGATACAATCTGCGATTCTTTGCTCTTCTTTTGGCCTCTTCTGGTGTTATCCCTCCTAGTGACTCTAGTATTCCCTTTATCCATCTCTTTCTCGGTCTTCCTCTTAATCTGGCATTTTCATAGCATTTGTTTATGGCTCTTTGAGTCATTGTTAGTTCTTTTTGTCTTATGTGGCCGAACCAATTTATCTGTTGTATCTTTATATGTTTGATAGCTGGTTCAATTTCGAGTTTCTTCCTCAGGTCAGCATTTCTTACTCTGTCCCTTAAGCTGTTTCCTGTCTTTCTTCTGACACATTTCATTTCGGTAGCGTTATTTTTCTTATTGATCCAGCATCCAATTCTGGCACTGATAGCACAGAGTTGGTAGAAAAATTGATTTGTATATTGCCCTTTTTGCTTCTGTAGTTATTGCTTTGTTTTTCAATAGTGTTGATACTTGTCCTATAACTTGGGGTCAGTGTGCAAACTCGAAGGAGAAAGAATAGAACAGTGGAATGACAGGTATTCAAAAGGCGGAAAGAGTGAGATGTATGAGGGTGGGGTGCAATAAAAACATATGAGGGCTAAGTAGCGCAGAAAAAAGGTATATAGGAGAACACCGAAGTGCCTCAACGGGACTAGTGGAGAAGAACTAAGAATAGCGTGGCATAGTAGATAGACTAAAGAGCAAATCTACCATCAAGGAACTGATCCGCACCAACCGGCTCCCTCCTAGCGCGTCCCGCCTCATTATTCATAATAGTGGTCTTGGGAAACCATCTTTCTACATGCTCCCCAAAATTCACAAAATCGACAATCCAGGACGCCCCATCGTGTCAGCGTGTGCTTGCCCGACTGAACACATATCTGACTATCTAGACAGTGTTTTCCAGCCTATGGTCGTTAGTCTTCCCTCATATGTCAAGGACACTAACCATGCATTGAGTATCTTCTCTTCCATCTCTCTCTCCCGAGGTCGCTCATACCGACTTTTTACCCTTGATGTTTGCTCTCTCTACACCTCTATTCCTCACTCCGACGGCCTCTTGGCTCTACGTTTCTTTCTTGACCAGAGACAACACCCCTCTGTTGATACTGCAACTCTTCTCCGCCTCACTGAGCTTGTACTCAACCTCAACACCTTTGAGTTTAATGGTAACTTCTATGACCAGGTCAGTGGAGTAGCCATGGGCACCAAGATGGGCCCTAGCTATGCTTGCCTATTCATGAGTTACCTGGAGTACCAAATTCTCAATTCTTATCAAGGTCCTCTTCCCATCATATACCTTCGGTACATTGATGACTGCTTCGGACTTACCGATCTACCTGAGGATGACCTCTCCAGGTTTATCGACTATATTGGTAGCTATCACAAAGCTATCAAGATCACATCTTGTATATCCACTTCCTCTGTCACCTTCCTAGATCTTATTGTTTCTTTGGGTACTTCTGGCCTCCACACCTCGGTTTTCTATAAACCCACAGACGCCCACTGCTACCTTCTCTATACTTCATCCCATTCACCTTCTTGTCGCGACTCTATTCCATTCTCACAGTTATTGCGTCTCCGTCGCATCTGCCAGGATGACCAAGATTTCCTCCGACAGGCTCACCTCATGTTAGGTTTCTTCAGCCGCCGGCTTTATCCAGACTCGATCCTCCAGTCTGCCCTCAAGCGGGTCCTCCTTATCTCTCGTCCCGAGGCACTCACCCCTTCCAACCGCCCCCCTTCTGAGAGAACTATACTCACCCTCACATATCATCCTCACAACTTAGCAGCTGTGAAGATACTCAACCGCTACCGTTCCATTCTCCTCTCTGATCCCACTACCCGTCTACTTTTTAGTGATCCCCCGATGATCGCCTTCAAGCGCGACAGGAATTTGGGTGACATTCTGGTTAGGAGCCGTCTCCCTCGCTCCTACCCTCAACACTTCGGTACGGCCCCTTGTTGTCGTAACTGTATCACCTGTTCCTATGTGCTCCCTACTGACTCGGTCTTATTCCCCAATGGACGGTTCGAGATCAAGCATGGCTTCACATGTGTGTCCCGCAACATCATTTATGCCATTATATGCCAACGATGCCACATGACCTATATAGGCGAGTCTGGTAGAAGATTAGCGGAAAGATTTTGTGAACATCTACGTGATGTCCAACAGAATACTGGCACTCCAGTGTCTTCCCATTTCAACTCCCCAGATCACAAGGGCAAAGACGACATCCGTGTCACTGGTATTGTCCTCTGTCATTCTAGCGACCGCAGCCGCCATACTTTGGAAAATCGCCTCATAGTCCAGTATGGTTCGCTGACCCCACGAGGCATGAATGTATCACACTCATACACATAGTTTCCTTTCGGCTGCTCCTTCCCGCTTGCATAGCCCTCTCTACCACCCATGTGGTGGCTCTTTAGTCTATCTACTATGCCACGCTATTCTTAGTTCTTCTCCACTAGTCCCCGTTGAGGCACTTCGGTGTTCTCCTATATACCTTTTTTCTGCGCTACTTACCCCTCATATGTTTTTATTGCACCCCACCCTCACACATCTCACTCTTTCCGCCTTTTGAATACCTGTCATTCCACTGTTCTATTCTTTCTCCTTCGAGTTTGCACACTGATCCCGGTGTGAACCCTACCACACATACGATTGTCCCCGTATGGACGTGCACATGCATGTATGTGTCCATAGGCACGGGTATTGGTATATATATATGTATACGCATATACATGCATGTATATGTGCCCTTGCTTGTATGCATACACATGTATGTGTGTGTATATGTATGTGTATGTTGATATGTATTAGTATGTGCACTTCTTCTTGCACGTGTACATATGTATACACGCATCTGTGTGTGTGTATACATGTATTTATGGGCCCTTAGATACTTTCAGATATTGCCTGTGCCTTTGTAGTCGACGTACCTAGATAGCGTTCCCCCGACTCGTGTATTTTTAGAACCCTTCACCTCTGACCACAGGGTATAAATTACAGCTACACCCGTGAGAAATTTCTTTTTCCTAGCCTGACCACAGTCCACGACACACAGGGAAGTCAACATATTTCGATTATTTTGTTTTTGATGTTTCATTACTAGTTAGCTATGTAGGATTAGTTTTATTTATTCACATATCTGTGTGTGTATGTTGTTTGTTTGTTCCTGCTGAAGGCCTATTGAGCCGAAACGTCGTTCGAATCTGTGTCGTCTATTAATCACGTAAAGCTTCTAACATACCATTTTTTTTTTTTTTTTTTCAATTTTTCCTCCTATAACTTGGCATGCTTTGTTACACCTTATATCTATCTCTGTCTCTTGGTTATTGTCTTGTGTTAACGTGCTACCCAGATATTTAAAATTGTCTACTTGTTTCAGAGTCGTATTATCTATTATAAAGAGAGAAAATACTGGATAGCTTGGTGTCATGGCATGGAAAACAGTCAACAACAGAATTGATACGATGCACTGTAGACAGAAGATTGTGGAGGGACATGATCACCAACGCCAACCGGTATGGCACTTGATGATGATGATTATCTATTATGTTTAGTTTTTCTTTCTTTCTCGCAATTGCCATTACTTAGGTTTTGTTTATGTTGATCTTCATGTTGTATTGTTTACAAGTGTTGTTTAGCCTATTGATATGTTCTTGCAGGTCCTCAGTTGTTTCATTATTAGAACTTGGTCTTCTGCAAATAGTATTTCATTTATTTCTTCCTCTCTTCTGCTGTTTTCTGGTACGTATATTTCGTTATCTTTTGTGTTATCGCTTGTTATCATCCTTGTTGGTATACTTCCTTTGCTTGGGCTTGCTAATTTGCATATATTGTCCATATATGTGATGAAAAGTAGAGGGGAAAGCACGCAGCCTTGTCTTACTCCGGAGTTAATGGTGAAATGTATAGAGTAGCCTGCTGAGGATCTTACTGTTGTGCGACTATTTTCGTAGAGGCTCTTACATATCTCTACTGGGTGGTGACTCACTCCGTACAAGGACAACCACAGTTGTTCCCTATCCACCCTATCGAACGCCTTTTCTTGGTCAATAAAAGCAGTATATAGTGTTTTATTATGCTCTATTGTTTTCTCCGCTAGTTGATTACGTTATGTCTGTATGATCGCGACTGTTTCTCCATTATTTTGGCTCTGAACACTGTTATGTGTATGTTACATTGTCCTCTGCCGTTGTGCTAGTTCTGTCGCAGAGTAAGGGCTGTTGTTTATTGTTACCAGTGCTTGCCCATGCACTGTGATCACTGTCAGTGCCTCAGGGGAATGGAGTGGTAGTGATTCTGATAACGAAACTGGTACTTTTGGGCACATCACACAAAATAATTCCAGTTGTGTAAATAAAAATAATAAACTTGACTTGTAAATAATAATGTTGTGATGGTAGTAGGGAACTCATTGTGCAGAGCTTTGCAGCAGGAGGCAATCTGATCATCAGAAGGAGCCCCTCCGTCGAGCAAATGTTTCGGCCCTTTAGCTTCTTGACACTTAAAAGGAGGTGGGCCCGCTTGGGTCATGACTCCCCGGTGTCGACCTCCTGCTGCATTGCCTCTAAGGCTTACACAGTATGTTCGGCACAAAATAACTACACTTACTATGCAGAACACTCGAAAATAGTTTAACTTACCTGTTTGGCTTATCCTAGCATGTTGCTGTGCTTTCCGGTCGAAATAACACGGCTACTATTGACAACGCACTTTTATAGACCCGTCAGTGTCTCACTTTCGTGGGAAATCGGAAGACACGGTGGAGATTAACGCGTAGTTGTCTGGCCTTCATGTTATTGAGGACTACTTGTTAAAGCTGATACTAAAAAACACATGGTTGATATTCACCTCCGGTCGATTCTGTAACTTCTTATCGCTTTGTCTCGGGTCTTCCCGAGTACATTCTCCCTACTCTGTTGACTTATGTATGAGCAATAAGTGGTCGAGATGTAAAACGGTGCCCGATCGTCTGGTCTGGACATAATATTTGACTGTTGGTCTGTCACGATTCTGCCACAGCCAGCATGATGCTCTTTTGGCTGACTCAGCAATAGTTCTCGTTCTTGACTGCATCCCCCCACCCCTCCCTTAATTCCAAGTATCTTTAAGAGGTCGTAGAGGGATGGGGTTGTGAGTCCTCTGGCACTAACCACCACAGAAAACACTCTCCTCTGGAGTCCCTGCTGTCTCAGCTCGGTGGCGAGATCCATGTATTTGGATAGTTTAAATGTGTTGTTCCTCTATCCTTGATTCAAATAGCACTGTGAGCTCTATTAAGATTATGTGGGTCATATATTACGTGTACAGTGCAATGTCCGGACGCATTTTAGATCTCTTGATGAACTCTGGGTACTTCCCTCACCCTGGGAGGTCAACTGTCATCTCCCAATTGTTTGCTATATCCAGAATAATAGATGCTCCAGTGGTTCTGCTTGGGTCATCGGTCTTCCCCCACTTCACAAGGTTGCAGGCTGATGGTAGAAGGTCGTACATTGATCTGATTATGTAGCCGAACCGCAACGGTGCCATATGCTGGGAAAGTTGAGGGATGAAGATATAGAGGAAAGCAAAGAGAATATATACCAGAAAGCTTAAGTAAATTGCCTGGCAGAAGGCCAACAAAAGAAATGATAAAGAGCTGTCGAGATTGAAAGCTGTGGAGAAACATGATCACCTACGCCAGCAGGCATGGTACATGATGATGATGATGTTAATGACCATATTTTTCCATACCCAATAGCACTTTTGTATCGATCATGTGGACGATATTGCACCAAGCCACCAATACTTAATAGAAAACATCGGGTACCCATTTTTAGAAGTTAGACTAAACATCAGGGTTTTTTTTTTCAGTCAGAAAGAAAAAAACTGCTACTTATGGGAATTGAACCTGGACCCTTCTGATCAGAAAGCCAGCACACTAACCACTCAACCATGAGGCTCTCACAGAATACATACCACAAGAAAAAAACATACCAAAAGCGTTATAAATACACTGCAGGTTGAGCACACCAAAATATGTTAACGTTTGTGTTCTTGTCGCCAAATGCAAGGTCAGAGAGTTACATTAATGATGTATTATCTTAGCGTTAAGATGGTTGTGGCTATTGGTCGAAAAACATGTTTGAGTCCAATGATATAAGGACTGAATGCTGTGACTAACGCACCAAGATTTGACAAGGTAATATCATAATTGATTGTTAAATATGCTATTTAAAATTTTAAAAACACGTAACTAGACAGAACACACAGGGGCAACAAAGATTTTATTTGTGAACTTTCAGAACTTCATACTTCCACAAGATCTTCAAATGAATGAATATAACATAACTAATCAGTACTGCAACATTCTAAATAATTCATACATTAAACAATGTCTCTGTGGCAGTGGTCTTCAAATTATATTGGTTTGCGTGGCTTTTTCAACCAATATTATATATATATTTAACATACCAAATGCAAGAAATAATATTATTAATACTGCAGATTAAGACAATATTTTTTAAGGGTTTGCTTCTCAAATTGTTTCAAGACCACTGCTCTAAAGTTCATATCTTGATACTAGCAACACCATCTGTTTATGCAATTTCACTGCTAAAATTTGGGTTATCTAAGATAGAAGGTACTCAACATCTCCCAAAACAACACTCAAAATTATGCTGATTAAACATAAAATATTTATTAGGCAAGAAACAGTCTGTAGTTCAAACTTAATCTATCTATCTATTGACCTTTCGAGCTGGCCCATAGGGCGTAGACCAAGATACTCCTCCTCTTATCTGAATTTTTGTTCTAGCAGTTTTCAATTCTTTTAAAGATATTTTATCAAATCTCGCCATTTGTCTCTGTTCTGTGCAAGCAGGTCTATCTCATTGAGAGAACCGATTCCTGCTGCTCTTGCTTCTCTCATCAATGTTCTCAGTGTCTCTCTGGGTCTTCCTCTTTTTCTCTTACTTGTTGTTTCCCACATGAGGGCTTGCTTTGCTATTCGGTTATTATCTCTTCTCATCACATGTCCAACATATGAACATCGTCTTTTCTTTATTACTGAAGATATTAGTGGTTGATTGGTGATTTCTCTAATTTCCTCGTTTGTTTTAATTCGTTCCACGCTTTACCAAATATTTTCCTTAGACATTTATTTTCGAATGCGTTCAACTTTGTTTCTATATCTCTTGTTGTTTTCCAGCTTTCACACGCATATGTATGGGTTGATAGTACATTTGATTTGAATAGTCTAAGTTTTGTGTTTGTGCTGATGAGTTTTGATTTCCACAACTTTTCAAGGCTTCTGAAAGACATTGCTGCTTTAGCTATTCTGATTCTAATTTTTTTGCTTGTATCCCGTTCTCGATCATTGTGACTTCCAAGATAGATACAGTGATCGATTTCTTCCACTGGTTTGTTTTCCATGTATATTTTGTCATCTGTTGGAATGAAGCTTTTCATGACTTTAGTCTTTTCATGATTGATCTCAAGTCCAATTTTGCTGGCTATTGATGATAGTTCATTTGTGTTTTCCTACTTCGTTTTTATCTGACTGCTGATGAGAGCTATGTCATCAGCAAAGTCGAAGTCCTCCATATGGTCTCCTTGTATCCATTCAATGCCTTTATTACCAGTGCAGCATTTCTTCATTATGAAGTCCATAACAATTCCAAATAACAAGGGCGATAAAATACATCCTTGTTTAAGCCCATTTTCTATTGGGAAACATTCGCTCAGTCCTTCCTCTGTTTGAAATGCACATGTGTAACCATCATACATATCTTTAATAATATTTATTATTTTTGATGGTAAGCCATATTGCTTCAGAATTTTCCACAAAGAATCTCAATGAATACTGTCAAATGCTTTTTTGAAGTTGATGAAGTTAAGTACAAAAGGTTTTTGCTTTTCAATGTGTTCGTCCAATATAAGTCGTAGAGTAAAAATGTGGTCAAGACAGCTTCTTCCTTTTCTAAACCCAGCCTGTTCTTCACGCATTACTGTATCTATTGAATCCTTTATTGTATTTAGGATGATTTTGCAGAATAACTTTGAGGCAACTGACAAAAGTGTCACGCCTCTCCAGTTGTTACAATCTCTAAGATTGCCCTTTTTTGGAATCTTAACAATGATTCCTTTTTTCCATTTATGAGGCGTCTTCTCAAACTTAATCACCCATACAATATTCTTTATAATCCATCTATTTTCTTTCCTGTGATGATAAACTACCTACACTACAAGGTTGATTCTTTGTCCTTAAGTTTTCTGTGGCACATACTATTATTTTCACCTTAACTTCCAAAAACTACAATTGCTTCCTTTTTGTGTTTGGTCAACTCAATTGATTCACAAATAAAATGGACTGTTTAGTGGTATTCATTCACATTTACCTCAACATCCATGTGACCTGTCACTTCTGTAATATTCTATTACCATATCTTTCTTTTCCACATTAACTCTCAAGAAAGAATACCCATTCATTGAGGTGATGAACCTTTAATGGTATTTCATGGTTCTTTATCTTCAGCTTACATTACTTTTATTTATATTTGATTTGTCAGCAAAATACACTTTATAAAGTAGTTATACTGAATGTTAATGACCTTATAGGATTAAGTTGTCATGCAATATACACACCATCCATAATTTTTGCCACATCTTTCTTAGCTATTACTGGTCCCATTCTTGCATATTCTTATAATCAGCTTAGGTGTAGAACATTCACTACTTTAGGGTTCATACTTAATATTTTAGTGTTTTCAAATTTATCACTGATGAAGGTTGTTGCATTGCTGTTCCCCAAAATACTGACTTCGCTGCACCCTTTTAAGTATATAACATATTGTTGATTCTGTCATCCTGGTGCCTAGAATGTAGTGGTGCAGGTACTCAACAAAGTAAATAAGTTCATATTTGAACTGTGGAAAAAGTGAGTCCATGTTCTCACGTGCATACACACACATATACGAGGGCTGATCAAAAAGTATAGGAACTTTTGCAATAAAAAAAAAACTACACAACTTACAGTTTTGAAATTTAATCTCCTTCGAAATAGTCCCCTTCTGAGGCCACACATTTAATCCAACGTTGTTTCCATTGTCGGAAGCATTCCTGGAACTCATCTTCTGAGATGGTGTGAAGCTGCCTCGTCGCATTTTCTTTTATCTCCTCCACATCTTGAAATCTTCTTCCTTTCAAGTGGGATTTGAGTTTGGGAAATAGGAAAAAGTCACAGGGAGCTAGATCTGGAGAATAAGGTGGCTGTCTGACCTGGGGAATGTTGTGTTTGGCCAAAAACTGCTGTACAAGCTGCGCTGAATGGGCGGGTGCGTTGTCGTGGTGGAGCTGCGATTGACCGGACGCATGCAAATCTGGTCTTCTTCGACGAATAGCATCTCTCAAACGCCTCAGAACTTCAATGTAATACTCCTTGTTTACTGTCTGACCAGAAGGGGCATTCTCGTGATGAACAATGCCCTTGTAATCGAAGAAAACGATCAAAAGGGTCTTCACATTGCTGCGACTCATCCTAGCTTTTTTCGGTCTCGGGGAGTTTGCGGTCTTCCACTGCGAAGACTGAACCTTTGTTTCTGGATCATAACCATAGACCCACGATTCATACACTCTTCCCCATATACTTTGTATAACTTTTCATAAGTTTCTGTGAAAGTATCACCAAGCTTTTGGCAAAAATTAATGCAAATTCTCTGCGCAATTTTTTCCGTCATTTTCCGCCATTGAAAATCCGACGACCACGTGGTACATGGCTAACGTCACGGCGCTGCCGTGATTAATCCACACGTGCTACAACGACACAACTTGCACAGAGTGTTACACATATATCAAGGTCAATATGTGTACAGTTTGAATACAATCTGTTCGCTGGTTCCAAACCTATTAAGAAAGTACCGATACTTTTTGATCAGCCCTCGTATAAGCAAACAATAAACAAATGAAACAAACTTCACTCCCATACATTAAACACACGCTTATATAAGAAAACAATAAACAATTTAAACAAACTTCACTCCCATACATTTAAAAAAAACACACACATAAATGCATATATACTCAAGGTCTGAATAACTATGTACAAAAGACCACTACATAAATTGCCATTTTATGTATAAACAAACAAGATGAGGCCAGCTGCAAGGACAATGTTTCTGACTTGGAAAATACATCTATTTTTCCTCACACCATTCATTTTCTTTCCGGACCTGAAAAAAAAAAAAGTACCTATTATTATAATTAATAAAAGCTTCCAATGTATTTGACTATTTCCATACTCTTCATATATGATGACTCTTCATCTCCTTTCGGTCACTGCAGCTACTAGTAATTAGTGTTGTTATTTAAATATACAGCACTTTCCAGAATTGGAACACCAATTCTAGACAAATCTGGATTAATGCTAACAACAAGCACAGACATAAAAGCCGTTGGGCGGAACACTTCAAAGAAATTCTTAAACGTCTACCACCCCACAGTTTAATAGATTTTGAAGCTGAAACACCAGCAGCAAAATTAGATGTAAATTTAGATGACTTCACCTTGAGCGAAATAGAAATCACATTAAAGCATATGACCAATAACAAGGCTGCTGGAGAGGATAAGTTAACAGCTGAGATCCTCAAGGCAATTGATAGCCATAATTTAATACATCTCCAGAAAATGTTCAACATCATTTGGAAAACAGAGAAGACGCCTCATAAATGGAAAAAAGGAATCATTGTTAAGATTCCCAAAAAGGGCAATCTTAGAGATTGTAACAACTGGAGAGGCATGACACTTTTGTCAGTTGCCTCAAAGTTATTCTGCAAAATCATCCTAAATAGAATAAAGGATTCAATAGATACAGTAATGCGTGAAAAACAGGCTGGGTTTAGAAAAGGGAGAAGCTGCCTTGACCACATTTTTACTCTACGACATATATTGGAGGAACACATTGAAAAGTAAAAACCTTTTGTACTTAACTTCATCGACTTCAAAAAAGCATTTGATAGCATTCATAGAGATTCTTTGTGGAAAATTCTGAGGCAATATGGCTTACCATCAAAAATCATAAATATTATCAAAGACATGTATGATGGTTACACATGTGCAGTTCGAACAGAGGAAGGACTGAGCGAATGTTTCCCAATAGAAACTGGGGTTAAACAAGGATGTATTTTATCGCCCTTGTTATTTGGAATTGTTATGGACTTCATAATGAGGAAATGCTGCACTGGTAATAAAGGCATCGAATGGATGCAAGAAGACCATTTGGAGGACCTCGACTTTGCTGATGACATAGTTCTCATCAGCAGTCAGATAAAAACGAAGTAGGAAAACACAAATGAACTATCTATCATCAATAGCCAGCAAAATTGGGCCTGAGATCAATCATGAAAAGACTAAAGTCATGAAAAGATTAATTCCAACAGACGACAAAATATACATGGAAAACAAACCAGTGGAAGAGATCGATCACTTTATCTATCTTGGAAGTCACACTGATCGAGAAGGGGATACAAGCAAAGAAATTAGAATCAGAATAGCTAAAGCAGCAATGTCTTTCAGAAGCCTTGAAAAGTTGTGGAAATCAAAACTCATCAGCACAAACACAAAACTTGGACTATTCAAATCAAATGTACTATCAACCCTTACGTATGCGTGTGAAAGCTGGAAAACAACAAGAGATAAAGAAACAAAGTTGAACGCATTCGAAAATAAATGTCTAAGGAAAATACTTGGTTATTGGTTATGGAAGGCCTCGGTATCACAGCAAACGAATTAAAATCCATAATTGCTCAACCGCCCGTGCCAGTGGAATCATCCGAATAACTAACTCATCTCCCAAACAAAGAAAGGTAACTGTAGTCCCCATCGTAGCAGTCTCAGCACATGCCAAAAGACATAAGGCGAAACCGCGCAGAAAGTGAACACAGCCAACTGCTCCCTGTCATACGATATCAACATTCATCGTAAACAAGCGGGATATCGAAGCAGGATCAAAACGGATGAGACACACAGCTCACGGTGTGCACAGAGCACTTAACTCAGTAGCTCCTGCAACAAGCCGGACTTGGAATATGAGGAAACTGCAAGGAGGAACACTTTTCAGACATAGCCTTCAATGGTTCCTGCTGCCTATCCACCATATACCATGGGAGTTCACGTCCTCCCGAAAATGATGATCGTCATAGCACTTGATGATGTTAGGCCATCATTGATGACTCCAATTCCAAACATATAGACACACAGTGGTGGTAAGTTATCATTTCCAATCCAACAGAAGCCACATGACCTGTAGTTAGTAAAACCACAGAGAGAATATGATTTTGTGACCTTCACTGATTCACTCTTAGATGTGAATGTGTAGTTTACACAAGAGGAGAAGTTTTCAACTACAGTGATCCCAATTAAGGCAATTCTGGGATAGCAAGGCAAGTCTCCTTTATAGCAGGAGAACTTGATGTTCTCTGCTCCCTTCTTGTAGCTGCCGCCACACGATTCTGATGTCTCATTAACTTGGGCATCATTCAAGAACAATGTCAGATTAACATTCCATAGATATGGCTCTGCTGATGAAATGCTTGGTGCAACAGTTGTATCAATCATACTGGAGGCTCCTGGTCTGTGGTCATTAATATCACAGACGGCACATGATGTTATAATCAGTGTTTCTTTCTGGGGTGTAAATATGTGGCACACACATGGAGAGTGGTTTGTGGTCACAGTAATCCCATTAAAGGCAATTCTAGAGTAGCATGGCATAGCTGTTTCAGAACAGCACAATCCTATGATGTTTTCTGTGTTCGCTATAATGCTGCTGCTGCTACACAATCCTAACCAATTATAGGTGTGGACATTATTCACTTGCAATGACAAAACTGCTTTGTTTACATCATAAACCTCTGGAAGCGAATCATTTATGGGACTAATAGTACAATTTATTCTTCCATCGGGGATATCTTCATTGAGTCCCCAAAAAAAGGTCTTTGGTTAAAAGGCACATATGCTTTTGAGTTAAACACAAAATGAGCCCACTTCATAGATTCAAAATGATCCTTGCCAATGCCATCCGTTTGCACAAGTTAGGTCCTTAGCTACCAAATGTCCGAAACGAAGCCATCGAATTAACGACTTTATCTACAGCGAAGGTTAACGAACTGTGAACAAACATTTATGTTCAAACCCTTGAAAACATTTTCAAAAATCTGCCAACTCGCTGCAATAGCATATATCGTGTTGTTCAATGTAAACATTGCTTAGTCCATAGCTCGAATATAAATAAGCTGCCATTTTGGTGCGTTCCATGACGTCATCATCCATACTATCTATACTTGGTATAGCGTGGAACGAATTCAAAACAAACGAGGAAATTAGAGAAATCGCCAATCAACCACTAATATCTTCAGTAATAAAGAAAAGATGATGGTCGTATGTTGGACATGTGATGAGAAGAGATAATAACCGAATAGCAAAGCAAGCCCTCATATGGGAAACAACAGGTAAGAGAAAAAAAGGGGAAGACCCAGAGAGACACTGAGAAGAACATTGATGAGAGAGGCAAGAGCAGCAGGATTCGACTCCCTCAATGAGATAGAGCTGCTTGCACAGAACAGAGACAAATGGCGAGATTTGATAAAATATCTTTAAGAGAATTGAAAACTGCTAGCACAAAAACTCAGATAAGAGAAGGAGTATCTTGGTCTACGCCCTATGGGCCGGCTACGGCTTGAAAGGTCAATAGATAGATAGATAGATAGACTTTCCAGAGCTAGAAATATGTTATATCTTTAAGTTTAAGACACTTTTCTTCCCAATTATTAGTATTTAATAACACAGATTATTGACGGTATCTCAGAATTGCATTTTTTTTTTTTAATATACATTTCTCTCTGCTTCACACGCTGAATCCAACATTTTTTTAAACATAAAATGTTACATCTTCTCAATATTCCTGTATGGTGCAGAAACATGGACATTAGACAAGAAAACAGAACAGAAAATTGAAGCATTTGAAATGGGGATTTATAGAAGAATAGGTAGAACTGGATGGAAAGAAAGAAAAATGAAGTTTTAAAACAACTAAAAATAAAAAGAGAACTACTAAACACAATTAGAACAAGACAAATGAAATTTCTGGGGCATGTTAAAAAGCACAAACAGCCTACTGAAAGTAATAGAAGGGAAAATACAAGGTAAAGAGGCAGACCAAGACTAACATGGTGAGTAACATCAAAAGATGGACAGGTCAGCCTATGACAATCTGCACCATCAAAGCAAGAGACAGAGTGAAATGGCGCTCCATGGCAGCCAACCTTCGATGCGGAGACGGCACTCGATGATGATGGTTTTTACATGATTACCTACTCTGAACCCATGGCTTATCAATCTAGCATGCCAACTGTTAATCTTACTGTTATAGAAACCTGAAAGAATAGATAGCTCCTGGATTTACAGAAAGAGGAGGGATATTATCCAGTCCAATAATACTGATCTTATGATGATGATGACATGGCTCATCCAATGGATTTTGAAGTTAGAACAGATAGGGTATACCATTGTATTATGATTGTGTCAGGAGTTTCTCAATTGAAAAGGCTATAGACCAAAGGTATCAGAATCCCACATTCAAAAGTGCTCTTTTATTGAAGATAAGATATCTAAAGACCTTAGTCACAGTTCATTCCACAGCACTGAAAAGATTAAAGTTAGCTGCCTCATGATTCATCATCTCATGGATGAAAGAAGAGATGTCATAGTATTTCCTTCTGCTAACAGAGGTCTTGGAGCATCAAGGAAATTGGCATCAAAAAGGAAAAAAGTAATTCACAGAAGAAAAAAAGAGAAAAACACTTAGAGGAAGTGAGGAGCAGTGAGGTTTGTATGGCAAGAAAAGAAACACAATGCTCTCAGCAGAACAAACTGTATCACAGTTTCATTGACTCAGTGAATCTTCCTTTTTAGCCCATGTAGAGCATTCAGTCGGTTGTATGCATAAAATATAGTTGCAACTATTTCTTCTTCTTATGTACTTTGTTACCTCCTGTTACAAACCTCTATAGACTTTCCTATTACAGTTATGGATAATTTTTCAGGCTCTCCAAATATGAAACTACACAGTTATTTTATTACAGTGCAGCTTACTCAGTGACAAATATGAAGCTACACAGTTATTTTATTACAGTGCAGCTTACTCAGCGACAAATATGAAGTTCTGTTTCTTCCAAAAACATTATTGAAATACTTGCTAACAGATGTTTTATATGTTAAAATGTGTAAAAAAGAAAATGATATTAAATAGAAATCAACAACTTTATGATTTTACAAAGTGCAAATATTAAATAACCATTGAATAGGTGGACCGCACACTAATAACATACCTGCTCTTCCTCTGCAGGTGTAAAATCATTTTTTATGTTGAAAGTCTTCCTGATCTCTTCTGGTGACTTTCCTTTGATCATGTTGGCAACAGTCTTGCATGTCACATCCAGCAATCCTTTGATATCTAAGTAGTTAGCTGCCTACCGTAAACAAAAAATATATATGTGCTAATTATAACTCTCAAGAAGTCATGAAACATTACAATGCTGGATGTCAGGAAATAATACAGTGTTTCACGATTACTTATTACTAACCAGAATGAAATAAAGTTGTATAATCAAAGGGTCAAATGTTATTTTAAGTGGGGAAGAAAGCTCCGTATTTGTTTCACAGATTTACTAGTTATAAGTCAAAGTTTCCTCGAAGCCTCTATAGTTATATGGGGAGCACATTTTTGGGTGATGTGACTGGTATCATGCCAAGCTGCTTTTACATTTAAGAAAATTTCTGTTACCAATTTTGAGGTTGTGTAAGCCTCAAAGTGTAAGCTTGTTAATTAAAAAAATATATATATTTGTCACTTCTGGGAATCAAACCCGGACCTTACTAATCACTAGCAAGGGCATTAGCTGCTCTGTCATGTTGACTTCATAGGTTTACAAGACAATAACAAAAAGTGATGAAAATAATACTATTATATTCAATGGTATCATGAAGTAAGATAAGAAATGAGGTTTCACTCTTAATATGAAAAAGAAAACCATAGTGGAGATTACATGATAACACATGGTATAGAGTAAAGATCGAGACAATTGCAGCTCTGAAGTAACATTCTGGTTTGACTTGTACAGTTATCATTCTGAATATATGTCATATTGAGTCCACTCAGTAATTATTACTTGGATGCATTCGATAGCAACAGATACTCTAATCCTAAAACTCCAGGAAGTCTGAAATTTTGTAGTGTTTGTGAAAAGGGAGCAATGTAAGGACAGATATGAGATATGTTTAACCCTAGATACCCATCTGTTAGTCACGTTTTTATGATACCCTGGTAAAAGTTACTACCACTTAATTGTTACATTTGGAGTTAGGAAAATAAGATTTTCTTTGAACCTTTGCTACACAGCTGTGTTTACCCTAGCAGAAACATGGTAATTAGATGCTGTAATCATTTCCTGTTATAGTTTAGATTTTATGGCCTAAAATTCAACCCCCATACCCCTGGCTATACCCCTGGTATTACATTGTTTATTGCCACATCAGCCATAAGTTTGTCAATACAAACTGTAGGTTCAGCTCCCTCTTTGCATTGTTTGCTGGCTACCCAGTGTTATAGGGGTTTGTTTGCTCTGTGCGCTGACAGCCAAGGAGATTCTCCCCTTCATAAAAAAAAAAATTTTTTTATGTCCTGAAAATGAGCAAACTGTTAAAAAAAAAGAAAGGCCTGTTAATAAAGCAGTACTTTTTATGGTGGGCACGTTTGTGTCTGATCCACATCAAAAGAAACAAATTCAACACTCAGGGGTCACACCGGAATTAGTAATTAGGATGATAATGGGGGGGGGGGGGGGGGAACGTTTGAATGTAGATAACTGTCAGATTTCATGAATTTGTACTTTCAGGTGGTAATTTTTACAGTGGTATCACAATTATTTTTGAGTATTTAGACTAAACTCTTAATATATCAAACTTGTGTGCTTAGCACACTATTATATGGATCTAAAACCTGGACAACATAGTCAAACCAGGAAAAAATATCTTCCACATGCGATGTCTCTGCAGAATAATGCACATCAAATGGCAGGACAAAATAACCAACTTAACTGTCCTGCAACCTGCTAAGACCCCAACAATCATGTTGATGCTCAGATGTCGAAGACTACGATGGCTGGGGCATGTCCAGCGATTGGAAGAAAAGCGCATCCCCAGGCAAATACTATATGGCGAACTAACACACGGAAAAAGACAAATCGGCAGACTACGATATAGAGATATTATAGAGATATCTGTAAATCATCTCTGAAAGATTTCTCCATATGTGAATATGACTGGGAACATCTAGCAAGTGATCGCACATCATGGCGAGCATGTATAAGGAACGGTATAACACCATTTGAGACTGAGCTACGGCAAAACTTAGAAGAGAAAAGACTCAGGCAAAAGGATGGAAAACCCTGTGGACCAGTGGATCTGACTTGTTCATTCTGTGACCGCATGTGTTTGTCAAACATTGATAGAATTAGCCACGAGAGAAGCTGTTCGACAAAAACAAAACCTAAAAAAAAATACACAATAGTCTCCACTAGACCGTCTGACAAGACAAAAAGGGCCATATACATCACAATGTAGGGTTAAACTGTGAGATGCTGGAACATTCATGTACATTTCTCCACCTGCTGAAAAAGAAACCACAAACACACAATGTGGTTGTTCCTGTTAACTAAACAAAAATTAAAAACTACAACACTCCGCTAGAGCACAATATGAAAGTGCACATTTTCAAACTTCACTCATACACTTTACAAAAATATACAATTTCAACCAAATGTAAAAAAACTCCACCTAATAGTAGATGCCTGGAAAACCAAGAAATAGAACAACAAAGATCCTATACCTAGGTGGAAGACATATTTAACAGTCCTTGAACAAACAATTTACCTCTCCAAGAATATATAGAACAACAACAACTTAAATGGTTTGGCCACCTGGTCAGAATGAATCCTCACCAATCACCATCAAGGGTGTTCTCGAGAATACATGGAAAAAGACCAAGAGGAAGACCCAGAAGAAGATGGATAGATGCAGTGACAGAGACATGTAACAACAAAGGAAAATCACTAATTCAGACAATTCGAGCAGCACAAGAACGACAAATGATATAAACCACGACACCTTTTAGGTATCAGTGAAAAGAGAAAAGAAGAAGAAGAAGAACAAACAATAATTTGATTGAAACTTAGGATGACAGCCCATAGTCTTGTGCTCCCTGTAAGATGCACCTCCAAATCCAATGGTAGAAATGTAAGGTCAATGAATAAAAAGATAACGAGTACAGCCACCTTGTATTTTTTTCATTTAAGCAGTGCTGCATTTGGCCTTCCTTTCCAAAAAGTGTCAGCAATTGTTTTCTTGTCAAAAACAATAGTATGCATGTTGAAAGTGCATAGGGGGAAAAAATAATTGAATCACAACAATAATGTTGACTTTCTGCTGTTGCTTTATATAAGGTAGGTTGTAAGGCTTTCTAAGTTATTTAACATACCAAACAATGTATAAGGCAAAACTGATGTAATTATATGATGTTATATATACACTGCACTACAGTTAAAGCGAAGACTAATAATTAAGAACTAATTTGCATGTTAAATAAAGCTTAATAATAAGATTCATTTTCAATCTTGAATCATTCGCAAACAGAACTTGACGTCCATATGCCATTGCTTAGTCACAAATATGGCCCAGCATTAAAATAATATGTAGCAGTGTAAATGAAGTCTAAATTTATTCAAAACAGCAAGTCATTGTTAAAAAACCATAAGTCCTAAATACCAAAATAAGCTCAAACAGTGTGCCTTGATCCACTTTGAGAAACTCTGCATCCCAAGAGCAAATATCATCAGTTCTCCTTTCTTTATTCTCATCATCTTCAGGAGGTGGAGGATCATCTCTATGGAATGTGCACCACTGGATAACCTTTTTCAGAATAGCTGCATTTACATTTGACAATGGTACAGGCTCTTCCTCATCTTCATCCATGCCCAAGTCTGAGGAAGATTTAACAGACAAGACACAGTGAAACTAAATTAGACTAGCAAGCACCACAATATAAATTGTTTACAAATTAGCATTTTTTTTAATGTATGTTATTGAATGAAAAATTGAGGATAAAATAAAGAACAGATTGCTCATTTTCACTTCCATTTAGAAGGCCAGTTGTGTCTTTCGTAATATTAGACAACACTATTGAAATAACCATTGTATGATCTCTAATCTTTATTTAATCTCTGTTTAAAACGTATTTATTATATAAACAAGTAACAAGTTTATTATGAAAACCAGTCTATTTAACAAGTTTATTATGTAAAACAGTCTATCTAACAAGTTTATTATGTAAAACAGTCTATCTAACAAGTCTATTATGTAAAACAGTCTATCTAACAAGTTTATTATCTAAAACAGTCTATCTAACAAGTCTATTATGTAAAACAGTCTATCTAACAAGTCTATTATGTAAAACAGTCTATCTAACAAGTCTATTATGTAAAACAGTCTATCTAACAAGTTTATTATGAAAACCAGTCTATCTAACAAATCTATTATGTAAAACAGTCTATCTAACAAGTTTATTATGTAAAACAGTCTATCTAACAAGTCTATTATGTAAAACAGTCTATCTAACAAGTTTATTATGTAAAACAGTCTATCTAACAAGTCTATTATGTAAAACAGTCTATCTAACAAGTTTATTATGTAAAACAGTCTATCTAACAAGTCTATTATGTAAAACAGTCTATCTAACAAGTCAATTATGTAAAACAGTCTATCTAACAAGTCTATTATGTAAAACAGTCTATCTAACAAGTCTATTATGTAAAACAGTCTATCTAACAAGTTTATTATGTAAAACAGTCTAACAAGTCTATTATGTAAAACAGTCTATCTAACAAGTTTATTATGAAAACCAGTCTTTCTAGCAAGTTTATTATGTAAACCAGTCTATCTAACAAGTCTATTATGTAAAACAGTCTATCTAACAAGTTTATTATGTAAAACAGTCTATCTATCAAGTCTACTATGTAAAACAGTCTATCTAACAAGTTTATTATGAAAACCAGTCTTTCTAACAAGTCTATTATGTAAATCAATCAGTCTCCTATGAAAGTCTATGAAAATAAAAGTCTTTAAAGTAATAAAAAATCTTTAAAATAAAAGTTAATTTATTCTTTAGTAAAACACTTCTTAACTTTTTGAACCAGCACAAAATAATTCTGAAGGGCTGTTGTTCTGTAACTTAAATTAAATTGATATTGATTTTATCAGATGTGCATTTAAAACTGAAGGTTCTTGCTTTATGTTTCAAATATAATTTAAAATAAATTTTTTAAATGTTACCTTCCAACATTGTCTTGATTGTCACAGACTGTTTGGCAACCTCAACGTCAAGAATAAATATCTCTCCATCAGAGCTGTGTAGCTTTATGTTAGGCATCTGAAACAAAATGAAAATATGTTGAGTGTTTCTCTAAGACTTCACTGGGACATACAGGAGGTGTTCTTGAAAGAACCAATAGACATAGCACATTTAATGTCCTCCAAAGGAGCAACAAGGGAGCCGCGATAGCTCAGTGGTTAGTGAACTGGACTACAAAAGACAAGAGGTAGAGTTCCATCCCAACCGACGGCTTCTGGTTCACCCAGCCTTTAATGGGTACAGGATTATTTTTCTGGGAAAGTAAAGCAGCACGGGCGTAATACCGACCACATTACCCCAAAAATCATTTGCCGATGGTCTGTAAAATTTATGGTCACTAACACCATATTTCCTATACGCCACATGGCGTGACGGAGATACTTTACTTTTTTTTAAAGGAGCAACAGAATGACAAATAAGAAAGAACAAAAATGTCTCATGACAAATCATGCCATATCAAACTAAATTTGAAGGGATATAATTGGGTACAAGCGTATTGATGGACATTTTTTCTTTCTTCCTGCATTCACACAATAACTTGTTTCTTTCAACTCCCTGTGGGACATAGGTCTTCAACAAACACTTTCCAAGCCATTCTGTTTCTTGCTATTCTTTTAAGATCATTCCATGATTTCCCAATCATCTTCATCTCTGCTTCCATCTCTGTGTTCCCAAAGAATTGTTTGGTCTTCCTTTTCATCTTTTTCCTTGGGGATTCTAAAAAGGGCATGTCTTTTAATACTCTCTATTGGCTTCCACAGTGTGTGTCCTATACAGCATCATCATCTTCACTGTATCTCTTCACTGTATCACTGGTATCTGACTGGTACTTTTCCATTATTCTATCTATGTTAGTGATTTTTTCCAGCTATTGCCATCCTTTTATTCTGCGCAAGCATCCATTAATGAAGGTCTGTATCTTTCTGTTCCTAATTGTCATTTTTTGTTTTTCTCCATGTTTCACAGCCATTTAATAGGACTGACTTAACATTGGAGCCGAAAATTTTTATTTTTGTATTGAACCTAATTTCTTTGGACTTCTATGTGTTTCCAAGTGCAACGAATGCTCCTTTTGCTTTTGATATCCTTATTTTGGTATAATTCTCTGTTCTTCCTTCTTCATCTATATTACTGCCCAGATATATGTAAGATTGTACATCTAGTTGAGGTAGTTCTATTATTATTATTTGGTTAATGCCAACTGCATTAATTCTCATCATTTTAGTCTTATCTCTATTTATTTTCAGTCCCATCTGTTGTGATCTCTCATCAAGTATGTTCATTTGATCTTGCATCTGTTGATGGTTGTGTGATAGGAGAGCTATATCATCAGAAAAGTCTAAGTCATTAATTTACTTGGTCAGTGACCACTGGATTCCATTTCTGTTGTTCTGAGTTATTTTCATAATCCAATCTACGGCTAGCAGAAAGAAAAATGGAGATAGAAGCATCCCTGCCTTACTCCTGTTCTTATTTCAAATGCTTCTGTAAGCTATCCTTTGTGCACAACACTACATTTCATTCCTTCATACACTGTTTCTTTATCAGGTTAATAAACTTTATGGGGATTCTGTAATGACTCAGCAACTTAAAAGCATTCCTCTGTCTAAACTATTAAATGCCTTTTTTTAAATCAATGAATCCAGTATAAAGTTGGGACCCAATGACTGTTACGTAGATATTCTTTGTTGTGGTTTGCAGCATAGCTATAATATTTGTGTCTTTCAGCCCTATACATACAACTTCAACAAAATATTTCTGAGTACCTAGTTGCTTACCCTCTTCGATCACTACATGTTTGACCAGACTGGTTAATTTGCTTCCAGGAGTATCAATGGGAGGTGGAGTAGATCTTGATCAGCTCTGTTGTTTGCTCTCCTGACACAAACATTCAGCTATGAGTTGCTGACTGCTCTCAACCCAGTTGCTGGGGAGCATCTTGTCCTTCTTCTTCTTGTATGTGACAATGAAGTGACAAAATACTTTGTGGCCCACACACCTTGCTGTGCCTTGCAAGGCAATAAAAAATATCTCCATCTTTCTCTACTCATGGCCATCTTTAGAGAGTGCCGAGTCTGGCATTTACTCTAAAGCTCTGCTGTATTGTTACACTGTCTTTGATCTACTGCCCTTTTGTTTTCCTTCCAAAGCCCAAAACATGACAGTTCATGTGATAGTTTCTGAATCTCTTCAGTATATGTCATATCCAGATCCAAAAACTACCATTAACAATGTCTGCATTTCCCTTGGCTTCTGATTTCAGGTGTTTATTGTTGGTATTCTGAAGTCATCTTTCCAAATGCTTAAAAAAAGTAAAGTGCCCCATCACGCCAAGAGGTATTTAGGGAATATGGTGTTAGTGACCATAATTTTTACAGACCTTCAGCACATGATTTTTGAGGTAATGTGATCGGTATCACACCGTGTTGCATTACTCTTCCAAAAAAAAAAATACTGGTACCCATTTAAAGCTGGGTGAACCTGGAAGCCATCGATCAGGATCAAACCCGACCTCTCATCCTTAGTATTCCAGTTCACTAACCATTGAGCTATCACTGTTCCCTTTTTGTCTATGTGCTTTAACAATAATATTCTTTTTGTCGCATATCCTGACTGTTTTTATACAGTAGGTCAGTAATGCACCCCATAATTTCTCCACACTAGGCATATTCTTGAAATGTCAACTGGTTTTTACAATGTATAATTTATTGGAGCTACTTTCTGCTTATCATTTGTTGATTCCACAAAGGTGTTTGCCCTTAAGAGTGTGAATTTGAATGACTTTTCTTGCTGTTAAAGTAATATAAAGACTGCCAAAAATGATCCAACCAAGTAGCAGCAAGGATCATAAAACCATGGTCATCAATCATAAAAAACTATTTTTAGTTGAGATGCATGCCAAACTGCCAATTTTATATTTTAACTCTGTGCCCTATTTTAGTGACTTCTGTAACGTTCGTTTTTACTTCCTTAATTCATCATGTGGAAAAACTAGGACAAATAAGAAAGATACAATATTATTCTTCTTCTTTTCTCTTTTCACTGATACCTAAAAGGTGTCGTGGTTATATCATTTGTCGTTCTTGAGCTGATTGAATTGTCTGAATTAGTGATTTTCTTTTGTTGTTACATGTCTCTGTCACTGCAGCTATCCATCTTCTTCTGGGTCTTCCTCTTGGTCTTTTTCCATGCATTCTCAAGAAGAACACCCTTGATGGTGATTGGTGAGGATTCATTCTGACCAGGTGGCCAAACCATTTAAGTTGTTGTTCTATATATTCCTGGCAGGGTTTTGTTCCTACCATTTTTCTTAAGGTTTCATTTTGTATTCTATCTCTTCTTGTGTTGTTTGTTACTTTTCTCAAGCATCGCATCTCACATGTATTGATCTTTCTTAATTGTGATTTAGAAAGGGTCCATGTTTGACTTTCATAGCACAAAGTTGGTATGAAAATGCTATTTATTATTTGTTGTTTAGCTGGCATAGAAATGTTTAGATGTCTTAGCAATGGTGAAAGCTGGTATGTGACAGCATTTGCTTTTTGTATTCTCATGTCAATTTCTCTGTCTAGTTTTCCATCTTCTGTGAACATTGTGCCCAAATACTTGAATTCTTCTACTATAATGGCACAATGGATGGCAATTCTACCTATATCGCACAAACTGTAAATCACAAATTAATCCGTTCGAATTACACACAAGGACACTTTAATTTCTTTTTACTATGGGCATTGAAATTCATTTATAACTTAAATTTGACTCCCATCAAAAATTGCATCATGTTGCCAGCACAGTCACACACCAGAAGTCTCTCAATACAATATTCAACAGCCTTAAATTCTTTCCTCAACTGCAGACTGACAAAGCAGTCAGTGATTGATGTTCCTACTATGGGACAACAAAGTTTCCCCACTTCAAATGGTCTGCAGTCATTCCTTGTAGGGTACTCCATACTCGGCCGTACACTATTTACCTATTTCCGCTGTCCTCTGTATGTTTGTTTTCGGTCTGCCTTGCTTTTGCCTTCCCTCTGGAATTCACTGCATTGCAGTTCTGGTGACTGTTAATAAATCTCTTCTGAGCACAAGACCTATCCAGCTTCATAGTTTGCCTGTTAGTGCACACATATCTTCTGGTTGCACTTTTTGAGCCAGTTCTTGAATGGTAATTTTGCATGAGCAAAACATTACACATTACAAGAATTTTCCTCAGTCAGACTATGAAATTATGACAGCCTTGACATGTTCTTTTCTCTTGTTCCCTAGAATTCATATGCAAACAGAAATACTGAAAGTAATGAATATTCAAAATTATTTAGTTTAGTGTTGTTTTTTTTTATTGTATTGGGTGGATCTCCAAACATATTTTAAGCTCACAAAAGTTATTCTGGCTTTACCCATTTGTTAGCATCCTTACTGGTGTCTCCTCCTCCCCCCCCCACCCACCTGTTTCCCCATCTGATATTACAATCTTACCAGTTATATTAATGTATTCACTGCTATCTTAAAACAACTAAAAATGAAAAGAGAACTACTATGCACAATTCAAACAAGACAAATGTGATTTTTGGGCCATGTTAAAAGATACAACAGCCTACTAAAAGTAATCCTGGAGGGGAAAATACAAGGTAAAAGAGGCAGACCAAGACTAACATGGACAAGTAACATCAAAAGATGGACAAATCAGCCTATGACAATCTGCACCACCAAAGCAAGAAACTGAGCAGAATGGCGCTCCATGGTAGCCAACCTTCATTGCTGAGATGGCACTCGATGATGATTCGCTGCTGCAAGTTCCTTGGTTATTTTATTTTCGCTGGCATTGAGTTTTTTTTTTTATAATTTAGGGCCATGACCTTTGTCTTTTTTTGGTGTTTATGATGAATCCAAGTTGTTTACCATATTTATGCAAATCTATTTTCTCCTGGATGTTTTGGTAGGAATAGGCTAATAATACAATATCATCAGTTTAATCCACATCTTCAAGAGCTGAAAACATCTGTCATTTTTCTCTGCTGAAGTCTGTCTATTTATCCAGTCTATTACAGTCAAAGAGATACAATGTATTTTTTTTGCATTCGCCAGCTCTGACAAAGTCCCTAGAGACTAGTAACTGAATTTTGCATGTTAATCCGTTTTTCCCTGGCAGCCTTGTGCACAGGGGTCCCTTGCTGCACAGGCAGATAATTCCGACTTCGGAGGTACTCATATTTTTTCCGTCCATGAGTAATTGACGTTTCAAGCCAGGCCTCGCTGCTGAGTTCAGGGGCGGTTGCCGCAGAGAGAAATCATAAATAAAAATCCCAACTAGCCGGGATTTGAACCCACAACCTCTCTGTCTCGAGACCAACCAGTCCCCATACAATGTATGACAAGGGACATCCTTTTTAAACTAGTTCTTTTAACACCGTGTTTAACAATGCATGTGAAATTAACCAGCAGAATTTTTATTATTTTTACTATTTTGGCAATTCCATAGGTCCTGGGTATTTTCCACAAGTTGTGTCTGTTTTTTCTACCAACAAAGTTAATGTAAATTTATCTTAGCATCCTGAACTTTGCTCTGCTGATTTCTTTTTTGTCAATTTAAAAATATGATATATAGAGCATTTTATTTTTCTGAACTGATGCTTTGTTAGTTCAGTATTTGTATAATCATATCGTAATTAAGCTGAATTTCAGGACACTAATATTAAGTAATAATGAAACCCAATTTCTCTCCAATTATTGCAGTCTAGTCTAGATTTGCCCATTTGGCGATTCCCCTGAACAAGTGGCTTTTATTCTCCAGTCCTTTAGTTAGCTCTTTCCGTACGTTTCGCCGCACTGTGCATCACGCTGATTTTGGCAACGTACGTTTCGCCGCATAGTGCGCCGCGCTCAATTTGATTAGTGTGAACACCATCAAACCATATTCTTTTTACATGTCTTGTTATGAAGGCTGCCGTCTGTTTCAGTGATCCAGTTACTCCATAGAGTTTCTATTCCAGGTAGGTGGGCATGTGCCACATTGATCTCCTCAGGCCTGTGTACTGGGGGCAATTTTGTAGAATGTGTATTGTTGTCATGTAATCCAAGGCACAGTGGCATTGGCTGGTAGTTTCTATTTTGAGTTTAGTAAACATGTGGTTTCTCATTCTGTTGTGACTAGTGCGTAGGCAAATTATGATGACTTGATCCCTTCTTGATAATTGGAGGTATCCGTCCCTCTCATTATACTTTGGGTGCTCTTTCCATTTTTCAAGAAATTGGCCCTTGATGATGGATTTCATCGTAGATGACCAGTTGGTTCTCTTGTGGTAATCTCCCTCCTCCCTTAGCTAGTTTGTCTGCGCTTTCGTTTCCTTGTATGTTACAGTGTAATGGTATCCACTGAATGACCACTCTCTGGAAGTTATAAGTATAGTATATAGTGTTTGATGATGTTAGGACATCATTTTTGACTCCAATTCCGAGCATCTAAAACACAGTTCCTCATCATCATCATCGAGTGCCGTCTCCGCAACGAAGGTTGGCTACCATCGAGCATAATTCTGCTCTACCTCTTGCTTTGATAGTGCAGGTTGTCATAGGTTGATTTGTCCATCTTTTGATGTTACTCGTCCATGTTAGTCTTGGTCTGCCTCTGCCTATTTTACCTTGTATTTTTCCCTCCAGGATTACTTTTAGTAGGCTGTTGTGTCTTTTAACATGGCCCAAAAATCGCATTTGTCTTGTCTGAATTGTGCTTAGTAGTTCTCTTTTCATTTTTAGTTGTTTTAAGACTTCATCGTTTGTTTTCTTTTCCTTCCATCCAATTCTACCTATTCTTCTACATATGCACATTTCAAAGGCTTCAATTCTCTGTTCTGTTTTCTTGTCTAATGTCCATATTTCTGCACCATATAGGAATATTGAGAAGATGTAACATTTTGCTATTCTTAGTTTTAGCCCTGGTGTTATTTGTTTTGATGTTAGTTTATTCTTCATGACATTAAAATTATTTTTTGCCATTCCTATTCTTTTGTTTATTTCAGTTGTAGATTTTCCATTACTGGTTATAGTATGTCCAAGGTAGTTGTAGTTCTGAACTGTCTCCAGGTCTATTCCTTCAATTTTGATATCCACTTGTGAGTTTTCAGTATTTTCTTTGTTTATGATCATAGTTTTAATCTTTTTGATATTCATATCTAGTCCATATTTTTTGCTTATCATGTTTATTTCATTAAGTAATTGTTGTAGATCTTTAGGATTTTCTGCTAGTAGTACAGTATCGTCAGCATATCTTAGGTTATTGATTATCTTTCCTTTAATTTGTAGGCCTGGCATCTCTATGTTTTTAAAGATTTGCTCAGTGTATAGATTGAACAGGCTTGGTGATAGGATGCATCCATCCTCTTTTTATATCAATGGGTGTAGAGTTCTCTTTGTTATATTTTATTATTGCTGTTTGCTCCCAGTATAGATTACATATTAGTCGTATGTCCATGTCATCTAGATGTATCTCTTTTAGGCATTCTATAAGTTGTTTGTGGTGTACTCTATCAAAAGCTTTGGTGTAGTCTATGAAGCAGGCATATATTGGTTTGTTTACTTCTGTGTACTTTTCGATTAATGTTCTTATGCAGAAAATGGCTTCTTTTGTCCCGCTATTTTTCCTAAATCCAAATTGCTGCTCATCTAATTCAGTATTGATTTTATTCTGAATCCTTCCTTGTATAACTTTTAGCAAGATTTTTGTAACATGGCTCATTAGGCTTATTAGTCGTCTGATTATCCCCATCGCACTTCACACAACAGACCGTAAGATTAGCGTATGGCCAGTCTTGGGATATACGATGAGCCATTATGATGACATAGCACACACAACAATGGCTGCGCTCATAGATTCCCGATTACTCTAGTGAAATCAGCCTACAACGAATGAAACACAGTGCAAATTCCCTAAAGAGAAAAAACTTTGGCTGACTTGACAGAGCAGTCCACATTAATGAGTTGTAACATGTAAATAACTTGCGTCAAACAATTCCAACGACGGTCATTGAACAACACTCAATGTGTTGACGTATACTGCAGATCAACTCTAGACGGTGGAAGGTCGCATTCACAACACTTGACTTGTCAAAAGGGAAAACTGCTGTGCGTACGACTCCGATCGTCGCCGCAGATTTGTTAAGTAGAACATCATTTTGACTCTAACACATAAAATTGCAATGGGGAGCTGAAATGAATCAGTCCCCAAATGCAATTTCTGCAGCGATCGAGAGAACGTGAACTAGCTCCACCATCCTGGAAATGGAAGTCTTCCCTGTTGATGTACCAGAATGTCATCAGCAAAAGTCAGTTCTCCCCCTCCCATCCAGCTGTTGGATCCAGGGATGGGTAGACAAAGGTGACTACATACGCAGGAGTTCGGGGAAATTAAAAATTGGACAGACTGGCCAGCCACGCTATCCTTGAAGACGATCAACCAATGGATCGGGCGGACATCATCAATGCCCTCCAAGATGTGGGAAGGGCACAGGACCTCGACAACCATGAGTCAACGTCACTCCTTCGAAAAAGAGATGAGAGTTAAGATGGGCACAGCCATCTTCATTGTGTACAGGTTAAATAGAACTGGTGACAATGGTGAGTCTTGTGGCAGCCCTGGACAAATGAATGTTGGCTTGGATGAGCAACTTCCACATCTGAGTATTACCTTCCTCTGAAACTGCTGCAGAATGAGGAAGGAGTGCACCACCAGTTTGAGGAGCATGTGCATGAGGTATTCAAATGGTACTCTGTTGTATGCACCCTCCAGATTTATAGTAGCAGCACATCACGTCTCCTCTCATCTGTGGAAGCCTTCAAAGACGTCATAGGTGAAGACTGCCGCATTGAGCCATGTCTCTTTGTTACATCTATTATAATCTATAACCTCCAAGTGTGAGTGGGAATGCGCGCATCTGTTCAAGGTGAGTACATGGGCAATTATTTTCTCCAGTAGCTTGCCCACAGTGTTCTGCATTTTGATGATTCTGTAGGCACTGATCAGAGAATGGTCCTTGTTTGGCTTCAGTAGCGGTAGTAAGTAGCAGCCACTCCTCCTTAATTTGGCCACTCTGGATGCTGGCATTAAACTCTTTGGCCACTTTTTTCTAGTCACTGTCAGCTAAATCGCTTATGTTTTTTGTTATATTTTTTTTAATTATTATTTTAATTAATCAATTGATTAATGATGCCAGCTTATATTTTTCTAAGTTAGAAATATAACAATATAAAGTGAAAATTACTTAATTATAATTTATTTTTTGAACTGGACTACCAGGACTACTAAGGACAAGAGGTCGACTTCCAGGACCCAGCCTTAATCATAATGGCTAAGTTCATCATTAAAATGGGTACCGGATTTTTTTTTCTGGGAAAGTAAAGCGGCACGGGCGTAATGCCGACCACATTACCCCCAAAAATCATGTGCTGAGTAAAAATTATGGTCACTAACAGTTAACACCATAGGCATATTCCCTATTTTATACGCCACTTGGCGTGACAGTGCACTTTACTTTACTTTTTTTATAATGTATTTTTATTTTTTTATACATTTAAAAAATAATAATTACATTCTTTTTATTTATAATTTAATATGACTTCTTCTTTTTATGATTTTATGACTATATAGCTGTCTTCTTACATGAAGTCTAGTCTTATATTTAATATATCATATAACATATGACTTAATTTAATTCATTATCATTACATTTATTTTGTTTACAACAAAAAAATCACTTAATTAATGTCTTAATAATTAATCAATAATAAAATCAAAGTCACTAGTCAAAAGACAAGTCAAGTATTTATTGAATTTGATGCAAAAAAAAAAAAAAATTGTAAAGTATTTATTAAATCTATCTTAAATGTACACGTACTAGCAATAGAGACACAATTATTTCTTTTTTAAATTTAAACCTAATTACTACACAGTCGAGTCGACGTCCTATTGAACACTTTACCTTGAGAAAACGAACGGTTCAATCTAACGGATCTAGCCTTCTCCCCCAACGGCCAAAAACAGACGTAACCAGGTTTCTCAAACTAGCCAGCTGCTATTCGTCAGTTTAGACTGTGCATTATATTTTGTTGGGATGTCTTTAAACATAAATTTGTACTCTGCTAGCAACATTATTAATAATAGTGAACAAAAGCATTTTTTTTTTTACTTTTTGTGAATTATTTGTTTTTTTAAACCATAAATCAAACATTAAATTACATGATTGTGTTTATAGCCAACGAGGCAATATTTTTGTCCTTCTTTCTTTCCTCACCCCATAACCAGAAAGAGGGAGTAGGGGGCGTTGGTGTACTTAACTACAGACTAGCGAATTATTTCGGGGGGAAAGGTAAAAGGTTACAACACTCGGGAAAAAATCACAAATAATCAACAACAGAAAAAAAAGAACAAAAAATTATTCGAAGCAGGATCGAACCCGTACTCTTCGGCACAGCACCTCCTTCACTACACTGCACTAACCTTCTCCTCTGATCTCTATATGTAGTTCTTAGGAACTGTGACGTCATTCAAGACTGTTAATTCTTTGATATTATCATCCAATATATTTTTTTTGTCTTCCTTTAACAGTTCTCTGCAGAATCGTCTTTGCCGGCCCGATGATCGAGATGAGTGACCAAACAATTTCATATTGCATTAATGTACATGACAATAGTCAAAACACGATCATCGTTCTCAGACTGCTTGTTTTGTCGTTATGCGAACTTTTTCATTCGTGGTACGATCAAAGTAAGAAATGACCAAAACCTTTCATAGCATCCCACCTTCGTCGCTTGTTTTATTCCGCAGTTCTGCTGGGAAAATTACATAACCATCACTGGTGTGTATCAACCTGGTTTAGAATCAAGAGTTATATTTGTATCTTTCCAAACAGGCTAGGCAATTGCTGCTAGTGATTCCATGATTGTTATTATCTTGCAGAAATCCAGACTTTCTTTAAACATCATCATGTACGTAGCTGAGATAACTAAATTGATCAGGGAACTTCAATGTACTGTAGTATGATGGTCATCGGTTAAACGTATTGCATTTGTCTTAGTCTTAATGTTAATTTTTTCAATAGTTTCCCGTTTTATTGTGATGCTTATAACAAAGGCCAGTACACCAAAGCTACTCTGGTAAGCGTTTGTACTCACGATGACATGAAATATAATAGAATATTGTTGAGAAGAGGGGTCCCTTATAAACAACATTAGTTTATAGTTGTATGAAATATAAGCAAAAAAGATGGCAATAGAAAAACCGCTGAACAGTCTTAGCCCACAGCCTGTAGTGTTTCTGACAGATGCAAGATCAGCACTCCAAGCACTACAATCTAGAAAATTGCAACATCTGCAGACCTTATTTACTGAACTCTGCAAGCACCACACCATCGCCATACAGTGGATCCCATCTCATTGCGGAATACTAGGAAACGAGAGAGCAATTCAGCTGGTAAAGGAAGGCATAACAGGCACACAACCAGATCCCCCAGTTACATACCATCAGGAGAAACAGATAATCAAATCAGAAGACCACAAACCCCAAATCATGCATTTCATAATATGAATAGATGGAGCCCAGTTATCAAGTTATCATTATACGCCTCAAAACAGGGCAAGAGCAGGACACAATCGACTCCAAAGTCACGTGTTTACAAAATTCAAGATTATCACCTCAGCCAGTACAATTAATACAGGAAGCGACATTGCAGATATAGACAATATTTCAGGCGAAAAAAAAAGATAGATAGTTAGTCCTAGGTTCTTATATGATTACGAAAATCTGAGATAATAGTATGAAGATCTTAAGTCATGGTTCATCTTTTTTGCGTTAACTACTCCACTTCATCATCCGCCCTTTAAATGATTTGAGATAGCGTGGATATGTATGACGTTTGTTTGTACAATAATAAACTACAATGTTTATTGAGATAGAAGAAAGTAAATAACGAACTTTTGAAGCAGCAGGGAAACAAAACAAATATTTAAAACAATTCGAACAATGCAACATGAATCTTTTTGTCCAGAACCCGACGTTTAGGCCACGCAGCCCTCGACATTGCCAGTCCGTGCCTGTACCCCGTTTACCCCCAATTTATTTTTCTTCACGATGACGACTATCGATAGGTTTTTGTACCTCTTTTTTGTGTGTAAAAAAATATGCATTTATTTTGTTTGAATTGTTTTTTAAAAAGATCTTTCTTAATTTTAAACTGTTTCAAAATTGTATTATTAGTTTTCTTCTCCGTCAAACACAGATCCCCTCATTCTTCTATAAATCCACGTTTTAATGAATTCATTTTTTTTCTTCGTTTTCTTATTTAGTGACCACGTTTCTGCATCAATATAAATGTTTAGAAGATGTAAGACTATTATTCTCAATTGTATTCCTGAAGTTATTTGCTTTGATGCGATAGTTACAGCTAGTTCTGTTCCAGGAGACCTTTTGAAGCTTGCATCTCTTTTGTGTTATTTGACACATGATGATGCTCCATGTGTGTGTATGTGCGTGTGTGTGTGTATGTGCCCGCGTGTGTGTGTGTGAACGTGGGTGTGTGTGTGTGTGGCTGTGACATTAAGAAATGCCTATGTAGTACCACTGCTCAAGAAGAAAAAAATCACCAGATGACCCAAGAAACTACCGGTCCCTATCCCTAACATTAAGTAGAGGAAAATAGCTGAGAGTATGATTAAAAGCAGACTATACTGGTGTTTGGAAGCCTGTAATAACCTGTGCCATGAACAAACTGGATTTAGGGCAGGTAATAATACAGGCACAAAGAGAGAAGATACTATATATATATATATTGGTGCCATCGTTGAAAACCATAGCGTCATGTTGAAAACAGTTAACAACAGAATTAATACACTGACTGAGGATAGAAAATTGAGAAAGGACATGATCGCCTACACTACCGGTAAGGCACGTGATGATGATGAACAATGCAGAAGACCAAATCTTCAGACTAATGCAGCAAGTCCAGGATCAATTCCAGAAGAAACACCATACTCTAACCGTCCTAGTTGACATGCAACAAGCATACGACCGAGTTTGGCGGAAAAGACTCCCGTTGAAGATGAGAGACGTGTGAGATTACATAGAAAACTTTACAAATGGGTCAAACACTCCATAATCAACGGGACAATCCAAACCAAATGAAATGTCTCTATATAAGACAAAGAGGTTCTACAACAAGAGCTTCCACAGGGATCACCACTTAGCGGCTCCATTTTTTTGTTATACATTAACGACCTGGCCATAACCCTGACTAATGACAAAGTTCTTTATGCTGATGACCTAGTTATAAGGCGTACAAACGAAAACATTAGGATAGCAGAATAACAACTAAATAGAGACCTCATATGTCTGGTAGAATACCGTAATACCAGGAAACTAAGTAGCAATATACAAAAGACAGTATACACAAAATTTACCAGAAGTAACAAAAAAGCTACAGCAAATATCAAGTTTAATCTCCAACTGAGAGGTCTACAAGAAGAGGTGCGTTCAACATGCTTGGGTGTACAACTAAATCGTCAACTGAACCTGAAAAAACATGTAGAAAACATGGCTAAGAAGGCAACATGAAGACTACAACTTATGAAAAGGCTTTATAGTACTTCATGGAGAGCAGATAAAGACATCATTAGAAACTTCTATCTGGATTATGTTCGCTCTATTCTGGAACATGGTAGCTCTATACTGGTGACATACAGCAAAACAACCAACATGTCACTTGACATGATACAAAACAGTGCACTACGACTCATCAGTGGTGCAATGAGGTCCACGCTGAATGCGGCACGCGAAATATGCTGCAATGTAGAACCTTTAAATATGAGAAGAGATAAGACTACTATGGTGCTACATGAAAGACAAAAAAGAACAGAGAAAGACCATGTTAATAGAAAATTAATGGATACATTAATTTTTAAACAAAGAATCAGTAGATCTCAATTTTGTGGTGTTAATGCACATAAATGCATCAAAATGCAAGGCTGCAGTGAAGCTAATTGTGAGGAGAAATAACCAAATATAGTACAAAAAAATAAAAAAAAAACGGTATGGTTAAAGCTCCACGTAACAAGTGGACACCATAAACCATAACGACGTTTCGGCGCAATAGGACCTTCAATTGGAACAAACATACAACACACGTACAAATGTGTATTTAAAATAAAAAATAAGAAACACAAATATAATAATTTCGAACCAGAAGGTGAAATTAAAAGAACAATATGAATAGCATCTTCCCTGTATCCTCTCTGTGGCATCATTTGCATTTGCAATCATGATAAGTCTAAGATTTCTTCAAGAGAGAGAAAGGAGTTGTGACCATAGAACCGAGATAGGTGAACTTTCTCACAGATTCAAGGGGTATGTTATTTAATGATATAGCTGTGTAACTGGCTACGCCTTGTTTAATCACCAGTCTTCTGTAAACTTTTTGACAGGGAGAATAAATCACACGATCTATCTAGATTGTCAATCATTGACTGCAGGAAGAATTTCACCGTCAGCAACCAGTGCTGCATCATCAGCAAATAGAAGCTCCTTGATTAGGGTCTCAGTTGATTTAAATGTTGACCTCATACCTGCTAGATTAAATAAGGAGCCGTCAGAACTTGTACTGATGTACATGTCTCTAGAGACGGTTTCAAATGCATTGTTTAGAAGGCAGCGAAAAATATTCCGAATAGAGTAGGGGCAATGTCCTTATTTGACGCCACAGTTCAAAGCCTGGGAAGATCTACAGTCAAACTGGAAGGTGGAGACAAATTGCTGTGAAACGGCTTTATTATCTTGAGTAATGGTAGGAGGGCAGCCAACATTTTCCAGCACCCTGTATAGATAGCCTTGCTCTGCTCACGGTGTCAAAAGCCTTTTAATAAAGGTTGTACCAGTGAATACTCATGCCACAATTGTTGCTTACGCATGAAACGTTGTCGTGTGTATTTTTAGACCACACACTTATTCAGAGGCCCTTTTCGTCTTGTCAGACAGTCTAGTGGAGGCTATTGTGTAATTTTTTTTTCATGATCATCATCATTGAGTGCCTTCTCCGCAACGAAGGTTGGCTACCATGGATCGCCATTCTACTCTGTTTCGCACTTTGATGGTGCAGGCTGTCATAGATTGACATGTCCATCTTTTGATGTTACTCGTCCATGTTAGTCTTGGTCTGCCTTTGCCTCTTTTACCTTGTATTTTTCCTTCCAATATTACTTTTAGTTGACTGTTGTGTCTTTTAACATGCCCCAAAAATTTCATTTGTCTTGTCTTAATTGTGTTTAGTAGTTCTCTTTTTATTTTCAGCTGTTTTAAAACTGCATTGTTTGTTTTCTTTACTTTCCATCCAATTCTACCTATTCTTCTATAAATCCACATTTCAAAGGCTTAAATTTTATGTTCTGTTTTCTTGTCTAATGTCCATGTTTCTGCACCATACAGGAATATTGAGAAGATGTAACATTTTGCTATTCTTAGTTTCAGCCCTGCTGATATTTGTTTTGTTGTTATTATATTTTTCATGGCATTAAAATTACTTTTTGCCATACCTATTCTTTTGTTTATTTCAATTTTACATTTTCCATTACTGGTTATAGTATGTCCCAGGTAGTTGTAGCCTGAACTGTCTCCAGATGTATTCCCTCAACTGTGATTTTTAATTGTAGGTCTTGATCATTTTCTTTGTTTATGATCATAGTTTTAGACTTTTTGATATTCATATCTAGTCCATATTTTTTGCTTGTCATGTTTATCACATTAAGCAATTGTTGTAGGTCTTTAGGATTTTCTGCTAGTAGAACAGTATCATCAGCATATCTTAGGTTATTGATTATCTTTCCATTAATGAATAGGCCTGGCATCTCTGAGATGTTTTTAAAGATTTGCTCAGTGTATAGATTGAACAAGCTTGGTGATAGGATGCATCCTTGTCTTACTCCTCTTTTTATGTCCATTTGTTTTTTAGATTTTGTTTTTGTCGAACAGCTTCTCTCGTGGCTAATTCTATCAATGGTTGACAAACATACACGGCCACAGAATGAACAAGTCAGGCCCACTGATCCACAGGGTTTTCCATCCTTTTTCATGAGTCTTTTCTCTTCTCTCTCTCTCTCTCTCTCTCTCTCTCTCTCTCTCTCTCTGCGATCAGGACACAATCAGAGTAGGACTCCAGGCTCTCGCACGAAGACAGCTGTCTGTTTAAGCCTGTTAGATCCACTCCGCTTGAATACCTGTTAAAACGTTGCACTGTGTTCTGCGCCAGTGCATCCGATTTCAGCCAGCATTTTGTTCAGGTTCTCTCTTCTATGTTTAGCCCTAGCACAGTCTCAAATGATGTTATACCATTCCTTATACATGCTCTCCATGAAGTGCGATCACTTGTCAGATGTTCCCAGTCATTATCAGTGATGAAGAAGTCATTCAAAGATGATTTACATATATCTCTATGTCGTAGTTTAGATCTGCCAATTTGTTTTTTTTCCGTGTGTTAGTTCACTATATAGTATTTGTTTGCCTGGGGATGCGTTTTTCTTCTACTCACTTGGCGTGCCCCAGCCATCTTAGTCTTCGACATCTGAGCAAATGACAATATGAACATATATATATATATATATATATATATATATATATATATATATATATATATATATATATATATATACATTGTTATTGTAAAACTGAAATAAACAAAACAATAAAAATGGCAAAAATTAATTTTAGTGTCATGAAAAATATACTAACATCAAAACAAATAACGCAAGGACTAAATCAAAGAATAGAAAAATGTTATATTTTCTCAACATTCCTATATGGTGCAGAAACATAGATATTAGACAAGAAAACAGAACAGAGAATGAAAGCCTTTTAAATGTGGATATATAGAAGAATAGGTAGAATTGGATGAGAGGAAAAAAAAACAAACGATGAAGTCTTAAAACAACTAAAAATGAAAGAGAACTACTAAACACAATTAGAGCAAGACAAATGCGATTTTTGGGCCATGTTAAAAGACACAACAGCCTACTAAAAGTAATATTGGAGGGGAAAATACAGGGTAAAAGAGGCAGACCAAGACTAACATGGACGAGTTACATCAAAAGATGGACAAATCAGCCTATGACAACCTGCAACATCAAAGCAAGAGACAGAGCAGAATGGCGCTCCATGGTAACCAACCTTCGTTGCGGAGATGACACTCGATGATGATTGTTATTGAGTTATTTGCGGGTCATCATCATTGCACTCCGAACATGTCCATAGGTGCTCAGATCCCCTCCTCAGAAAGTCTCGTTGTGTCCAGCGACTGACGTCTCTAGTTCTGTGTTGGTTGATTAGTCTTCTTACACGCCCATTAAGCTTCTTGCTTATGGCTGTGGTCATCTTAACTCCCATCCTTTTCATCCGAAGGAGTGACGTGGACTCATGGTTGTAGAAGTCATGTGTCCTTCTCACTTCGCGGAGGGCATTGATGACGCTCGCCATATCCATTGGTTGACCGTCCTCAACAATAGCACATCTAACCAACCTGTTCACTCTTTCATTTCCCCGTACTCCCGCATGCCCTGGGACGTAGACAAAGGTGACCTTAAGTATTTTTTACTTCTCCAATGACTCTACCCATTGCATACATACAGGGACCGCCTCCACTTTCCTTATCGTGCTCACCGAATCACTCAGTATACAGGCGTGGGTGCAGTCTTGTGACTCTAACCAGATGAATGCATTGGGCGCTGCCATCACCTCCATCGTCATGCTACTTGTGGTCATAACGTATGCACCGCTGTCTTACACACACACACACACACACACACACACACACACACACACACACACACACACACACACACACACACACACACACACACACACACACACACACACACACACACACACATATATATCCATCAAGCTGCGCGTAATTTAAAACACAATCTTGAATATTTGGGGAAAAAACTGCAGGAGACGATTTAGAGGCGCCGTGCAGCCAGCAAACCTTAAGTGTCATCAGTATGCATACCCTTTGTTTTCCACTTAAAGTGGAAATGGGTACCTATGAGTTTACACGGTATCAGTGGTTTGCATGTCCTTCGAATACCATTACACCCAGCACAGATTGTTGGAAATAATCTTTGTCTCTAGCCGAATCTACTTTTGTTGACGTGTCCAATGTCTCTTTAGTGTCTTGAAATCACTTTTTTCCTGGTTTGCCCTCGTCTCGCCTTCCTGGAACGGAGCGCAGTAATCTAAATTCTTCATCACATTGGTCGTATATCGCGGATTATGAAAACTGGTCATTTAATGTAATTTTTAGTGTAGTCTATGTGTACGATATAACTATAAAGCCCGACGCAGGTCTCCAAAAATAATAGGACAATGAGCATTGGGACATTTCATTGCTGCTTTTGGTCTATTTCGCGAGCCCTTCTGGCTGGTCTCCGTTGTTCGAATATATGCTTGCTAGGCATTCATTTTGTATGTCACTTTTCCCTAAGTGTCAATATTAACGTAAAGGAAAGCTTGTGTATATCTTTGGAGTGCTCGCCTCTGCAGTCCATATCTTCTTTGATCATCCTAATCAATTTTAACGAACGGAACTACCTTAGTCGACCGCGCTTCTAATGACGTAGTACACATGTGTTGATGGGGGTTGGGGTCTAGTTCCACTGATTGATGGCACCTGGACCAGATCGTGGTTGAAAGGAATTGTCAAGATGGATCTTTTACACGGCACGAATAAACAATAATAATTATTGAAACGTGATCAACATCTTGTTTCACTAAGCTGTCGATTCTCCGGTCAGTGAGGAAGTCGGAAGGTTTGCTCATTAAATATTTTTAATGTAAAGTTGATTTAAAATACAACATTTTAACATCATTATTTAAAATAAATTTAATCGAGCATCTTCTAGTCATCTAGTTCTAGTCTTAGTACTCTTTACTTAGGTCTAAGTCTAATATAGTCTAAGTCTAGTGAAGTGAATGATCTGATCACTCATTTATTTTATTTCTGATGAAGATTTCTGTTCATTGATATTGAGTCTTTTGACAAGTACCAGTAAATATTTAGATTAGTAGAGTAGAGTTAGTAAGTACTAACCCCTAATAACTAAGTACTTACTTTACTGTTTACTACTATCATTTAGAGTTTAGTTTAGACAATTAATTTTATTAATTACTACTCACTTTTTAGTTATATAATAATATAATAATTACTATCATTAGTATCATGAATTCATGATTTTTTTGTAAAAAAAAAAAAGCGGTGTTAACTATTAACTGGTAAAACACTAGTGTTCTCAGTAGTTCTGTGTTGCTAACTACTTACTTATTATATAAACAAAAGAAAAAAATTAAAAGTTTCTTAGGTCTATGATACTCAATGAGTCTATGCACAGGACCACTTCTCAACTACTGACAGAACTTTGATGATAAATAAAAAAAATTGATGATTTCATTCAGTATTCTGAGTGTTTCTTCTGAGCAAATAAATTTAAAATAAAATAATAAATTATTGTTACAATAGATGATACTTCACAATCTTATGTGACAATATAATTATAATTTATTTTTAGTATTAAATTATTTAAGAAGGCTACTGCCATATAATATATAATTATATATAGTACTATATATACTATTACTAGAATATTACTTATATAATGTGTTATTAGCGGGTCATCATCATTGCACTCCGAACATGTCCATAGGATTACTATAATACTATATATATATATATATATATATATATATATACTGGAGCCGCGATAGCTCAGTGGTTAGTGAATTGGACTACAAAGGACAAGAGGTTGGGTTCGATCCTGATCGACGGCTTCCGGGTTCACCCAGCCTTTAATGGATACCAGATTTTTTCTGGGAAAGTAAATCTGCACGGGCGTAATACTGACCACATTACCCCAAAATTCATGTGCCGAAGGTCTGTAAAAATTATGGTCACTAACACCATATTCCCTGTACGCCACTTGGCGTGACAGGGTTCTTTACTTTTTTTAAATATATATATTACTCATCCTCAAATGTTACTTATACTATACTCTAGTATTTAATCATTTGAAGCATTTAAATTGTCACTGTTCAGACAACTTTATCTTTACTTTTAGCTAGCAAGATCATTCTGGAATTAAAGGGAAAGAGTTTAATAAAGATTAAAAGAACATTTTCATTACTCTTTAAAACTTAAACGTATGTACTTTGGTCAAAATAATATTTTTAAAATTACAACAAAATTAGCTAGATAGTCAGACTGAGATAGCCCTTGATTCAAATAATTCAAAAATATGTCCCATTTCATGTCTGTACATCAATTATTTAAACAAGTTATGAATTTCTTTGGTGGTTTTTTTTTTTTTAATAGTAAGAAGTTTATTAATATGACAGATGTTTGCTGTCTGATATGAGTCCAAAAGAAATATTATTACTGTTATTTTGTTCCAGAGATTTATTGGGCAGTGCATAGTGTTCTGTAGCATGAGTCGACCGGTCACATCAAGACCCAAAGGGAGAACACTGCAAGTTCCTGCAATGCCAAACACAGCATTACCTATGCAAACTTCTGAAATGCCATCCACAGCTTGTAAGTGCTTCGTTTAATTTTATTAATAATTAATGCATGGGATTTATATATACATACAGAGAAGAGAATATAATTTGATTGGGAAAAAATGTGAAGGAAATGTAATTAAGATGTTTTACTAATGTTCTCATTTCAGGGCCTGGTCAGAATAATGGCAACTCAGATTTGGCCAGTTATTTTGAATGTCCTGTTTGCTTTGATTATGCTCTACCTCCTATCATGCAGTGTCAGAGTGGTCATATTGTCTGCCAGTCATGTCGACAAAAATTGAACATGTGCCCAACATGTCGGGGTCCTTTGGGTAAGCTCCAAGTAGAAACATTTACTTATTTCAGTAAAATACAGAATGTTTTTTTTTAAATTCCTGTCAGTGGATCTGTTAATTAACGGGCCTAGATTTTTTTAAGCTTAGAGGAAACATTGCATCGTTATATTTATAGTATTATATTACTAATATAGTATGTAATAGTATTATTATACTTCACTTTCGTACTAGGCACAGCAGAATGAGACATTTGTACTCCAAATTAAAGATAGGTGCAGCCAGCATATTACACTGTGGCATAGCAAATATTATAGAAAAACAAGACTTTTCAACATGTTTACTTGAGAATAGAATGTGGCGCACAATCAGTGCTAATGAAGATAAATTATATCACAGAAAAATTAAATCTGGAATCTCACTCTAATTGAATGAGGATTGTAGAAAACGTCTTAAGTTTGTTATTTCATTATTTTGAAAATAAATGGGTATTTAATGAATGCAACTATTGATAAGTTAACAATGAAACTGAAAATATTAATTCAGCAAATCAAATCTATAGATAGCAAGTAGTTCAATATGGAATATTTGAGTAATAAATTGATCAGAGGAGCAACACTTAACAGTTTCTTATTATTTCTGTTTACATTTTTCAGTGCTAGAATAATCAAAATGTGTATGAAAGTGGGAAGTAGACTTTAAGGTGGTTGATTGCTTGAATTTTGAACCTGAAATATATGGGCCTTTCAACTCAATGTTGTTTATTAACTTTACTTTAAAAAATGATAATTTGTTATGTTAGTAGGCATTGTAAAAATGACATTGTATTGTTATAAGAATGGTAGAACGCAACATCTATAGGTTTGATTATTTGATCCTTTTTTAACCAGTCTCTGTGCATGTTTTTTTGACATATGGAAACGGATAGTTAGATGTAACTACCAGTAAGTATGGCAGAATCAGCGGACCACTGCCAAAATTTGCCACTGCTCATTGAAACAATTTCAGCCCCACTTGAATCAAATCGAACAACACAAAAGAAGAGAGTGGTGTGTGTGATATTTGAATTAAGAACAGAGCATTTCCTGTCAGGCAACACCTAAACAGACTAAACCCCTTACACAAATCAAACTACAGCCACCATATGGAAACGGTGGATCATTTGTTACTACACAGCCCTCACATAATAGACTTGTGATGCCAATATCCAACACATGCACCCGTTGAATGCAATCTTCTCACCATCACAACAAATAAAAGTATCTTTGGAGCCAGTGGTGGGGAGTGTTAAACACTCTAAGGTATAATGACAGCTTTACAAGGAAGGAACACAACACAATACTGACGTTTCGGCCTGTGGCCTTCTTCAGAGTACAAGGACAACTGCAATAAACGGTGAAGCACAATTATTTATAACTACATGTTAGATGATCAGATGAATGGAGAGGTGGACAGAGTTTGAGAAACATAAACTGTAAATAGCAGATAGTTTAGTAAAATCTGTTCATTTCCTACATTTAATAAATAAATACAATGTAATTTTAAATTCCAGGAAACATTAGGAACTTAGCGATGGAGAAGGTAGCTGCTTCTGTTCTCTTCCCCTGCCGTTACTCTAACAATGGGTGTCTATCCACAATACTTCACACAGAGAAAACTGAACATGAAGACACTTGTGAGCACAGGTAACTATTTTAGTCAATCATTTATCCACTTCTTATTTTTAACTAGAATTGCTGAGCTCATTGCCTTCAGATAGTCAAGTTTTTAAATCTGTGTGTTTTATAGCTATTAAGTTTTGTTTATGAGATAGATTTGTTCATGGAACCTGTAGGTAAGCCTTTTTAATATAACTCATCTAGAAAAAGTAAAACTTGATATCTCTAGCCACCTGCTGTCTAATAGGAAGATTGTGGACAGCGATTGTACTAGGGAAAGGAAATGTGTAAAAATTTCTAGTGAAAATGGATGTCTGGCTGAAAGGAGCAAATGCAGCAGCTGTCTTGTAAATTGTAGTGTTGTATATGGTATGTTCATAGCTAAAAAATGGTAAATATCAGAGATTGAAATGGGTGTGGCATTTAATATGAGGAGTTAATTCCAGACAGAGGGAGTATCATTTGGCTCTAGGTCTTGAAGGGCTTATAAAAGGCTTCTGATAGTCATTCAGAGAAATCAAAAGATGTTTACCAGATGTAGACACCAGTAATTAAAACAACAAAAATTTTTACTTCTAATGGCATGCAGTAAAAAGTTAAAAGCAAGTTCTCATAGCCAAGCTTCTTTCTTCTTCTTCCTTTTTTCTCTCTAGCTGCTGATGCCTTTAAGCGTCACAGAAAAAGGAGGTTGTTTTCAGTATAGTTTTCCTAGATAGTTGGTTGCTTGTTTGGTTATCTCTTTTCTTAAATGGAACGTATTTCTTTGATGCATCTGTTTGCTGCTAAAAGGAAATGTTTTTGGTTTTTGCATATGTCTTTTATTCCATCTGTCCATCTTTTCCTTGGTCTTTCTCTTGACCTCTGTTTTGATGTTCTTAGATAGAATTCTCTTGATGACATTTAGTCTGGTTTCATTCTAAGTGCCCATACTATTTCAATTGTAGTTCGTATATATATTCCAGACATGGTTTAATTCCGATTTATTCTCTGATTTTAACATTTGATACTCTATCTGCCCTTGTGTTGTTTGTTATTTTCCTCAAGCACCTCATTTCCGATGTCATTGATTTCTGTTTGTGGACTTTTCTCAATGGTCATAGTTGACATTGGTAGTATAATGTTGGTATGAAAATGCTATTTATCATTTGTCTCTTAGCTGTCATTGAAATACTTGGATATTTCAAGAGTAGAGTCGGTAGTTAATAATGTTCGCTTTCCGCACTCTGGATTCTGTTTCTCTGTTTATACTTCCATCATTCTGGATCTATTCTTTACTGCAGAATCCCTAGCATACAAAACCATCAAAACAACACAAGATCAAATGAGAAAAGTGACACAGCTATCATAATTTGTCAACTGGGAAAAAGTGACATAACTATCATAATCTATATTACAGTGTTCCCTTGCGTTTGACTTTTCATGGCAAGGCGCTGTGCCACTGAGTACGGGTTCGATCCTGCTTCGGTCCATATATTGTTCTTTGTTTTTTTTTTCTGTTGTTGATTATTTGTAATTTTTTCCGAGTACTGTAAACATACCTCTTCCTCTGAATTGATTCACATAATCTATTAACCTGCCTTTCCCTCTCAGACCATATACCTGCCCATGTCCTGGAGCATCATGTAAATGGCAAGGATCACTGGAACAGGTGATGCCTCATCTCATGCAGTCTCACAAGAGCATCACCACATTACAAGGTAAATGCAGGCTTGCAACAGTTTCTGTGTGAGATAAGAAAATGTTAGCTCCTCTTAGGCCAAAGATGGCGCACAGAGCAGAAATGTAAGCTCACTATGTCATGGTTTGCTGCTGATAATGTTACTAGACACTACAAAGTATCTCTAAGTTCCTATTCTTAGCAATCATCTCTTTGCCTCTCTTTCTTATCAGTGTTCTTTTTAGTATTTTTCTAGGCTTGCTTCTTTATTTTTTAATTGCCTGCTGTTTCACATTTTATGACATGCTTGCAATTCTCCTGTTATCTCTCTTCATCACACGACTGACATTTGACCACCTTCTTTCCTTGATTATAGATGAGGTTATCTTTCAGTATTTCATTCAAGTCACGTTTTTCTTTTTTCAATGTCAGTGTATTTTTTCACAATGGTAGCTTGTTAGTCCTCTGATCAATCATCTGTAGCAAATATGTGATCATCTTTAAAATGACAGAGGGTTATATGTGTCGGCTCTTGTGCTCATGTCTATGTGTTTCCCCTTGCATCTCAACAGGAAAGATGGCAACCATTTGCCGTGAGCCTCTTTAGAGAATGCCAACAGTAAAACAGTTTTTTGCCAGGTCTTTTAAATGTATTTTGTTCTATTTATTCAAGGGAATTGAGGATGGATGTGACTGTGGGCACTCACTTTTCAGTGATGTCGTTTGAAATTGTCACTCACGTAAATGACCTTGCTTGCACTGAGGTTCAACCTTGCTGATAAAAAAGTAAAGTGCTCCGTCACGCCCTAGTGGCGTATAGGGAATATGGTGTTAGTGATCACTGAGTTATTTGCGGGTCATCATCATTGCACTCCGAACATGTCCATAGGTGCTCAGATCCCCTCCTCAGCAAGTCCCGCAGTGTCCAGCGACTGACGACTCCAGTTCTATGTTGGTTGATAAGTCTTCTTACACGGCCACCAAGTTTCTCATTTCTGGCTGTGTCCATCTTAACTCCTATTTCCATCATCCGAAGAAGTGACGTGGATCTGTGTTTGACGAAGTCCTGTGCTCTTACCACATCTCGGAGGGCATTGATGATGTACGCCCGTCCTCAACAACAGCGCAGCTAGCCAACCTGTTCGTTCTTTCATTTACCCGTACTCCCGCATGTCCAGGGACATTGACAAAGGTGACCTTATGTATTTTGGACTTCTGCAGTGACTCTACCCATTGCATGCGTACAGAGCCTGCCTCCACTTTTTTTTATCATGCTCATCGAATCACTCAGTATACATGCGTGGGTGTAGTCTTGTGACTCTAACCATTTGAATGCCTTGGTCACTGCCATCATCTCCATTGTCTTGCTACTCGTGGTCATGACGTATGCACCACTGTCTTCTTTGACTATTCTGCCTGCCGAGTGTGCTGTAAATGCCCATGCACTTCTTTCGTGTCGTCTTACAGATCCGTCTGTATAGATGACTGCATCTTTCTTATCGGTGTTATCACAGATGAGACCATTGACCTCAGCATTAACCACGATCGGGTTCTGTTCCCTACTTTTCCTGTCGAGTGTGACAATACACGAGAAAGTCCCCTTGAATGACGTAGGCACAGGTATCCACTCCTCACTAACAAAACACAGCACAGACACGCCCACTTAGCGTCCTTTTATGGGCGGATGACGAAGAGATACCTCTTTTAGTTATTGGGCGACCGCAAGCAAACAAGCACTCCTCACCAACGCTGATATTGGTAAGCCCACAGACCTGTTTGATGGCATCTTCTGCTCTGCCCACCCATGATTTGCCTCTTTTTAGCCTGGCACCTTTCACTGTGTTGAACACGTGGTGCAATGGATGCTCTTTATCTGTACTAATCTTCAGGTATGCTCATGCTCTCCAAATCTTGATTCTGTCATCCATGGTTGGAAAGTCAAGAAGATATCTCATTGCTACACAGGGAGTGTCCCTCGTACATCCCAAGATAATGCGCATGGCTTCAGCCAAATGTTATGAATGGCATTTTCGACAGCCTATCAATTTGAGTCGTACTGACAGTAAGAATTGCCAGGGCATACTCCATTGGTGCGAGGACTAATCCCTGGAACAGAAGAGTAAATAGCCTCTGCTTGATGTTGGCAACTGCCATGACCTTCAAGGCGGCTAATCCTTTGCGGGATTTTGTTATCACGTGGTCAACGTGGTCTTGAAAACACAGGCTGCGATCAAACTTAACTCCGAGGTATGTCATCAACTTGTCCCTGGTCACCTCATCAGCTCCCATTCATACTACCGGTGTGGTCGTATTAATGATATGATTGTTAAGGGAGAACCATGAAACTGATGCTTTATTAGAATTAACCACGGCACCTGAAACCCCACACCAGGAAGAAATGCGATCGAGTTCGTCTTGCATTGTGGAGGCGATTCCCCGTCTGTCTCTTCCCTGTCGATATACCAGAATATCATCAGCAAAAGTCATAATTCTTCCCCTCCCATCTAGTTGTTGTTCCGTGATCGTTATTGTGTACATGTTAAATAGAACTGGTGACAATGGTGAGCCTTGTGGCAGCCCTGGACAAATGGATGTTGGCTCAGAAGACCAACTTCCACATCTGAGTATCACCTGCCTCTGAAACAGTGCCGCAACGATCCATCTAATGAGGAAGGGGTGCACCGTCAGTTTTTGGAGCATATGCATGAGATATTCAAATGGTACCCTGTTGTATGCATCCTCCAGAACTATAGCAGCAGCACATGTCTCCTCTCGTCTGTGGAAACCTTTGAAGACGTCAGAGGCAAAGACTGCCGCATTCAGCCATGTCTCTTTGTTATATCTATAACCTCAGAGTGTGGGTGGGAATGTGCGTTTCTCTTCAAGGTGACAGGTGAGGACACGGACAACTATTTTCTCCAGCAGCTTGCCCGCAGTGTTCTGCATTGTGATGATTCTGTAGGCACTGATCAGAGAATGGTCCTTGTTTGGCTTCGGTAGCGGTAGTAAGTAGCTGTGTAGCCACTCCTCCTTAATCTGGCCACTCCGAATGCTGGCATTAAACTCATTGGCCAGTTTTCTCAAGTTGTCGTCAGCTAAATCGCCTATGTCATCATACCAAACACCATCTGGACCAGAAGCAGTGTTGTGTGACCTTTTAAGTGTTGTGCGAATGGTATCAGTTGTGATTGTGAGATCTTCTTCCAGCACTACACCCTTACACAATTTTGACAGCGATTCCCATATCCTCATCCTTACAGCCTCATTTCTTTGGTCTGTCTGCTCAATGTAGCGGGCAAGCAGGGCCTTCCCTTTGCTCTCAACAGATTTGTGCCATATCCAGCCTGTGCGCTGAAAGTCTGGTATGCCTCTGTGTCGTGTTGTGCCATTCATGCTTTGATGACGGCGCCAGAATGTGGCTAGCGATTTTACTGAGCACACTTTTCTACAGAAGTCATCCCATTTGGCATCCTTAGCATGCTTAGCACATAGTTTAAAGTGCTTCATTTTTGGTCGACCTCTTCTTTCAGACGCTTCAAGAGCTCAGGTTGTGTTCTTCCATTCTTTCTGGCTTTCTGCCATGTCTTGGCCATTTGTCTCTTGTACCGCCAAGCTTCCTCGACTTCTACGTTCCACCAGGGTGGCTGTGTCCATCTCTCCTGCCTCCTATGAGAGGCACTCTGTTTCCTATGTCCGATTTTGCTAATGATGTCCTGGTCTGTTTTCTCGTAGTGGAATGTGTGGAGCTTTCTTGTCTGGCTTCTATTTCTGCTTTTCTCATTTAGGAGGACACATGGAAAGTGATCACTTCCGTGGAACCCCAGTGTACTCCACCTGCAAATGGAGGCGAAAGTGGAAGACACCAGTGCCAGGTCTATGACACTATCAGAGTCCCCTGTTCGAGTGGCCATTCTTGTTGCCCTTCCATCATTCAAGCACACTAATTCGATTGACACTAGTGCATTCTCTAGGTCTTCTCCCTGCTTGTTGGTTATGACGTTACTCCACTGGTTGCCTCTATCATTAAAGTCTCAACAGAAAATGACGTTCTCTTCATCGAACTCAAAGAGATTTTGCCATTGTTGTGTGTCCACCTTCCCATTACAGGCATACACATTTACAGTTACGAAATGAACTGGGGTCAGCACCCTAACTGCATGTACCTGCAATTCTGCACTGTCCCACGCAGACATATCAACCTCAGCTGCTACCATATTGTTGCGCACAAGAATGGCCTGCCCAAGGTGTCGCCTATTGTAGAAACAATGAAATCCAGGAGTACTTACTGTCCTATCACCAAGAAGATTTTCTTGCAAAACCATTATATTGGCGCAGCACAGTAGCTTATTTTACAGACCTTCGGCACATAATTTTTGGGGCAATGTGGTCGGTATTACGCCCGAGCCACTTTACTTTCCCAGAAAAAAATCTGGTAGCAATTTAAGGCTGGGTGAACCCAGAAACCATCGATCAGGATCGAACACATGTCCTTTGCAGCCCAGTTCACTAGCCACTGAGCTATTATGGCTCTCGAAGTTCGACCTTGCTAGGACCAACTGAAAATGCAAAATGAAAATGGCTGTTTGTCAGCCTATTTTGCAGAGACAACATAGTTGGTAAACTGTTTCAGTTGCTTTGTTTTAAGTGTGTGTTTTTGAGGAAACTGGAGTGAGGAAGTGACTGTGCACTCTCCATTTGATGGAAATCATTTGGAATCATCGCGTTTGTGCCAATTAGGGCTGTGCTGTAGGTGACCTTGTCAACAGACTTTGCCAACATGCTTTGTCGGGAGCTATGACATGAGTGAAGCTGTTATGAGGAATTCCCAACTGCCATGATACTTATTCCATGAACAGAGCAGAGCCTTGCATCTTATCTGAAAGTATTTTGTATGTGAACCTCCTGCTTTTTTGTTCTTGCTTTGTGTGTTCAAGATATCTCTTGTTTGTTTATATAGTGTTATATTGTTTAAGGAAAGTGTCTTCTATTTGTAACCATTTCCTCTCTCTAATCTCTAACAGTTTTGTTTTTAAAGTTTCTTATCATTAACAGATTTATAATTCATTATCAAAACAGTTTTCAACCCTCCAACATAACTAATGCAGCAATGCAATGTTTGTTGTTCAGAATTGTAGAGATACAGTTTACTCTTTGTCTAGCCCAGAAGCCAAATAATTAACTGTTATATGTGTCTAATGATTGCTTATCAGACAGCAGAATCACTCATTTTCTTCATTTTGATGCAAAGATTGGTTGCAAACATTTAATGTCTCATTGTCTTTATTATGGCAATAATGGTTATTCTCAAATATCTCATTTTATATGTTGTGATCTTTCTTTTCTTGTGCCTAGAATAAGGACCGTACCAGATTTGACATTGACAGCAGAAGATATTATTCATTATTTTCTGTTTTGTTGACAAGTTGATGTTTGGATGTTGAGTAATTATGATTGTTTTGTGTGCTATTGGCCCTCTTTCAATCCTCTTATGTACAAGTTTCCCAGATACTTAACATGAAAAAAAAAGGTTGTCTTGAGTAGATGAGCATGTCAACCAATTTCCCAGCACAATTAACAAAACATTAACTAAAAGCTTGAGTAGATGAGCATGTCAATCAATTTCCCAGCACAATTAACAAAACATTAACTAAAAGCTTGAGTAGATGAGCATGTCAATCAATTACCCAGCACAATTAATAAAACATTAACTAAAAGCTTGAGTAGATGAGCATGTCAACCAATTTCCCAGCACAATTAACAAAACATTAACTAAAAGTCAGGGAGAAAATCCAGCTTTAAAAAGAATTCACACAGGAGAAACATCATGGTACTTTTGGACGTTCTACTAAAGTAGGAAAACTTTAAGCTAACACGGGTAGGAACAGGTACACACATTCCCACAATTGGAGGTTATAGATATAACAAAGAGACATGGCTCAATGTGGCAGTCTTCGCCTATGACATATTCAAAGGCTTCCACTGATGAGAGGAGGCATGAGCTGCTGCTATAGATCTAGAGGATGCATACAACAGAGTACCATTTGAATACCTCATGCACATGCTCCTCAAACTGGCAATGCACCCCTCCTCATTAGATTGATCACTGCAGCACTAAGGAAGGTGATAGATGTGGAAGTTGGTCATCTGAATCAACATCCATTTGTCCCGGGCTGCCACAAGACTCTCCTACCATGGATGACAAGATCAGGATCTGGAGAGCATGAGCATACCTGAAGATACGTTCAGATAAAGAGCATCCATTGCACAAAGAGCTCAACACAGGGAAAGGTGTTAGGTTAAAAAGAGGAAAATCTTGGGTGGGCCGAGCAGAAATGTCATCAAACAGGTCTGTGGGCTTACTAATATCAACACTGGTGAGGAGTGGATATGTCATTCAGGGGCACATTCTTGTGTATTGTCACATTCTACATGAAATGTAGGGAACAGAACCCAGTCGTGGTCAATGAGGAGGTCAAGAGTCTCATCTGGAATAACACAGATGAGAAAGATGCAGTCATTTATACAGACGGATCTGTAATACGACACAAAAGAAGTGCATGGGCATTTACAGCATGCTAGGCAGGCAGAATAGCCAAGGAAGACAGTGGTGCATACGTCATGACCACAATTAGCATGACGATGGAGGTGATGGCAGTGACCAGGACATTCAGCTGGTTAGAGTCACAAGACTACACCCACACCTGTATACTGAGTGATTCAATGAGCATTATAAGGAAAGTGGAGGAGGGCTCTGTATGTATGCAATGGGTAGAGTCATTGGAGAAGTAAAAAATATGTCTCCCTCTCTCTCTCTGCGATCAGGACTCAATCAGAGTAGGATTCCAGACTCTCACATGAAGTCAGCTGTCTGGATTAGTGTGTTGATCACCCCCACAGATAGAACATCACAATTAGAGTCCGCCAGATCCACTCTGATTGAACACCTGTTAAAACGTTGCACTGTGTTCTGCGCCAGTGGCCCAGTGCATCCGATTTCAGCCAGCATTTTATTCAGGTTTGCATTCCTTAGCCTTTGATTTTCCCCAATCTTCCTGCAAGGCAGCAGATGATCTTTTCTGTAGGGGGATTCTGCCCTTAGATGGTCGGCCCTTCCAGGTTTACGAGCACCAACTGCCCGAGTCACTAGAGGTGACTAACACAGACATGCACACACAAAGATATGAGATGTGACTAACATAGACATGCACACAGTGATATGAGGATGTGACTAACACTGACACACATGAAGATATATGACACATGACTAACATAAACATGCACATAAAGATATGAGATATGACCAACATAGACATGCACACACAAGATATGAGATGTGACTAACATAACCATGCACACACAAGGATATGAGATGTGACAGACACAGACATGCACACACAAAGATATGAGATATGACTAACATAAACATGCACACAAAGATATGAGATAGCACTAACCCAAACATGCACACACAAAGATATGACACATGACTAACACAGATACACACTAAGATATGAGATATGACTAAACACATACACATATAAAGAAATGAGACATGATTAACACGGACACACCAAGTTATGAGATATGACTTACATGACACACACCAAGATATGAGCCTTGGTCAGCACACACACACACACACAAGCTAAGATATGAGCCATGGCTAGCACAGAAACACATCAAGATATGAGCCATGGCTAGCACAGAAACACATCAAGATATGAGCCATGGCTTCACGGAAAAACACCAAGAAATGAACCATGTCCAGCACAGAAACACATTAAGGTATCCATATGCTTGGGTTTGTTGTAGTCTGCAGACTCTTCTTAACGTGGGAATCATCGACATACGAGACTCAGGCCCTGATTAACTGTTCACAGATTTCGTTCAAACAGTTGTCCGGAGATTTGAGAGTGCAGTCTGACCCGTAGAACGTTCCCTTGCATGTACAGTTCCCGGTTGACTGTTCACAGATGTCATTGAAACAGTTGTCCGGACATTTGAGAGTGCAGTCTGACCCATAGTACGTTTCCTTGCACGAATAGTCTGTAGTTTCTGGGTCACATATGATGTCACAGCCCTCAGAACACGTCTGTTTGCACTGTAGCCCAAAATTACCATCGGGACAAGTGTCATTACAGGTGTAGCCAGGATGTTTACATTGTAGGCATTTTCCGGATTTTTCCTCACAAAAAATATGTAAGGTCACCTTTGATTACGTCCCAGGACATGCGGGAGTACATGGAAATGAAAAAGCGGACAGGTTGGCTAGCTGTGATATTGTTGAGGATGGTCAACCAATGGATCGGGCGGACATCATTAATGCCCTCCGGGAAGTGGGAAGGACACAGGACTTCTTATCACTCCTCATGAGTCTTCATCAATCCTTCGAATGATAGAGATGGGAGTTAAGATGGGTACAGCCAGGAACAAAAAACTTAGTGAGCGTATAAGAAAACTTATGAACCAGCACAGAACTGTATCAGAGACAAAAGCCTCATAAAGCCACTAGTAGAGTGGTCATAATTAAAGTAAGAAAAAGATCCCAAACTGACAATTCTAGTTATTGTTCAGAAATAGTTCAGCAAAACTTGTCTATTCATATATTTAGTTCTGCTATTTTCCGCTTTGTTTTTGTGTACCTTCTTTCAGGATAGATATTTCTAAAATAATAATACAGTAAAGTCTCGATTATCCGGAATGCTCGGGGAAGAACCCATTCTGGATAATTGAATTTTTCTGGATAATCGAGAGTAAGAAAACCAAACTCAAAATTTATGAAAAAACATGATTGAAAAATTGCAATGCTCAGAAATATTTAAATTCGTGTGACATTCACTAGCTTTCTCTATCAACATGGGTCCTGATATTGGCATACCTTTTCTTCTTCTTTCTAAAAACCACACATAAAGGACGTCGTCGAGTTTTTCAAATTTTGGCCGTTTCATACTTCGTCTCTGGTGTATATTGTTGCTGCTTTCAGACTCCGACGCAAACTTAAACAACTCATCTTTTTGATTTCGTATGTCATATAATGTTGAAGAGGCTATGCCAAATTCAGTCATCAAAACGTTGCGATTAACGCCTTTTTCAAGTCTACTAGCGATTTCAATCTTCTGGTTCAGTGTCAATACAGTTCGCTTGCGTTTACCTTTGCGGGAAATTGAGGTGTGGTTTGCACTCGCAGAGGCCATTATTTAACACAAAAATGTATTCCGTTAAAAAGTATGCACACATGCGTTTATAGCATATCATGTATAATTTATACTGATGGAACGAATTTCAGCTTGCACAAATGTCTGAGACAAACTAACGTCAAACTCTGTATCTTACTCTTTTTGAATTTCCAGTCGGTAATTTTTGAACCCCTCCCCCTTTCTTCTCACCATCTCTATGTCACTGCACGCCGGCTGCTCAACCTTTGATTTATAATCATCAAAGTTATGGGCTCTTCAATTTTCACAAACAATACGTCTGCTTCTAATGTTCGGTCAGACTGTCAAACGCCATATTTTTGACAAATTCATGACCAACTTTAGATCTAAAGCAGGCTATGAGAAAATTAAGCAAATTTGTAAAATCATGTAGATAAGTGTTTTTGGCACGACTAAGATTTCCCGACAAAAACATTTAGTCGGGGGAAAAAGTGAAGATATAGACTGTCTGTCGCTTTTACTTGGAATATTTGGAGACACAATGTCTGGATTGAATAAAATATGTTCGCTCCTATTTGAAGTATATTACTGTAAATACACTATTGTAAACGCAATATTGTGTAATGATAGAGCCTGTAGAAGTAAGCGCAGCGCACAAACCGTGTTGTAGCGTTTTCGATTTCCGGATAAAGGCATTTAATTTAACTGAACAAAACATGATTCAAGCTTTCTCCCTATAATAATTAAAAAAAAAAAAAGTCCGTTAAATTGAGAATTCCGGATTATTGAGTACCGCATAATCGAGACTTTACTGTATATTCATCTCATTCTAGGTGAAGACATTGTCTTTCTAGCCACAGACATCAATCTTCCAGGGGCAGTAGATTGGGTGATGATGCAGTCTTGTTTTGGTCATAATTTTATGTTGGTTTTGGAAAAGCAAGAAAAAATAGATGGCATTCAAATGTTTTATGCCATTGTCCAACTCATAGGTGCCCGTAAACAAGCAGAGAACTTCATATACAGGTGAGCATAATTTTATCAAGAATTTCTGTTACACATAATGTATAAGGTGAGCAGAGTATTCAACTTCCTCACACTAGACTATAGTATTGTATCAGTTCTTTATAAATAACTTATCGTCATATTTGTCAGATAGTTGGTCACTCGCTGTGTGGAATTTTCTTTGTGTTTGGATGTTATCAGTTTCTATCATGTGAGTCATTTCTACTGTGGTTTCTGATTATATTTCTTATTTACTTTGAAAGGCTCTACGATTAAAACGTTTGGTTCCTGTGAACACTGTGTTAGTGTGGATCGTGATAGGGTCAGCACTACCAGAAGTTTGCATGTGAAGAATTATAATATAAGCAGTTTTAGATTGTGTGATGTTAGACATGATACGTGATAGCTTATGAAGATATGTCAGTGTTAAGGAATACAAATTGTTGCCTATAATATCATCATCATCAGGTCGCATGTCTTTGCACAATGTTGCATTCACCACATTCCATCTGAAAGAATCCCAGTCTCAAGCCAGATCTCCCACTTCTTCATTTGTCTGATGTCTTGAAACTACTTTCTTCTTGGTCTACCTCGGATGCATCACCCAGGAAACATGCCATCCATTATTGTTCTTTCTGGCCCACTGTCTTTAATATGGCCATAGTATCAATATTTATTAAATAATAAAATTCAACATTTCTCTGCTATGGCTCAAAATTCCTATACCATCAAATCTTTACTCTTCATGTGACTTTTTGTACATCCTCTTCTGTTATTATTATTGAAACTGAGACATGTTATCATTGCACTTTAAAGGTTTACAGTCAACAACTCTATATTATCCAACATTACAGTATTCTAGAGAATACTTAATTTTACCTTGATCTGATATTCTAAAATATAACATTACAAAATAAACACATCTCCACTGGTTAGAAAAATACAGGTCATACATATTGATCAAGTTTTCTAAAAAAAAAAAAAAATCATCAAGGAGTTTATACATGCAACTTCTGAATTCACAATTTAAATCACTTATAATCTACACACAGTCTGATAACAAAACTAGCAATAAATATCATCTGGCTATACTTTGCACTCCTGGGTTCGTCTAGCCCATGCTAACTTTTAAACCATTAGTATTGATGATGCAGGAGGTAAAGAATAGTGACACTGTGACCTTCCAGGCATGTCGTAAGAGGCGACTAAGGAAGTTGATCGATGGCTTGACAAGCTGTCATTGTAAAAAGTATTGTTATGGAAACAGCACCATATTTAGAGCAGTGATCTCTGCAATATGTGCCATTTTGGCACGCAAGGTTTCTGTTTTTGAGATTGTGGTTCTGCCCTATGTGCCGTCTTCGGCTCGAAAGGACAATAAATAAATAGATAGATTGATGATGCTATCCTCTCTATCAAAAACATGCCCTTGCTTAACACTTGGAGATCTAAGAATCACCACTTGCTAATTGTTTTTTCTAACGTTTCTTTCAAGTTCATCCTTTTTCCTTCATTTTTTGTGCAACCTTTATTCTCATTTTCCCTCACCTGATTCCATTTAAACTGTCAGTCTTCTATTTATGCACTTTTAAACTTCTTTCTAACCTTTGCTGTGCTTTGTTTATTGTCAACTCCTGGTTCCTCCTTGTTGAGTATAACCATTCTATTTATGTGCTGTAAACCTCATATCCTTGGACTATCTTATTGTAGATCATCCTATAATCGTATTAGGAGGTGAAGAGATCTGTGCTTTTCCTCATGATTAATAGACTTTAGAATAGATTTACATCACTGCATGTAGGGCATTCCTGTATCTGCTGTGCCCCCATTCCAGCAACCAACAGTGTATTCATACTGTTGTTATGAATGTGTCGCATTTTGAAAAAAAGATTCTTGGTCGCTGTAATGGTTTGTCACGGACAGCATAACCTTCGTGCGCCGAATCCTTGTCAACTTCTTGGTTAGTGAGCACTGTCCCAACAAATGAAATCAGGCCTCTACTTCAGTGAAACACTCAATCCAACTGCTGTCCAGCGGGTGGCAAATTTGCAGTCGAATACGGGTAAAAGCCATGCCTTTACCAGTCCACTTCAATCAACAGTAGGTCGGTCACCTGCAGCACAAACCTGCATGCTGGCACGAAAACCATGTTGACTTTGTGAACAGGTGAATGTGACCAGACCACTGCTGTCTCGGCAAACAAAAATCCAGACCAGAAAGAGTCAGGTGAACACACACTGCAGCAACAATGCCATCAGTTCTAAACCTGATTTGACTAGGTGGCCATCTTGGCCTACTGCACATATCCAGAAACAATACCTTGCCCCAACTCAGTGAGCCAGATACCTCAATGGTGTTGGTGGCATGAGTATCTTATCTTTTGTCTGGCACCTAACTCTTCAGTGGCTACACATGTAAGGCTACAGACATCCTTTACTCCTTTCATCATCATCAAGTACCAGGCCTGCTGGCATAGGTGATCATGTCTCTCCACAACTTTCGATCTCTACAGTTATTTAGCATTTCTGTTATTGACCTTCTGCCAAGCCATTTTCTTAAACTGCCTGGTATTTTTTCTCTTTGCTTCCCTCTATCTCTTCGTCCCTCAATTTTTCCAGTTGTTACAATATTTTCCAGTTGTTCTCTTCTCATTACATAGCCAAAAAATGATGATTGTTTCTTCCTAATATTGGAAATTAGCTCTCTTTTTGTTGTGGTGATTCATAATTGTACAAAGAAGTTACGACGGTGGTTTTCTGTTGCCTTCCATCGGTTTGTTTACGGTTGGCTCCGCTAGCCTTTGACTAAAGTCTCACCCACAAGGCAGTGGGGTTGTTTTACTTTGGGGTATCCTCCCTTAGCCTTTTACTCTCCTGATCTTACCTGCAGGGTAGCCACAGGTTGTACTGTTTACTGCATGCAGTAGCAGGTAAAAAAACCTGACAATATTTGTACTCCTTTAGAGCACTTAAAACTGGCATCAAGAGGGGGTTAGTGCAATGTTGGCACAGCCCTAGCTCCATATCTCTGTTCAGGCATAGACAACAAAAGGAAATGTTAGCATGGCAAGAAAACAAAGTAACATCTTTTATATCTACAGATGTTCTCTGATTGCTTGCCATAAGTCAAAGGTCTTGTGTACACACATGCACATAAACAAAAAAAGATATGAAGGAAGTAGTACTTGAGTATGATAAATGACAACATTAAGAGAAAACTCTAAGGCTAATCAAGTGAGAGTGTTTGAAGTCACCAGAAGTGCAGAAACTAGATCTATCTATCTTTCTTGATAACCCAAAAGAATATATGAGAAATTGAAGAACATTCACATTACTATTTGTGTATTGCATATTAACATAATGTTACTAATACTGGCAGCTTGTTATCACTGTGATATTACAATATTTGTTTGTTTGGTAGGTTGGAGCTGAATGGCCATCGGCGAAGATTAACATGGGAGGCTGCCCCACGAAGCATTCATGATGGGATCCAGTCGGCCATTGCAAGTAGTGATTGTCTTGTTTTTGACACTAACATTGCACAGCTCTTCGCAGACCATGGCAACCTTGGAATTAACGTTACTATAACTATCTGTGAGAGGTAGAAGAAAGGTCTTCAATGCTGAACATTTATTGCATTTATGCCAATACTCCTCTGGGATTCTGTGAGGTTGTATTGGACATGTAGTCACTAAATGCCTCACTGTTGTAAGCATTTTCTTTATACATTTACTTGCAGTCCTTCCTCATGGACATTAGTAAATTGTTCAAGATAAGGTTGTGCTTCAATGCTGAACTTATGTTATTACGAAGATTTTGTGAAAATGGTGGGGGAAAAAAATGAAGAAATTTACATTTTAAAAATCCATATTGAGTACAGAATTAGTACTAGCCAATTGACACAAGTTTTGTGTTTGGTGGATCAGTGTGGTACTTCAATGTTCGGATAGCTTTTCAGCAATTTGTTAATTAGTCATTGAATTCTACTCCACAATTTTATAGTTGGTACATTTATAATGTCTTGTTAGTGATTCAGTCAGTGCCAAGCTGTGGTCATGCGATTGTAGAACTAGCATACTTTTCATTACCTACTTGTTCTAGGTGGAGATATGAAAGAGAGACTCAAACTACTAAATTTTGTATATATCCATGCACTACCTTTTACTATATACTTAGCATGGATGTGTTATAATAAGGGAGAAGTGGGAACATTTAATCATTTCAGAAAGTAGAGATGTTTGGATGTATTATAAGAAGGGAGAAGAGGGGACATTTAATCATCTTAGAAAGTAGAGATGTTTGGATGTATTATAAGAAGTGGGGACATTTAATCATCTAAAAAAATACAGATGTATTATGAGAAGTGGGAACATTTAATCATCTCAGAAATTAGAGATGTTTTGATGTATTATAAGAAGGGAGAAGTGGGAGCATTTAATTATCTCAGAAATTAGAGATGTTTTGATGTATTATAAGAAGGGAGAAGTGGGAACACTTAATCATCTCAGAAAAAATGGAGGTAGGAAGAAGAAGAGAAGAAACAAGTATGGAGTATCTTGAAAGATTTTCCATAAGGCACAAAGAGTTAATTTTTCATGTAGAACATCTAGATTTGAATTGTGCTCACAAAAAAAATGAGATGGGCATGTGGACTTTGGTAGCATCTGGGAAGAGAAAAACTGGACACCGTACACTCAACTCTTCAACAGCAGTAATGCTAAAACCACCCTACAAGAGTTTGTATCCAACCTGGGCAGGAGAGCACTTAATGGCATAGTTACCTGTGATATGGTTGCAATGATCAAAGGATGATAGACATTAGACAAACCTTGGACAGAGAGAACAGAAGAAGTGTAATTAATTGCACATGCCATACTGCACAACAATAACTGAATTGGTAAAAATCAGTGATTTTTTTTTTTTTCAGAAGAATACCTATTCACATTGTGGTTATTTCAATAAAACAATAAAGGTGTTTCTGTCATATAAAATGTTATAGATGTGTTGAGTGTTTTTGTCTCAACAGCACAATAACCCACTCATATGTAAATTTTCTTTCTTTCTTTCTTTCTTTTTTTTTTTTGGCCTCCATTTGCCAGCTTTTCACTTCTGGCGAAGTCCCTATATACTAGGAACTGAAATTTGCATGTTGCTCTATTTTCCCCTGGCAGCTGTGTGCACAGGGGTCCCTCGTCATACAGGTAAATAACTTCGACTTTGAAGTTACTCATATTTTTTCCGTCGATGAGTAATTGACGTTTCTAGTCGGGCTTCGCTGCTGAGACGAGGGGTTGTTGCCGCAGAGAGAAATCACAAATTAAAAATCCCAACTGGTCTAGCGGGGACTTGAACTCACAACCTCTCTGTCTTTAGACCGGTGTCTTGCCTCGAGACCAACCAGTCGCCCACTCATTTGTAAATGAGGTGATCCATTTACAGCTGGGTTGATTAGAGCCAACCTGTTTAGATATGAAGCCTGTACATTGTCCACTACTTCATTACCTCACTTGTTCTATATGACAGGTTAAGATGTTCATTTGCAGCTATGTTCTTTATATTAAAAGATTTGTCAATTAAATTTTTTAAAGATAAATTATAGTTCCTCAAATGGCAAAATGAATGCTATTGATGAAATGATTCACAAAGTCCACAGTAGAAATGGTAGCCCATATTAAAAAAAAAAGCTGAAAATTAAAGAAAGACATTTTTAAATTTGTAACACCATCATGGTGATTTATACTTTAGTGTTTTGTTGTTCAATATCTCTGTTGAGAAATATTACATTTCTCTCAGGTTTTGCCTTCTGTGATCTTTGACTTTTCCAACCTGCCTGCAAAGCAGGTTTCTGTGTATTTTAGACATATTTACAATCCTTTTTTTTTTTTTAGTGATTAATTTTTGTTATACAACTAGACTGGCAAAGATCACAACTTTGAAGGTAAACTTGTGGTTCTCTCTGCTTCCCTATAGTTTGTCCCGCAGGCCTACTTCTGCAGACCAAACTTGCTTTCTCCAGTTGTTAAGGACAGTGCAGTTCTGTTGCACATGCTCAGGAATTTGTTTGGGTGCTACACAGTCTCTGATAGCAGGATTTGTTAGGCTCATGGACCAAGGACAACATGGCAGTTTACAGTAGCAACAACATGAGTGAGAACAGCATGAGTTAGTTTAGATCACTTTGCAAAGGATGGTCACAAAACATGCAAAATGGATAAAGATGCCACATAGAGTGTAGAACATTGACTGCTGTGTTGATCCATGCCCAGGGAGTTCGTTCATCCTTTTGTGTTCACCCAATGACGAAACGATCAGACTTCTTCGTCATCTGCTCTTAAAAGGGGCGTTAAGTGGGCGTGTCTGCTTTGTGTTGTGGTTTGCAGTATAACTGATATTTGCGCCTTTCGGCCAAACACATCCGACTTCAGCATGACATTTTTGAGTATCAGGTTGTCATCCCTCTTCGATCCCTACTTGCTTAGCTAGACTAGACAGGCTAGTCTGTTTCTGGAGGCACCACGGAGATGTGGAGCAAGGTCTGGGTGGTTCTGTTTTCACCGATTCTGGCGCAAGCCATAAGCTATGGGTCACTAACAACTTCCAACTCTGCTGCTGTGAGGTGTCTTTGCCTCCGCCCAGGGTGTAAAATAAGCCATAAAATCATACATGCATATTTTATATATGTATAAAATACATATATATTAGTATAATGATGTCTGTACATGCATGCTTTGACTACACTTGATTAACAGAAAATATTTAAAACCGTTACTATTGTACTATTGAATGTAAACTCATGTAAATGATGAATCACAGAAATGTAACAACTCTTGAAATAATGAAAGATAATTTACCTCATAAAAATGTGTATATTTCATTGTTTATTACAACTTCATTATTTTCAGCCAAGTCAAATTCTTACATTTTATCTTTGTAATCTTAGTTTAAGATACTAGTAGTATCAAGTTTGCCTCTTCTTTTCTAGTGTGTCTGATTGAATCTTGACCCATATTTTCTTAACAAAAGTGTCAATAAAATTAATAAAACCTAATGAATAAGTAAATAGCCTTTCCCTTACCTCTCCCATCACAAAATCCAGGAGTCTTCAAAATTCATTATTACTGTCAGTGTTCCTAGTTTTGCTGCCCAATAATCTTTGGTTAAATACAGTCATTCCTTGACTTACCATAGGGTTATGTTCCAAATAAGTCATTGGAACCAAAAAAATATAATAAATTGAAAATTTACACGTCGATATAATGGACGTGTTTTGTTTGTTTTACCTCTGCTCATTTCTAAGTAATATGGTCTGCTTTATGCTAATGTCATCTTTCTTTCCTTATAATGGCTCTGGCTAAACCACAAAACCACTGATCAGGATCAAACCAGACCTCTTGCCCCCAGACTTCAAAAGTGTGTGCTTTACCACAGCTCCTCCTACATTTGAAAATGGGATTATCAAATTAAGGAAGAAAATTGCCTTAATCAGAAACAGGGTAAATTATAAAGATTATTCATTTACATGTACTAGTTTAGTTTAGTGTACTAGTTTAGTTTAGTGGACAGATCATCTTTATTGTACAATGAACAATTTCATAGTGCTCAACATGTTCCTCTGTATGAACATGCCTGCCACACAATAGCAAGAGCACAGAATTCAAACTCTGTGACACTGGCAAAGACTTGACCTCAACTTCCTTAGTTGTCTCTTACGACATGTGTGGCTCTATTCATTTCTCCCCTCAATGTGATCAGGGCCCAGTAACCATGTAGATGACAAGGACAAATGGAGCTGAAAAATTTGTTAATAACATTTTTTACGCTAAAAATTCTTACGAGAAACATACCTAAAAATGTTCAAATGACACACAGCCATAAGAGCTTAGGAAACACCAGAATGTTTAAAAGAATCTGGATAAATGTGACTGTGGTACTGGTAAAATGATTGCTGAAATACTGTTTCAGAAGTTTCTAGTCTATGAAAAAGCAGAAAGTGCTGATGTCATCACTAGTTTAATTTTCATGAGAAATTGTGTGAATATGTAACTAACTTTGGACTCAACATTGCTGTCTTTAAATTTATTTTGATTGACATCTGAAAATGTACAAACAATAATTACCTTGTTGAATAAATACTATTCACAATTTATAAGTGCATTTATTCTAGTTCAATTCATTTTGTTCTTATTTGACATTTGCATGGACTTATTAAGTACAGAGAATATGTCTTTGTTTAATATTGATGTAATGTATTTATTGCTTTTTATTGAAGATAAATGGATAATGAGTAAAGATATGTAACCTACAGAGTTATTCTTACTGATTTCTGACTAAAGTTATTGTGAGCTCTTTTTTATAAAAATTACCAACTTTGTTCGTTCCTATGAAAGCCATACTCATTATATCATTTGTTTCATCCTACAATATCATTCCTTCAGCCAACTTTACAGCAGCACCACATATTTGTATACCTATCCTTAGATTATGAGACCTCGCTCTTTTATCTAACTCCACAATGCTTATCAAGTTTATACAAAGATTAGATCAAGTATGTAACTTATGTTACTGGAAGTTTATACAAAGATTAGATCAAGTGTGTAACTTGTGTTACTGGAAGTTTATACAAAGATTAGAACAAGCGTGTATCTTGTGTTACTGGAAGTTTATACAAAGATTAGAACAAGTGTGTAACTTGTGTTACTGGAAGTTTATACAAAGATTAGAACAAGTATGTAACTTGTGTTGCTGGAAGTTCATACAAAGATTAGAACAAGTGTGTAACTTGTGTTAATGGAAGTTTATACAAAGATTAGAACAAGTATGTAACTTGTGTTGCTGGAAGTTCATACAAAGATTAGAACAAGTGTGTAACTTGTGTTAATGGAAGTTTATACAAAGATTAGAACAAGTATGTAACTTGTGTTACTGGAAGTTTATACAAAGATTAGAACAAGTATGTAGCTTGTGTTACTGGAAGTTTATACAAAGATTAGAACAAGTGTCAACTTGTGTTACTTTTTCAAAACTATATATTGCTTTGTGTTTCTAAAAATATTGGTTCATGCTCAGATTCTACATTACAGCTGTACAGAATTGAGTACAAATTCAGATCAATGATGGGTAATGGAGGTAAAACAACAACCTCATAACAAGAAGGTCCACCACAGGTGGGGAGTTTTTCTCTTTGAATCTGTTGTCCATTGACAAATGACAATTCACAGACCTTAGAAATAGACTCAAAGTGTCCTTGTCAAATTAACCTTGTCAAATTATTGAACAGCTACCACCATTATTGTCCCATAAGGAAATAACTCTAGAGGCAAAACGGGCACTCTACAATACAATCTTCATCCTGTTGTTGTGCTAACAATGCCAGACCTGGACCCTAGATGGAAGAACAATAAGAAAAATAACATCTAGTGAGATTAAATGTGTTAGATGAATGACAGGAAACAGCCTGAGTGATAAGATCAGAAATGAAGAACTGAGGAAAAAAGCTAGAAATAACCCCCGCCATAGAATATATAAAGAAACAACAGATAAAATGGTTTGGAGATCACAACACAACGAGCCTTCAATAAGTGTTGCAAGAACACCAGACCCAAGGGCTGGCCACGAAAAAGATGGATTGATGTAATATTAGAAACACTAGGAAACATAACAGCTGCAGAGGCCAACAAACGAGCAAAAGACAACAAATTATATCTCCCCTCAATGCTAAATGGCAAATGAGGAAAAAAAGAAGAATCTGGTTTCTTCATGGTTTTACCGTTTCTCTGAGTGGTGAGATTTGATGTCTAGCCCTCTCTGAGTGGTGAGTTTTGTTGTCTAGCCCTCTCTGAGTGGTGAGTTTTGTTGTCTAGCCCTCTCTGAGCAGTGAGTTTTGTTGTCTAGCCCTCTCTGAGTGGTGAGATTTGATGTCTAGCCCTCTCTGAGTGGTGAGTTTTGTTGTCTAGCCCTCTCTGAGCGGTGAGTTTTGATGTCTAGCCTTCTCTGAGTGGTGAGTTTTGATGTCTAGCCCTCTCTGAGTGGTGAGTTTTGTTGTCTAGCCCTCTCTGAGTGGTGAGTTTTGTTGTCTAGCCTTCTCTGAGCGGTGAGTTTTGATGTCTAGCCTTCTCTGAGTGGTGAGTTTTGATGTCTAGCCCTCTCTGAGTGGCGAGTTTTGTTGACTAGCCCTCTCTGAATGGTGAGTTTTGATGCCTAGCCCTCTCTGGTGGTGAGTTTTGATGCCTAGCCCTCTCAGATAATGATTTTTAACTGCTAAAGTTTCTTTAATGTGTACAGAGTGCCCATGGGATATGTGTTTTCACCATTATCCAAAAGGGCTAGACATGGATCTCTCTACCCAGAAACTGGGGAAGGCTCATGAAGAAACTATGGATTTAAAGAGAAGAATTCCCACCCTCTCTGGTGGGATCTAAATCTGAAACCTTATGCTGGGGTCTGTGTCTTACCGCTAGAACACCCTGTTCCTCCTTTAAATAAACTATTGTCATCAAGTTGAATTTTTTTAAAAATGTTGTTTCTAATTAAAACTTGTCAAGGTATAAATCAAATTTAAGAACACAGTATAAAATTGCTCTTAATGAGACATAATTTATTTGGACATCTTTTTGTAATTGTTTTGAGCATGGTTCCACAATGAAAGAGTTATGACTTTTTTTCATGAGGCGACCAACATTTAACTCTTTCCGTATGGAGGCTTTTTATCAATGCAACGGAAGAGATTTCAGAGACAAAATTTGTCATGGTTTTAAGAATCAATCTACATATTGATATTTATCCAACATATTGCATATTGTATATACATTTTTAGATAATTGAACATGGTATTAGATTTCACCAATACCAAGGTGATACACAACATGTAAAAAGAGTACAGTTTGATGACAGTTCACACTAATAAAATTGAGAATGGTGCACTTTGCAGCAAAACGTACAGAGCCGAAATCGGTATGGTGCACAGTGCGTTGAAACATACAGAAAGAGTTAACATATGAATGATGAAAATAGCAAAAGCAGCATCAATTGTCAAAATTTCTTGCTTAAGCTTAATATGTATCTCATCATTAGCAGTTCCAGCTGGAAGTACAAGTTACTATTTCATGAGTGATGTACTTTAGATTTTTTTTTTTTTTTAATATATATGATTCTCTTGACATTATATAGGGTCATGAACCCAACATTTTTGAAAATGCTTTTACCACTAATTGCTTCCTCATCCAATATATAGCAATACATTTTCGAGCTCTGCTATGTGAACTTACTGCACACTACCACTTACGAACAACAATCATATTATGTAGGCATCCTCAGCCAAATGACTGAGATCAGCAGAAAAGCAGATGTGCCACAATATTTAGGCACCACACACTACATACATATTTCTTTTCATTTCTCACACAATGAATGTACTCCTGTTCAAATTTTGTTGTAATATTTTCATTGGTTTCAGAATTATTTAAGAAATGCTGGGTTCTGTAATGAGTGAAACATCCTTCTTCTGCTTGACGAAATGTTGAATTGCTTGCTGATATAGTACTTGTTGAAAACGAAATGTTGAATTGCTTGCTGATATAGTACTTGTTGAAAACGAAATGTTGAATTGCTTGCTGATATAGTATTTGTTGAAAATACTCTGTGTACACAATAGAATAAATTCTACACTAATATAGAGATAAGATGCAGAAAGAGCAAGAATAGTGAAAGGCTTTTGGGCAATATCCGACAGAGTCCTTTTAGTGAAATTGAATGCAAAGCCAATAAATATTAATCTCATACGAGTTTATACACCAACAGCAGACAGTCCAGATGAAACAGTTGATAAATTTTACAAGCTTAATATGGCACTTTGGCAGTGCAAACCCCATGAAAAAAACCATTTGATAAGATCAAACATCTCGCCCAGAATAAAGGTGGGTGGCAAAAAACACTACAAGCCTTATGAGATCCTTCCGCCACTGGGAGGGTCAAGAGTGCTTGTTGAGGACCCACTATATAAAGTGAGGCTTGTGAGCAAGGTAAATGAAATCTATTTGCATGGGTCTGGTCTCAATTAATATTCCTCAGGTAAAAAAAAGTTCAGTTTAAATGCGTCCAGTGGTTTGCCAACCAAATTGTAGGCATGGTTTTTTAGCAGGTTGTTGTTTTGTTTTGTTTTTTTGGGGGAAAAAAATCCTGTGAGAACAAGAAGTTATGTTTTTTTAGCATACCTACAGAAATCTAATACAAATGTCTTATTTCATCCACTATTTTAAACTATAAGGAATATTCAGCACCGCTATATTCATTATCATCTTCATAAAATGACATGTAAATAGATGTTGGCAGTTGTGCATTTCATGGATGTCATGAATTGGTTATATTGTCATTACATTGCCTAGCCTTTGTGGCCAGTTTGTGAAGGAGTTACTCTTTCAGCATTTCACTTATTATTTTATTTCATTGACCACATTATTTGTGTAATTTGCACAGTTGCTAAGTTTTTCTACATTTCTATTTATTACAATTTTTTTTTTTGCATCTTTACTTATTTGATTGAGTTTTTTTTTTAAATTTCCCTGTTTAAATTACAATTTCTTATTTTCTTTCTAATATTAGTGTCCTCATTTTTAAATGATCAACGGAACATTTTTATGGATTATGTGGTTGGTTGTCATTATTTCAGGCCACATGGCACAGAAAAATATCTCTGGTACCAGTTGTCTGATGACTGCCTCAAAACCCCCCCCCCCCCCCCCAATATTGCCACAGAAGTAAGATTACATAGTTTCTAATTTTCCATGAATTAATTTTCCAGGTTTCTTATTTGATATATTTAATTATTTATTCAAATTAATTAATTTTCTTGGTTTCTCAGTTTCTTTTGCTTATCATACTAGATTTCCTTTTTGTGCTATACTTTTTATATACTTGGTTTATAATTATCTTTTAGTGAATTAATTTAGAAGGTTTTAAATATCTCCTCTTTCATTTATGTTTTAAATGAAATTGATTTCTGTGCCTTATACCTTTGCAATTAACTGTTTGATTTGTTTGTATGAGCTTCCTTGTTCTATTGTTTTTTTCCTGGTCAGGTATAAATTGTACCTTGTTTAAGAGTCAATTTAATATGCTCCAATGTTATAATGAATTTGCTACTTGTAAATATAAGATTTCATTGTAAGTAGTTTATAGTAATAATTGATGCTATTGTCATGATGGCTTCTGTGCAGCAATTTGTTTCAAATAAGGAAACTTTTAGCCAAATGTACATGTTATATCAACTAATGCTTTCACAATTGTTAAATACTTACTTATGTTCATCCTTTTCAAATAAGAATCACCATTTTTCTAATCATGTGATAAGATCTGGGCAGTTTTAACATTTTGTGACAACTGGAAAAACTGAGACAGGAAAACAGGGAGGAAAGGTAAACACATTACCTACCAAGGGTTTTAACTCACTGTAGCACAGCTGTTTTTTTGTCATTTAAAGACAATTTTAAGTAGCATAGAGAAAATAAATTTAAAATGATCTAAAACACATGCTTTGTTTGGACAAGGAAGTTGGAAGTGAGGTTAAATAGAGAATTTCAAGGTTTTTGTGAAAATGTCAATAAATTAAAAGCAGCAAAGCTGGCTCCTGGAAGGCAGAAAAAGAATGATAAACAATAGAAATAGAAAGTTGTGGAGAGACATGATCGCCTATGCCAACAGGCATGGTGCCAATGATAACAATAATTCATACCATGAAGAGTAGTGGAGAACTACAGTTTTCTATCGTGGACCAAATGTGTCACAATTGTTAGCTTGTGCTGCTGCATGATTACTGTAATATTCTAGACCATCTTATTCTTGAACTTCCAAGATGCCGGATTGTCAATGCTAAGTGGATAGACTCTGTTTTCATGCAATGATCAAACTTTCTTATTTTTTTTTTTTTTTTTGTCTGTACAATGTTTGATGTCATTGTCTCTCATTTTGTTCTTTCAAGTGACATTCATAGTTTGTCTCAAGTATCTCATTTCACATGTTGTGATCTTTATTTCTTGTGCCTTAGATAAGAACCATGTTTGACATTGCTAAAATTGGTATAAGCTATTAATCATTTATGTAATAAAGTTCGGTAATATATGTGATGTAACATTGTTACGTGAACATATTTGTTTTCATTTTAAATTAATTTAGTTTAGTCACAGGTCATCTTCAGGGAGCCGCGATAGCTCAGTGGTTAGTGAACTGGACTGCAAAGGACAAGAGGTAGGGTTCGATCCCAACCGACAGCTTCCGGGTTCACCCAGCCTGAAATGGGTACATGATTTTTTTCTGGGAAAAGCGGCACAGGCGTAATACAGACCACATTACCCCAAAATCCATGTGCTGAAGGTCTGTAAAATTGATGGTCACTAACACCATATTCCCTATACGCCACTTGGCGTGATGCAGCTCTTTACTTTACTTACAGGTCATCCTCAATGGACATTAGATAAGTCATGAAGTGCTGAGATCTCTTCCGAAGTGTATCCCTCAATGTGTAGTGACTAACAACACCAGTGTTGTGTGTTAAGTATGTGTCTCATGCTCATTGAGTTATCAAGGAAACACTTGTGTTTAAGTCTGTGTCTCATGCTCATTGAGTTACCAAGGAAACACACTTGTGTTTAAGCCTGTGTCTCATGCTCGTTGAGTTATCAAGGAAACACTTGTGTTTAAGTCTGTGTCTCATGCTCATTGAGTTACCAAGGAAACACACGCGTATTTAAGTCTGTGTCGCATGCTCATTGAGTTACCAAGGAAACACTTGTGATAAGTCATGAAGTGCTGAGATCTCTTCCGAAGTGTATCCTCAATGTGTAGTGACTAACAACACCAGTGTTGTGTGTTGTCTGACAAGTCTTATTTAGATTCCTATTTTGACATAATAATATTAATACAGTCTGTTTATGGTTGCAGAGCTGATTCATGGTCATTTTTTTAAAGTTGGTTTATCATTCAGCATCCTTGAGGGAATTCAAATGTCATTATGGTCCATTGTCTGTTAGCACACTCATTAACTCTTATACCAGTATGTCCTCACGCGACTTCTGTCAGACTGCTCATTGAGTTACCAAGGAAACACACGCGTATTTAAGTCTGTGTCTCATGCTCATTGAGTTACCAAGGAAACACCTCGTATTTAAGTCTGTGTCTCATGCTCATTGAGTTATCAAGGAAACACACTTGTGTTTAAGTCTATGTCTCATGCTCATTGAGTTACCAAGGAAACACACTTGTGTTTAAGTATGTGTCTCATGCTCATTGAGTTATCAAGGAAACACTTGTGTTTAAGTCTGTGTCTCATGCTCATTGAGTTACCAAGGAAACACACTTGTGTTTAAGCCTGTGTCTCATGCTCGTTGAGTTATCAAGGAAACACTTGTGTTTAAGTCTGTGTCTCATGCTCATTGAGTTACCAAGGAAACACACGCGTATTTAAGTCTGTGTCGCATGCTCATTGAGTTACCAAGGAAACACACTAGATAAGTCATGAAGTGCTGAGATCTCTTCCGAAGTGTATCCCTCAATGTGTAGTGACTAACAACACCAGTGTTGTGTGTTGTCTGACAAGTCTTATTTAGATTCCTATTTTGACATAATAATATTAATACAGTCTGTTTATGGTTGCAGAGCTGATTCATGGTCATTTTTTAAAAGTTGGTTTATCATTCAGCATCCTTGAGGGCATTCAGAATGTCATTATGGTCCATTGTCTGTTAGCACACTCATTAACTCTTATACCAGTATGTCCTCACGCGACTTCTGTCAGACTAGACTTCCACAAATACTGTAACCACTGCCATCTATGCCTAGCCAGTTGTGTTCATCCTGAGCATGCTCATTGAGGTATCAAGGAAACACACTTGTGTTTAAATCTGTGTCTCATGCTCATTGAGTTATCAAGGAAGCACACTTGTGTTTAAGTCTGTGTCTCATGCTCATTGAGTTATCAAGGAAACACACTTGTATTTAAGTCTGTGTCTCATGCTCATTGAGTTATCAAGGAAACACACTTGTGTTTAAGCCTGTGTCTCATGCTCATTGAGTTATCAAGGAAACACTTGTGTTTAAATCTGTGTCTAATGCTCATTGAGTTACCAAGGAAACAGTTGTGTTTAAGTCTGTTTCTAATGCTCATTGAGTTACCAAGGAAACACACTTGTGTTTAAATATGTGTCTAATGCTATTGAGTTATCAAGGAAACACACTTGTATTTAAGTCTGTGTCTCATGCTCATTGAGTTACCAAGGAAACACACTTGTGTTTAAGTCTGTGTCTCATGCTCATTGAGTTATAAAGGAACACACTTGTGTTTAAGTCTGTGTCTCATGCTCATTGAGTTACCAAGGAAACACACTTGTGTTTAAGTCTGTGTCTCATGCTCATTGAGTTATCAAGGAAACACACTTGTGTTTAAGTCTGTGTCTCATGCTCCTTGAGTTATCAAGGAAACACACTTGTGTTTAAGTCTGTGTCTCATGCTCATTGAGTTACCAAGGAAACACACTTGTGTTTAAGTCTGTGTCTCATGCTCATTGAGTTATCAAGGAAACACACTTGTGTTTAAGTCTATGTCTCATGCTCATTGAGTTATCAAGGAAACACACATGTGTTTTAGTCTGTCTCATGCTCATTGAGTTACCAAGGAAACACACGCGTATTTAAGTCTGTGTCTCATGCTCATTGAGTTACCAAGGAAACACCTCGTATTTAAGTCTATGTCTCATGCTCATTGAGTTACCAAGGAAACACACTTGTGTTTAAGTCTGTGTCTCATGCTCATTGAGTTATCAAGGAAACACACTTGTGTTTAAGTCTGTGTCTCATGCTCATTGAGTTATCAAGGAAACACACTTGTGTTTAAGTCTGTGTCTCATGCTCATTGAGTTACCAAGGAAACACACGCGTATTTAAGTCTGTGTCTCATGCTCATTGAGTTACCAAGGAAACACCTCGTATTTAAGTCTGTGTCTCATGCTCATTGAGTTATCAAGGAAACACACTTGTGTTTAAGTCTATGTCTCATGCTCATTGAGTTACCAAGGAAACACACTTGTGTTTAAGTATGTGTCTCATGCTCATTGAGTTATCAAGGAAACACTTGTGTTTAAGTCTGTGTCTCATGCTCATTGAGTTACCAAGGAAACACACTTGTGTTTAAGTCTGTGTCTCATGCTCGTTGAGTTATCAAGGAAACACTTGTGTTTAAGTCTGTGTCTCATGCTCATTGAGTTACCAAGGAAACACACGCGTATTTAAGTCTGTGTCGCATGCTCATTGAGTTACCAAGGAAACACACTTGTGTTTAAGTCTATGTCTCATGCTCATTGAGTTAGCAAGGAAACACACTTGTGTTTAAGTCTGTGTCTCATGCTCATTGAGTTATCAAGGAAACACTTGTGTTTAAGTCTGTGTCTCATGCTCATTGAGTTATCAAGGAAACACACTTGTGTTTAAGTCTGTGTCTCATGCTCATTGAGTTATCAAGGAAACACTTGTGTTTAAGTCTGTGTCTCATGCTCATTGAGTTACCAAGGATACACACTTGTGTTTAAGTCTGTGTCTCATGCTCGTTGAGTTATCAAGGAACACTTGTGTTTAAGTCTGTGTCTCATGCTCATTGAGTTACCAAGGAAACACACGCGTATTTAAGTCTGTGTCGCATGCTCATTGAGTTAGCAAGGAAACACACTTGTGTTTAAGTCTGTGTCTCATGCTCATTGAGTTAGCAAGGAAACACTTGTGTTTAAGTCTGTGTCTCATGCTCATTGAGTTACCAAGGAAACACACTTGTGTTTAAGTCTGTGTCTCATGCTCATTGAGTTACCAAGGAAACACACGCGTATTTAAGTCTGTGTCTCATGCTCATTGAGTTACCAAGGAAACACCTCGTATTTAAGTCTATGTCTCATGCTCATTGAGTTACCAAGGAAACACACTTGTGTTTAAGTCTGTGTCTCATGCTCCCTGAGTTATCAAGGAAACACTTGTGTTTAAGTCTGTGTCTCATGCTCATTGAGTTACCAAGGAAACACCTCGTATTTAAGTCTATGTCTCATGCTCATTGAGTTACCAAGGAAACACACTTGTGTTTAAGTCTGTGTCTCATGCTCATTGAGTTATCAAGGAAACACACTTGTGTTTAAGTCTGTGTCTCATGCTCATTGAGTTATCAAGGAAACACACTTGTGTTTAAGTCTGTGTCGCATGCTCATTGAGTTACCAAGGAAACACACGCGTATTTAAGTCTGTGTCTCATGCTCATTGAGTTACCAAGGAAACACCTCGTATTTAAGTCTGTGTCTCATGCTCATTGAGTTATCAAGGAAACACACTTGTGTTTAAGTCTATGTCTCATGCTCATTGAGTTACCAAGGAAACACACTTGTGTTTAAGTATGTGTCTCATGCTCATTGAGTTATCAAGGAAACACTTGTGTTTAAGTCTGTGTCTCATGCTCATTGAGTTACCAAGGAAACACACTTGTGTTTAAGCCTGTGTCTCATGCTCGTTGAGTTATCAAGGAAACACTTGTGTTTAAGTCTGTGTCTCATGCTCATTGAGTTACCAAGGAAACACACGCGTATTTAAGTCTGTGTCGCATGCTCATTGAGTTACCAAGGAACACACTTGTGTTTAAGTCTATGTCTCATGCTCATTGAGTTAGCAAGGAAACACACTTGTGTTTAAGTCTGTGTCTCATGCTCATTGAGTTATCAAGGAAACACTTGTGTTTAAGTCTGTGTCTCATGCTCATTGAGTTATCAAGGAAACACACTTGTGTTTAAGTCTGTGTCTCATGCTCATTGAGTTATCAAGGAAACACTTGTGTTTAAGTCTGTGTCTCATGCTCATTGAGTTACCAAGGATACACACTTGTGTTTAAGTCTGTGTCTCATGCTCGTTGAGTTATCAAGGAAACACTTGTGTTTAAGTCTGTGTCTCATGCTCATTGAGTTACCAAGGAAACACACACGTATTTAAGTCTGTGTCGCATGCTCATTGAGTTAGCAAGGAAACCACTTGTGTTTAAGTCTGTGTCTCATGCTCATTGAGTTAGCAAGGAAACACTTGTGTTTAAGTCTGTGTCTCATGCTCATCGAGTTCCAAGGAAACACTTGTGTTTAAGTCTGTGTCTCATGCTCATTGAGTTACCAAGGAAACACACTTGTGTTTAAGTCTGTGTCTCATGCTCATTGAGTTACCAAGGAAACACACGCGTATTTAAGTCTGTGTCTCATGCTCATTGAGTTACCAAGGAAACACCTCGTATTTAAGTCTATGTCTCATGCTCATTGAGTTACCAAGGAAACACACTTGTGTTTAAGTCTGTGTCTCATGCTCCCTGAGTTATCAAGGAAACACTTGTGTTTAAGTCTGTGTCTCATGCTCATGAGTTACAAGGAAACACTCGTATTTAAGTCTATGTCTCATGCTCATTGAGTTACCAAGGAAACACACTTGTGTTTAAGTCTGTGTCTCATGCTCATTGAGTTATCAAGGAAACACACTTGTGTTTAAGTCTGTGTCTCATGCTCATTGAGTTATCAAGGAAACACACTTGTGTTTAAGTCTGTGTCTCATGCTCATTGAGTTACCAAGGAAACACACGCGTATTTAAGTCTGTGTCTCATGCTCATTGAGTTACCAAGGAAACACCTCGTATTTAAGTCTGTGTCTCATGCTCATTGAGTTATCAAGGAAACACACTTGTGTTTAAGTCTATGTCTCATGCTCATTGAGTTACCAAGGAAACACACTTGTGTTTAAGTATGTGTCTCATGCTCATTGAGTTATCAAGGAAACACTTGTGTTTAAGTCTGTGTCTCATGCTCATTGAGTTACCAAGGAAACACACTTGTGTTTAAGTCTGTGTCTCATGCTCGTTGAGTTATCAAGGAAACACTTGTGTTTAAGTCTGTGTCTCATGCTCATTGAGTTACCAAGGAAACACACGCGTATTTAAGTCTGTGTCGCATGCTCATTGAGTTACCAAGGAAACACACTTGTGTTAAGTCTATGTCTCATGCTCATTGAGTTAGCAAGGAAACACACTTGTGTTTAAGTCTGTGTCTCATGCTCATTGAGTTATCAAGGAAACACTTGTGTTTAAATCTGTGTCTAATGCTCATTGAGTTACCAAGGAAACAGTTGTGTTTAAGTCTGTTTCTAATGCTCATTGAGTTACCAAGGAAACACACTTGTGTTTAAATATGTGTCTAATGCTTATTGAGTTATCAAGGAAACACACTTGTATTTAAGTCTGTGTCTCATGCTCATTGAGTTACCAAGGAAACACACTTGTGTTTAAGTCTGTGTCTCATGCTCATTGAGTTATAAGGAAACACACTTGTGTTAAAGTCTGTGTCTCATGCTCATTGAGTTATCAAGGAAACATACATGTGTTTAAGTCTGTGTCTCATGCTCCTTGAGTTATCAAGGAAACACACTTGTGTTTAAGTCTGTGTCTCATGCTCATTGAGTTACCAAGGAAACACACTTGTGTTTAAGTCTGTGTCTCATGCTCATTGAGTTATCAAGGAAACACACTTGTGTTTAAGTCTGTGTCTCATGCTCCTTGAGTTATCAAGGAAACACACTTGTGTTTAAGTCTGTGTCTCATGCTCATTGAGTTACCAAGGAAACACACTTGTGTTTAAGTCTGTGTCTCATGCTCATTGAGTTATCAAGGAAACACACTTGTGTTTAAGTCTATGTCTCATGCTCATTGAGTTATCAAGGAAACACACATGTGTTTAAGTCTGTCTCATGCTCATTGAGTTACCAAGGAAACACACGCGTATTTAAGTCTGTGTCTCATGCTCATTGAGTTACCAAGGAAACACCTCGTATTTAAGTCTATGTCTCATGCTCATTGAGTTACCAAGGAAACACACTTGTGTTTAAGTCTGTGTCTCATGCTCATTGAGTTATCAAGGAAACACACTTGTGTTTAAGTCTGTGTCTCATGCTCATTGAGTTATCAAGGAAACACACTTGTGTTTAAGTCTGTGTCTCATGCTCATTGAGTTACCAAGGAAACACACGCGTATTTAAGTCTGTGTCTCATGCTCATTGAGTTACCAAGGAAACACCTCGTATTTAAGTCTGTGTCTCATGCTCATTGAGTTATCAAGGAACACACTTGTGTTTAAGTCTATGTCTCATGCTCATTGAGTTACCAAGGAAACACACTTGTGTTTAAGTATGTGTCTCATGCTCATTGAGTTATCAAGGAAACACTTGTGTTTAAGTCTGTGTCTCATGCTCATTGAGTTACCAAGGAAACACACTTGTGTTTAAGTCTGTGTCTCATGCTCGTTGAGTTATCAAGGAAACACTTGTGTTTAAGTCTGTGTCTCATGCTCATTGAGTTACCAAGGAAACACACGCGTATTTAAGTCTGTGTCGCATGCTCATTGAGTTACCAAGGAAACACACTTGTGTTTAAGTCTATGTCTCATGCTCATTGAGTTAGCAAGGAAACACACTTGTGTTTAAGTCTGTGTCTCATGCTCATTGAGTTATCAAGGAAACACTTGTTTTAAGTCTGTGTCTCATGCTCATTGAGTTATCAAGGAAACACACTTGTGTTTAAGTCTGTGTCTCATGCTCATTGAGTTATCAAGGAAACACTTGTGTTTAAGTCTGTGTCTCATGCTCATTGAGTTACCAAGGATACACACTTGTGTTTAAGTCTGTGTCTCATGCTCGTTGAGTTATCAAGGAAACACTTGTGTTTAAGTCTGTGTCTCATGCTCATTGAGTTACCAAGGAAACACACGCGTATTTAAGTCTGTGTCGCATGCTCATTGAGTTAGCAAGGAAACACACTTGTGTTTAAGTCTGTGTCTCATGCTCATTGAGTTAGCAAGGAAACACTTGTGTTTAAGTCTGTGTCTCATGCTCATTGAGTTACCAAGGAAACACTTGTGTTTAAGTCTGTGTCTCATGCTCATTGAGTTACCAAGGAAACACACGCGTATTTAAGTCTGTGTCTCATGCTCATTGAGTTACCAAGGAAACACCTCGTATTTAAGTCTATGTCTCATGCTCATTGAGTTACCAAGGAAACACACTTGTGTTTAAGTCTGTGTCTCATGCTCCCTGAGTTATCAAGGAAACACTTGTGTTTAAGTCTGTGTCTCATGCTCATTGAGTTACCAAGGAAACACCTCGTATTTAAGTCTATGTCTCATGCTCATTGAGTTACCAAGGAAACACACTTGTGTTTAAGTCTGTGTCTCATGCTCATTGAGTTATCAAGGAAACACACTTGTGTTTAAGTCTGTGTCTCATGCTCATTGAGTTATCAAGGAAACACACTTGTGTTTAAGTCTGTGTCGCATGCTCATTGAGTTACCAAGGAACACACGCGTATTTAAGTCTGTGTCTCATGCTCATTGAGTTACCAAGGAAACACCTCGTATTTAAGTCTGTGTCTCATGCTCATTGAGTTATCAAGGAAACACACTTGTGTTTAAGTCTATGTCTCATGCTCATTGAGTTACCAAGGAAACACACTTGTGTTTAAGTATGTGTCTCATGCTCATTGAGTTATCAAGGAAACACTTGTGTTTAAGTCTGTGTCTCATGCTCATTGAGTTACCAAGGAAACACACTTGTGTTTAAGCCTGTGTCTCATGCTCGTTGAGTTATCAAGGAAACACTTGTGTTTAAGTCTGTGTCTCATGCTCATTGAGTTACCAAGGAAACACACGCGTATTTAAGTCTGTGTCGCATGCTCATTGAGTTACCAAGGAAACACACTTGTGTTTAAGTCTATGTCTCATGCTCATTGAGTTAGCAAGGAAACACACTTGTGTTTAAGTCTGTGTCTCATGCTCATTGAGTTATCAAGGAAACACTTGTGTTTAAGTCTGTGTCTCATGCTCATTGAGTTATCAAGGAAACACACTTGTGTTTAAGTCTGTGTCTCATGCTCATTGAGTTATCAAGGAAACACTTGTGTTTAAGTCTGTGTCTCATGCTCATTGAGTTACCAAGGATACACACTTGTGTTTAAGTCTGTGTCTCATGCTCGTTGAGTTATCAAGGAAACACTTGTGTTTAAGTCTGTGTCTCATGCTCATTGAGTTACCAAGGAAACACACACGTATTTAAGTCTGTGTCGCATGCTCATTGAGTTAGCAAGGAAACACACTTGTGTTTAAGTCTGTGTCTCATGCTCATTGAGTTAGCAAGGAAACACTTGTGTTTAAGTCTGTGTCTCATGCTCATCGAGTTCCAAGGAAACACTTGTGTTTAAGTCTGTGTCTCATGCTCATTGAGTTACCAAGGAAACACACTTGTGTTTAAGTCTGTGTCTCATGCTCATTGAGTTACCAAGGAAACACACGCGTATTTAAGTCTGTGTCTCATGCTCATTGAGTTACCAAGGAAACACCTCGTATTTAAGTCTATGTCTCATGCTCATTGAGTTACCAAGGAAAAACACCTTGTGTTTAAGTCTGTGTCTCATGCTCCCTGAGTTATCAAGGAAACACTTGTGTTTAAGTCTGTGTCTCATGCTCATTGAGTTACCAAGGAAACACCTCGTATTTAAGTCTATGTCTCATGCTCATTGAGTTACCAAGGAAACACACTTGTGTTTAAGTCTGTGTCTCATGCTCATTGAGTTATCAAGGAAACACACTTGTGTTTAAGTCTGTGTCTCATGCTCATTGAGTTATCAAGGAAACACACTTGTGTTTAAGTCTGTGTCTCATGCTCATTGAGTTACCAAGGAAACACACGCGTATTTAAGTCTGTGTCTCATGCTCATTGAGTTACCAAGGAAACACCTCGTATTTAAGTCTGTGTCTCATGCTCATTGAGTTATCAAGGAAACACACTTGTGTTTAAGTCTATGTCTCATGCTCATTGAGTTACCAAGGAAACACACTTGTGTTTAAGTATGTGTCTCATGCTCATTGAGTTATCAAGGAAACACTTGTGTTTAAGTCTGTGTCTCATGCTCATTGAGTTACCAAGGAAACACACTTGTGTTTAAGTCTGTGTCTCATGCTCGTTGAGTTATCAAGGAACACTTGTGTTTAAGTCTGTGTCTCATGCTCATTGAGTTACCAAGGAAACACACGCGTATTTAAGTCTGTGTCGCATGCTCATTGAGTTACCAAGGAAACACACTTGTGTTTAAGTCTATGTCTCATGCTCATTGAGTTAGCAAGGAAACACACTTGTGTTTAAGTCTGTGTCTCATGCTCATTGAGTTATCAAGGAAACACTTGTGTTTAAATCTGTGTCTAATGCTCATTGAGTTACCAAGGAAACAGTTGTGTTTAAGTCTGTTTCTAATGCTCATTGAGTTACCAAGGAAACACACTTGTGTTTAAATATGTGTCTAATGCTTATTGAGTTATCAAGGAAACACACTTGTGTTTAAGTCTGTGTCTCATGCTCATTGAGTTACCAAGGAAACACACTTGTGTTTAAGTCTGTGTCTCATGCTCATTGAGTTATAAAGGAAACACACTTGTGTTAAAGTCTGTGTCTCATGCTCATTGAGTTATCAAGGAAACATACATGTGTTTAAGTCTGTGTCTCATGCTCCTTGAGTTATCAAGGAAACACACTTGTGTTTAAGTCTGTGTCTCATGCTCATTGAGTTACCAAGGAAACACACTTGTGTTTAAGTCTGTGTCTCATGCTCATTGAGTTATCAAGGAAACACACTTGTGTTTAAGTCTGTGTCTCATGCTCCTTGAGTTATCAAGGATACACACTTGTGTTAAGTCTGTGTCTCATGCTCATTGAGTTACCAAGGAAACACACTTGTGTTTAAGTCTGTGTCTCATGCTCATTGAGTTATAAGGAAACACACTTGTGTTAAAGTCTGTGTCTCATGCTCATTGAGTTATCAAGGAAACATACATGTGTTTAAGTCTGTGTGTCATGCTCATTGAGTTACCAAGGAAACACACTTGTGTTTAAGTCTGTGTCTCATGCTCATTGAGTTATCAAGGAAACACACTTGTGTTTAAGTCTGTGTCTCATGCTCATTGAGTTATCAAGGAAACACACATGTGTTTAAGTCTGTCTCATGCTCATTGAGTTGTCAAGGAAACACACTTGTGTTTAAGTCTGTGTCTCATGCTCATTGAGTTATCAAGGAAACACACTTGTGTTTAAGTCTGTGTCTCATGCTCATTGAGTTATCAAGGAAACACACTTGTGTTTAAGTCTGTGTCTCATGCTCATTGAGTTACCAAGGAAACACACGCGTATTTAAGTCTGTGTCTCATGCTCATTGAGTTACCAAGGAAACACCTCGTATTTAAGTCTATGTCTCATGCTCATTGAGTTACCAAGGAAACACACTTGTGTTTAAGTCTGTGTCTCATGCTCCCTGAGTTATCAAGGAACACTTGTGTTTAAGTCTGTGTCTCATGCTCATTGAGTTACCAAGGAAACACCTCGTATTTAAGTCTATGTCTCATGCTCATTGAGTTACCAAGGAAACACACTTGTGTTTAAGTCTGTGTCTCATGCTCATTGAGTTATCAAGGAAACACACTTGTGTTTAAGTCTGTGTCTCATGGTCATTGAGTTATCAAGGAAACACACTTGTGTTTAAGTCTGTGTCTCATGCTCATTGAGTTACCAAGGAAACACATGCGTATTTAAGTCTGTGTCTCATGCTCATTGAGTTACCAAGGAAACACCTCGTATTTAAGTCTGTGTCTCATGCTCATTGAGTTATCAAGGAAACACACTTGTGTTTAAGTCTATGTCTCATGCTCATTGAGTTACCAAGGAAACACACTTGTTTTTAAGTATGTGTCTCATGCTCATTGAGTTATCAAGGAAACACTTGTGTTTAAGTCTGTGTCTCATGCTCATTGAGTTACCAAGGAAACACACTTGTGTTTAAGTCTGTGTCTCATGCTCGTTGAGTTATCAAGGAAACACTTGTGTTTAAGTCTGTGTCTCATGCTCATTGAGTTACCAAGGAAACACACGCGTATTTAAGTCTGTGTCGCATGCTCATTGAGTTACCAAGGAAACACACTTGTGTTTAAGTCTATGTCTCATGCTCATTGAGTTAGCAAGGAAACACACTTGTGTTTAAGTCTGTGTCTCATGCTCATTGAGTTATCAAGGAAACACTTGTGTTTAAGTCTGTGTCTCATGCTCATTGAGTTATCAAGGAAACACACTTGTGTTTAAGTCTGTGTCTCATGCTCATTGAGTTATCAAGGAAACACTTGTGTTTAAGTCTGTGTCTCATGCTCATTGAGTTACCAAGGATACACACTTGTGTTTAAGTCTGTGTCTCATGCTCGTTGAGTTATCAAGGAAACACTTGTGTTTAAGTCTGTGTCTCATGCTCATTGAGTTACCAAGGAAACACACGCGTATTTAAGTCTGTGTCGCATGCTCATTGAGTTAGCAAGGAAACACACTTGTGTTTAAGTCTGTGTCTCATGCTCATTGAGTTAGCAAGGAAACACTTGTGTTTAAGTCTGTGTCTCATGCTCATTGAGTTAGCCAAGGAAACACACTTGTGTTTAAGTCTGTGTCTCATGCTCATTGAGTTACCAAGGAAACACACGCGTATTTAAGTCTGTGTCTCATGCTCATTGAGTTACCAAGGAAACACCTCGTATTTAAGTCTAGGTCTCATGCTCATTGAGTTACCAAGGAAACACACTTGTGTTTAAGTCTGTGTCTCATGCTCCTGAGTTATCAAGGAAACACTTGTGTTTAAGTCTGTGTCTCATGCTCATTGAGTTACCAAGGAACACACGCGTATTTAAGTCTATGTCTCATGCTCATTGAGTTACCAAGGAAACACACTTGTGTTTAAGTATGTGTCTCATGCTCATTGAGTTATCAAGGAAACACACTTGTGTTTAAGTCTGTGTCTCATGCTCATTGAGTTATCAAGGAAACACACTTGTGTTTAAGTCTGTGTCGCATGCTCATTGAGTTACCAAGGTAACACACGCGTATTTAAGTCTGTGTCTCATGCTCATTGAGTTACCAAGGAAACACCTCGTATTTAAGTCTGTGTCTCATGCTCATTGAGTTATCAAGGAAACACACTTGTGTTTAAGTCTATGTCTCATGCTCATTGAGTTACCAAGGAAACACACTTGTGTTTAAGTATGTGTCATGCTCATTGAGTTATCAAGGAAACACTTGTGTTTAAGTCTGTGTCTCATGCTCATTGAGTTACCAAGGAAACACACTTGTGTTTAAGCCTGTTTCTCATGCTCGTTGAGTTATCAAGGAAACACTTGTGTTTAAGTCTGTGTCTCATGCTCATTGAGTTACCAAGGAAACACACGCGTATTTAAGTCTGTGTCGCATGCTCATTGAGTTACCAAGGAAACACACTTGTGTTTAAGTCTATGTCTCATGCTCATTGAGTTAGCAAGGAAACACACTTGTGTTTAAGTCTGTGTCTCATGCTCATTGAGTTATCAAGGAAACACTTGTGTTTAAGTCTGTGTCTCATGCTCATTGAGTTATCAAGGAAACACACTTGTGTTTAAGTCTGTGTCTCATGCTCATTGAGTTATCAAGGAAACACTTGTGTTTAAGTCTGTGTCTCATGCTCATTGAGTTACCAAGGATACACACTTGTGTTTAAGTCTGTGTCTCATGCTCGTTGAGTTATCAAGGAAACACTTGTGTTTAAGTCTGTGTCTCATGCTCATTGAGTTACCAAGGAAACACACGCGTATTTAAGTCTGTGTCGCATGCTCATTGAGTTAGCAAGGAAACACACTTGTGTTTAAGTCTGTGTCTCATGCTCATTGAGTTAGCAAGGAAACACTTGTGTTTAAGTCTGTGTCTCATGCTCATTGAGTTAGCAAGGAAACACTTGTGTTTAAGTCTGTGTCTCATGCTCATTGAGTTACCAAGGAAACACACTTGTGTTTAAGTCTGTGTCTCATGCTCATTGAGTTACCAAGGAAACACACGCGTATTTAAGTCTGTGTCTCATGCTCATTGAGTTACCAAGGAAACACCTTGTATTTAAGTCTATGTCTCATGCTCATTGAGTTACCAAGGAAACACACTTGTGTTTAAGTCTGTGTCTCATGCTCCCTGAGTTATCAAGGAAACACTTGTGTTTAAGTCTGTGTCTCATGCTCATTGAGTTACCAAGGAAACACCTCGTATTTAAGTCTATGTCTCATGCTCATTGAGTTACCAAGGAACACACTTGTGTTTAAGTCTGTGTCTCATGCTCATTGAGTTATCAAGGAAACACACTTGTGTTTAAGTCTGTGTCTCATGCTCATTGAGTTATCAAGGAAACACACTTGTGTTTAAGTCTGTGTCTCATGCTCATTGAGTTACCAAGGAAACACACGCGTATTTAAGTCTGTGTCTCATGCTCATTGAGTTACCAAGGAAACACCTCGTATTTAAGTCTGTGTCTCATGCTCATTGAGTTATCAAGGAAACACACTTGTGTTTAAGTCTATGTCTCATGCTCATTGAGTTACCAAGGAAACACACTTGTGTTTAAGTATGTGTCTCATGCTCATTGAGTTATCAAGGAAACACTTGTGTTTAAGTCTGTGTCTCATGCTCATTGAGTTACCAAGGAAACACACTTGTGTTTAAGTCTGTGTCTCATGCTCGTTGAGTTATCAAGGAAACACTTGTGTTTAAGTCTGTGTCTCATGCTCATTGAGTTACCAAGGAAACACACGCGTATTTAAGTCTGTGTCGCATGCTCATTGAGTTACCAAGGAAACACACTTGTGTTTAAGTCTATGTCTCATGCTCATTGAGTTAGCAAGGAAACACACTTGTGTTTAAGTCTGTGTCTCATGCTCATTGAGTTATCAAGGAAACACTTGTGTTTAAGTCTGTGTCTCATGCTCATTGAGTTATCAAGGAAACACACTTGTGTTTAAGTCTGTGTCTCATGCTCATTGAGTTATCAAGGAAACACTTGTGTTTAAGTCTGTGTCTCATGCTCATTGAGTTACCAAGGATACACACTTGTGTTTAAGTCTGTGTCTCATGCTCGTTGAGTTATCAAGGAAACACTTGTGTTTAGTCTGTGTCTCATGCTCATTGAGTACCAAGGAAACACACGCGTATTTAGTCTGTGTCGCATGCTCATTGAGTTAGCAAGGAAACACACTTGTGTTTAAGTCTGTGTCTCATGCTCATTGAGTTAGCAAGGAAACACTTGTGTTTAAGTCTGTGTCTCATGCTCGTTGAGTTATCAAGGAAACACTTGTGTTTAAGTCTGTGTCTCATGCTCATTGAGTTACCAAGGAAACACACGCGTATTTAAGTCTGTGTCTCATGCTCATTGAGTTACCAAGGAAACACACTTGTGTTTTAAGTCTATGTCTCATGCTCATTGAGTTAGCAAGGAAACACACTTGTGTTTAAGTCTGTGTCTCATGCTCATTGAGTTATCAAGGAAACACTTGTGTTTAAATCTGTGTCTAATGCTCATTGAGTTACCAAGGAAACAGTTGTGTTTAAGTCTGTTTCTAATGCTCATTGAGTTACCAAGGAAACACACTTGTGTTTAAATATGTGTCTAATGCTATTGAGTTATCAAGGAAACACACTGTATTTAAGTCTGTGTCTCATGCTCATTGAGTTACCAAGGAAACACACTTGTGTTTAAGTCTGTGTCTCATGCTCATTGAGTTATAAGGAAACACACTTGTGTTTAAGTCTGTGTCTCATGCTCATTGAGTTATCAAGGAAACATACATGTGTTTAGTCTGTGTCTCATGCTCCTTGAGTTATCAAGGAAACACACTTGTGTTTAAGTCTGTGTCTCATGCTCATTGAGTTACCAGGAAACACACTTGTGTTTAAGTCTGTGTCTCATGCTCATTGAGTTATCAAGGAAACACACTTGTGTTTAAGTCTGTGTCTCATGCTCCTTGAGTTATCAAGGAAACACACTTGTGTTTAAGTCTGTGTCTCATGCTCATTGAGTTACCAAGGAAACACACTTGTGTTTAAGTCTGTGTCTCATGCTCATTGAGTTATGAAGGAAACACACTTGTGTTAAAGTCTGTGTCTCATGCTCATTGAGTTATCAAGGAAACATACATGTGTTTAAGTCTGTGTCTCATGCTCATTGAGTTACCAAGGAAACACACTTGTGTTTAAGTCTGTGTCTCATGCTCATTGAGTTATCAAGGAAAACACTTGTGTTTAAGTCTGTGTCTCATGCTCATTGAGTTATCAAGGAAACACACTTGTGTTTAAGTCTGTCTCATGCTCATTGAGTTATCAAGGAAACACACTTGTGTTTAAGTCTGTGTCTCATGCTCATTGAGTTATCAAGGAAACACACTTGTGTTTAAGTCTGTGTCTCATGCTCATTGAGTTATCAAGGAAACACACTTGTGTTTAAGTCTGTGTCTCATGCTCATTGAGTTCCAAGGAAACACACGCGTATTTAAGTCTGTGTCTCATGCTCATTGAGTTACCAAGGAAACACCTCGTATTTAAGTCTGTGTCTCATGCTCATTGAGTTACCAAGGAAACACACTTGTGTTTAAGTCTGTGTCTCATGCTCATTGAGTTATCAAGGAAACACTTGTGTTTAAGTCTGTGTCTCATGCTCATTGAGTTACCAAGGAAACACCTCGTATTTAAGTCTATGTCTCATGCTCATGTGAGTTACAAGGAAACACACTTGTGTTTAAGTCTGTGTCTCATGCTCATTGAGTTATCAAGGAAACACACTTGTGTTTAAGTCTGTGTCTCATGCTCATTGAGTTATCAAGGAAACACACTTGTGTTTAAGTCTGTGTCTCATGCTCATTGAGTTACCAAGGAAACACACGCGTATTTAAGTCTGTGTCTCATGCTCATTGAGTTACCAAGGAAACTCCTCGTATTTAAGTCTGTGTCTCATGCTCATTGAGTTATCAAGGAACACACTTGTGTTTAAGTCTATGTCTCATGTCATTGAGTTACCAAGGAAACACACTTGTGTTTAAGTATGTGTCTCATGCTCATTGAGTTATCAAGGAAACACTTGTGTTTAAGTCTGTGTCCTCATGCTCATTGAGTTACCAAGGAAACACACTTGTGTTTAAGTCTGTGTCTCATGCTCGTTGAGTTATCAAGGAAACACTTGTGTTTAAGTCTGTGTCTCATGCTCACTGAGTTACCAAGGAAACACACGCGTATTTAAGTCTGTGTCGCATGCTCATTGAGTTACCAAGGAAACACACTTGTGTTTAAGTCTATGTCTCATGCTCATTGAGTTAGCAAGGAAACACACTTGTGTTTAAGTCTGTGTCTCATGCTCATTGAGTTATCAAGGAAACACTTGTGTTTAAGTCTGTGTCTCATGCTCATTGAGTTATCAAGGAAACACACTTGTGTTTAAGTCTGTGTCTCATGCTCATTGAGTTATCAAGGAAACACTTGTGTTTAAGTCTGTGTCTCATGCTCATTGAGTTACCAAGGATACACACTTGTGTTTAAGTCTGTGTCTCATGCTCGTTGAGTTATCAAGGAAACACTTGTGTTTAAGTCTGTGTCTCATGCTCATTGAGTTACCAAGGAAACACACGCGTATTTAAGTCTGTGTCTCATGCTCATTGAGTTAGCAAGGAAACACACTTGTGTTTAAGTCTGTGTCTCATGCTCATTGAGTTAGCAAGGAAACACTTGTGTTTAAGTCTGTGTCTCATGCTCATTGAGTTACCAAGGAAACACACTTGTGTTTAAGTCTGTGTCTCATGCTCATTGAGTTAGCAAGGAAAACAACGCGTGTTTAAGTCTGTGTCTCATGCTCATTGAGTTACCAAGGAAACACCTCGTATTTAAGTCTATGTCTCATGCTCATTGAGTTACCAAGGAAACACACTTGTGTTTAAGTCTGTGTCTCATGCTCCCTGAGTTATCAAGGAAACACTTGTGTTTAAGTCTGTGTCTCATGCTCATTGAGTTACCAAGGAAACACCTCGTATTTAAGTCTATGTCTCATGCTCATTGAGTTACCAAGGAAACACACTTGTGTTTAAGTCTGTGTCTCATGCTCATTGAGTTATCAAGGAAACACACTTGTGTTTAAGTCTGTGTCTCATGCTCATTGAGTTATCAAGGAACACACTTGTGTTTAAGTCTGTGTCGCATGCTCATTGAGTTACCAAGGTAACACACGCGTATTTAAGTCTGTGTCTCATGCTCATTGAGTTACCAAGGAAACACCTCGTATTTAAGTCTGTGTCTCATGCTCATTGAGTTATCAAGGAAACACACTTGTGTTTAAGTCTATGTCTCATGCTCATTGAGTTACCAAGGAAACACACTTGTGTTTAAGTATGTGTCTCATGCTCATTGAGTTATCAAGGAAACACTTGTGTTTAAGTCTGTGTCTCATGCTCATTGAGTTACCAAGGAAACACACTTGTGTTTAAGCCTGTGTCTCATGCTCGTTGAGTTATCAAGGAAACACTTGTGTTTAAGTCTGTGTCTCATGCTCATTGAGTTACCAAGGAAACACACGCGTATTTAAGTCTGTGTCGCATGCTCATTGAGTTACCAAGGAAACACACTTGTGTTTAAGTCTGTGTCTCATGCTCATTGAGTTAGCAAGGAAACACTTGTGTTTAAGTCTGTGTCTCATGCTCATTGAGTTATCAAGGAAACACTTGTGTTTAAGTCTGTGTCTCATGCTCATTGAGTTATCAGGAAACACACTTGTGTTTAAGTCTGTGTCTCATGCTCATTGAGTTATCAAGGAAACACTTGTGTTTAAGTCTGTGTCTCATGCTCTTGAGTTACCAAGGATACACACTTGTGTTTAAGTCTGTGTCTCATGCTCGTTGAGTTATCAAGGAAACACTTGTGTTTAAGTCTGTGTCTCATGCTCATTGAGTTACCAAGGAAACACACGCGTATTTAAGTCTGTGTCGCATGCTCATTGAGTTAGCAAGGAAACACACTTGTGTTTAAGTCTGTGTCTCATGCTCATTGAGTTAGCCGGAAACACTTGTGTTTAAGTCTGTGTCTCATGCTCATTGAGTTATCAAGGAAACACTTGTGTTTAAGTCTGTGTCCATGCTCATTGAGTTACCAAGGAAACACACTTGTGTTTAAGTCTGTGTCTCATGCTCATTGAGTTCCAAGGAAACACCGCGTATTTAAGTCTGTGTCTCATGCTCATTGAGTTACCAAGGAAACACCTCGTATTTAAGTCTATGTCTCATGCTCATTGAGTTACCAAGGAAACACACTTGTGTTTAAGTCTGTGTCTCATGCTCCCTGAGTATCAAGGAAACACTTGTGTTTAAGTCTGTGTCTCATGCTCATTGAGTTACCAAGGAAACACCTCGTATTTAAGTCTATGTCTCATGCTCATTGAGTTACCAAGGAAACACACTTGTGTTTAAGTCTGTGTCTCATGCTCATTGAGTTATCAAGGAAACACACTGTGTTTAAGTCTGTGTCTCATGCTCATTGAGTTATCAAGGAACACACTTGTGTTTAAGTCTGTGGTCTCATGCTCATTGAGTTTACCAAGGAAACACACGCGTATTAAGTCTGTGTCTCATGCTCATTGAGTTACCAAGGAAACACCTCGTATTTAAGTCTGTGTCTCATGCTCATTGAGTTATCAAGGAAACACACTTGTGTTTAAGTCTATGTCTCATGCTCATTGAGTTACCAAGGAAACACACTTGTGTTTAAGTATGTGTCTCATGCTCATTGAGTTATCAAGGAAAACACTTGTGTTTAAGTCTGTGTCTCATGCTCATTGAGTTACCAAGGAAACACACTTGTGTTTAAGTCTGTGTCTCATGCTCGTTGAGTTATCAAGGAAACACTTGTGTTTAAGTCTGTGTCTCATGCTCATTGAGTTACCAAGGAACACACGCGTATTTAGTCTGTGTCGCATGCTCATTGAGTTACCAAGGAAACACACTTGTGTTTAAGTCTATTTCTCATGCTCATTGAGTTAGCAAGGAACACACTTGTGTTTAAGTCTGTGTCTCATGCTCATTGAGTTATCAAGGAACACTTGTGTTTAAGTCTGTGTCTCATGCTCATTGAGTTATCAAGGAAACACACTTGTGTTTAAGTCTGTGTCTCATGCTCATTGAGTTATCAAGGAAACACTTGTGTTTAAGTCTGTGTCTCATGCTCATTGAGTTACCAAGGATACACACTTTGTGTTTAAGTCTGTGTCTCATGCTCGTTGAGTTATAAAGGAAACACTTGTGTTTAAGTCTGTGTCTCATGCTCATTGAGTTACCAAGGAAACACACGCGTATTTAAGTCTGTGTCGCATGCTCATTGAGTTAGCAAGGAAACACACTTGTGTTTAAGTCTGTGTCTCATGCTCATTGAGTTAGCAAGGAAACACTTGTGTTTAAGTCTGTGTCTCATGCTCATTGAGTTAGCAAGGAAACACTTGTGTTTAAGTCTGTGTCTCATGCTCATTGAGTTACCAAGGAAACACACGCGTATTTAAGTCTGTGTCTCATGCTCATTGAGTTACCAAGGAAAACACCTCGTATTTAAGTCTGTGTCTCATGCTCATTGAGTTACCAAGGAAACACACTTGTGTTAAGTCTGTGTCTCATGCTCATTGAGCTATCAAGGAAACACTTGTGTTTAAGTCTGTGTCTCATGCTCATTGAGTTATCAAGGAAACACTTGTGTTTAAGTCTGTGTCTCATGCTCATTGAATTACCAAGGAAACACCTCGTATTTAAGTCTGTGTCTCATGCTCATTGAGTTACCAAGGAAACACCTCGTATTTAAGTCTGTGTCTCATGCTCATTGAGTTACCAAGCAAACACCTCGTATTTAAGTCTGTGTCTCATGCTCATTGATTACCAAGGAAACGCACGCGTATTTAAGTCTGTGTCTCATACTCATTGAGTTACCAAGGAAACACCTCGTATTTAAGTCTGTGTCGCATGCTCATTGAGTTACCAAGGAAACACGCGTATTTAAGTCTGTGTCGCATGCTCATTGAGTTACCAAGGAAACACCTCGTATTAAGTCTGTGTCGCATGCTCATTGAGTTACCAAGGAAACACTGTGTTTAAGTCTGTGTCTCATGCTCATTGAGTTACCAAGGAAACACTCGTATTTAAGTCTATGTCTCATGCTCATTGAGTTACCAAGGAAACACACTTGTGTTTAAGTCTGTGTCTCATGCTCATTGAGTTATCAAGGAAACACACTTGTGTTTAAGTCTGTGTCTCATGCTCATTGAGTTATCAAGGAAACACACTTGTGTTTAAGTCTGTGTCTCATGCTCATTGAGTTACCAAGGAAACACACGCGTATTTAAGTCTGTGTCTCATGCTCATTGAGTTACCAAGGAAACACCTCGTATTTAAGTCTGTGTCTCATGCTCATTGAGTTATCAAGGAAACACACTTGTGTTTAAGTCTATGTCTCATGCTCATTGAGTTACCAAGGAAACACACTTGTGTTTAAGTATGTGTCTCATGCTCATTGAGTTATCAAGGAAACACTTGTGTTTAAGTCTGTGTCTCATGCTCATTGAGTTACCAAGGAAACACACTTGTGTTTAAGTCTGTGTCTCATGCTCATTGAGTTAGCAAGGAAACACTTGTGTTTAAGTCTGTGTCTCATGCTCATTGAGTTACCAAGGAAACACACTTGTGTTTAAGTCTGTGTCTCATGCTCATTGAGTTACCAAGGAAACACACGCGTATTTAAGTCTGTGTCTCATGCTCATTGAGTTACCAAGGAAACACCTCGTATTTAAGTCTGTGTCTCATGCTCATTGAGTTACCAAGGAAACACACTTGTGTTTAAGTCTGTGTCTCATGCTCATTGAGCTATCAAGGAAACACTTGTGTTTAAGTCTGTGTCTCATGCTCATTGAGTTATCAAGGAAACACTTGTGTTTAAGTCTGTGTCTCATGCTCATTGAATTACCAAGGAAACACCTCGTATTTAAGTCTGTGTCTCATGCTCATTGAGTTACCAAGGAAACACCTCGTATTTAAGTCTGTGTCTCATGCTCATTGAGTTACCAAGCAAACACCTCGTATTTAAGTCTGTGTCTCATGCTCATTGAATTACCAAGGAAACGCACGCGTATTTAAGTCTGTGTCTCATACTCATTGAGTTACCAAGGAAACACCTCGTATTTAAGTCTGTGTCGCATGCTCATTGAGTTACCAAGGAACACGCGTATTTAAGTCTGTGTCGCATGCTCATTGAGTTACCAAGGAAACACCTCGTATTTAAGTCTGTGTCGCATGCTCATTGAGTTACCAAGGAAACACTTGTGTTTAAGTCTGTGTCTCATGCTCATTGAGTTACCAAGGAAACACCTCGTATTTAAGTCTATGTCTCATGCTCATTGAGTTACCAAGGAAACACACTTGTGTTTAAGTCTGTGTCTCATGCTCATTGAGTTATCAAGGAAACACACTTGTGTTTAAGTCTGTGTCTCATGCTCATTGAGTTATCAAGGAAACACACTTGTGTTTAAGTCTGTGTCTCATGCTCATTGAGTTACCAAGGAAACACACGCGTATTTAAGTCTGTGTCTCATGCTCATTGAGTTACCAAGGAAACACCTCGTATTTAAGTCTGTGTCTCATGCTCATTGAGTTATCAAGGAAACACACTTGTGTTTAAGTCTATGTCTCATGCTCATTGAGTTACCAAGGAAACACACTTGTGTTTAAGTATGTGTCTCATGCTCATTGAGTTATCAAGGAAACACTTGTGTTTAAGTCTGTGTCTCATGTTCATTGAGTTACCAAGGAAACACACTTGTGTTTAAGTCTGTGTCTCATGCTCGTTGAGTTATAAAGAAACACTTGTGTTTAAGTCTGTGTCTCATGCTCATTGAGTTACCAAGGAAACACACGCGTATTTAAGTCTGTGTCGCATGCTCATTGAGTTACCAAGGAAACACACTTGTGTTTAAGTCTATGTCTCATGCTCATTGAGTTAGCAAGGAAACACACTTGTGTTTAAGTCTGTGTCTCATGCTCATTGAGTTATCAAGGAAACACTTGTGTTTAAGTCTGTGTCTCATGCTCATTGAGTTATCAAGGAAACACACTTGTGTTTAAGTCTGTGTCTCATGCTCATTGAGTTATCAAGGAAACACTTGTGTTTAAGTCTGTGTCTCATGCTCATTGAGTTACCAAGGATACACACTTGTGTTTAAGTCTGTGTCTCATGCTCGTTGAGTTATCAAGGAAACACTTGTGTTTAAGTCTGTGTCTCATGCTCATTGAGTTACCAAGGAAACACACGCGTATTTAAGTCTGTGTCGCATGCTCATTGAGTTAGCAAGGAAACACACTTGTGTTTAAGTCTGTGTCTCATGCTCATTGAGTTAGCAAGGAAACACTTGTGTTTAAGTCTGTGTCTCATGCTCATTGAGTTACCAAGGAAACACACTTGTGTTTAAGTCTGTGTCTCATGCTCATTGAGTTACCAAGGAAACACACGCGTATTTAAGTCTGTGTCTCATGCTCATTGAGTTACCAAGGAAACACCTCGTATTTAAGTCTGTGTCTCATGCTCATTGAGTTACCAAGGAAACACACTTGTGTTTAAGTCTGTGTCTCATGCTCATTGAGCTATCAAGGAAACACTTGTGTTTAAGTCTGTGTCTCATGCTCATTGAGTTATCAAGGAAACACTTGTGTTTAAGTCTGTGTCTCATGCTCATTGAATTACCAAGGAAACACCTCGTATTTAAGTCTGTGTCTCATGCTCATTGAGTTACCAAGGAAACACCTCGTATTTAAGTCTGTGTCTCATGCTCATTGAGTTACCAAGCAAACACCTCGTATTTAAGTCTGTGTCTCATGCTCATTGAATTACCAAGGAAACACACGCGTATTTAAGTCTGTGTCTCATACTCATTGAGTTACCAAGGAAACACCTCGTATTTAAGTCTGTGTCGCATGCTCATTGAGTTACCAAGGAAACACGCGTATTTAAGTCTGTGTCGCATGCTCATTGAGTTACCAAGGAAACACCTCGTATTTAAGTCTGTGTCGCATGCTCATTGAGTTACCAAGGAAACACCTCGTATTTAAGTCTGTGTCGCATGCTCATTGAGTTACCAAGGAAACACACGCGTATTTAAGTCTGTGTCTCATGCTCATTGAGTTACCAAGGAAACACCTAGTATTTAAGTCTGTGTCTCATGCTCATTGAGTTACCAAGGAAACACGCGTATTTAAGTCTGTGTCTCATGCTCATTGAGTTACCAAGGAAACACCTCGTATTTAAGTCTGTGTCGCATGCTCATTGAGTTACCAAGGAAACACCTCGTATTTAAGTCTGTGTCGCATGCTCATTGAGTTACCAAGGAAACACACGCGTATTTAAGTCTGTGTCTCATGCTCATTGAGTTACCAAGGAAACACCTAGTATTTAAGTCTGTGTCTCATGCTCATTGAGTTATCAAGGAAACACTTGTGTTTAAGTCTGTGTCTCATGCTCATTGAGTTACCAAGGAAACACCTCGTATTTAATTCTGTGTCTCATGCATGCCACGCCCATGTTTTAAAAACAAAAATTAAATGAATGATCTAATTATTAGAATAATTAGAGATCATCCTCTCTGCAAGTTGGACAATCCCATAAATGCTGAGACCCCTTCAGTATATCCCCGATGTAACAACTGACGACCCTAGAATTCTGAAATTGTTCATCGTCTTATTTGACTCCCTGCATATAAATCGTGTCTGAAAATAAATCGCTTTTTGACTACTTGATGTCCTTGCAGCCAATTCAAGGTTTCAGATTAATCTAGCAATCCCAGCAGCACAAAGAGAAGAAACAAACAAACCTCTCTCTGCATACACTCTACCATTAATTCACACACACACACGCACGCACGCACAGACACAGACACACACACACACACACACACACACACACACACAGACAGAAGACCTGCAAGAACAATGTGCTGGGAACCAATGAAGACTGAACAGTCAAGGAAAACAACGATGCGTACGTTATGGCCTCTAGTAGCATGACGGTGGCCGGTACATTAATCTGGTTGGAACCACAAGGCTGCATCCTTTCTTGCCTGTACACTACTTGACTCGATGAGCATGATAAGAGAAGTGGAGGCGGGTTCTGTACGCAGGCAATGGGTCGAGTGAGTTATTACACAAGTCAACGATACGCAGTCTCCTTTGTCTACGTCCCTGGACATGCGGGAGTACGGGGCGATGAAAGAGCGTACAGGTTGGCTAGCTGTGCTGTTGTTGAAGACTGTCAACCAATGGATCAGGCGAACGTCATTAATGTCCTCTGAAATGCGGGAAGGGTACAGGATTTCGACAACCATGAGTCCACGTCACTTCTTCGGATGAAAGAGATGGGAGTTAGGATGGGTACATCAAGAAACGAGAAGTTTAGTGGGCGCATAAGAGGACTTAGAAACCAATACAAAAATTGAATTCTCGGTCGTTGGACGCTGCGGGACTTGCTGAGGAGGACATCTGAGCACGAATGAACATGTTCGTAGTACAATAATGGTAACAAACAAATAATTCAATTGAGAAACCAAAAGTAATTCATGTTGCCATAGAAGATACAACACTCTTCTTAATCTTGTAACCAATTGGGATATACAAAATCAAACACATGAATATCCAAACAAGAAATATAATTAAATGTAGCAACAAATGCCTTAACCTAGTGCCAATCTGGGAGCCGCGATAGCTCAGTGGTTAGTGAACTGAACTACAAAGGACAGGAGGTAGGGTTCGATCCCAAACGACGGCTTTCGGTTCACCCAGCCTTTAATGGGTACTGGATTTGTCTCTGGGAAAGTAAAGCGGCACGGGCGTAATACCGACCACATTACCCCAAAAATCATGTGCCGAGGGTTTGTAAAATTTATGATCACTAACACCATATTCCCTAGTGCCAATCTAGAACACCATATTTTTTTCACTAGTGCCAATCTAGAAAATGGGCAACATTGCATTCCTCGGCAGCACGGAAGGAAGAACAGACGTTTGTTAAGCAGAAAATTAACAAGATAATAACACGTTTTATCTGGAGTAACAAAATATTAGCTGGGAAAACAAACAAGCCCCAAATTGGCTTTTTAAAACAAAAGTAAAAACAATCATTTCTTCTTCTTCTTTCTTTCCTCATTTGCCTTTCAGCCTCGATGGGAGATGTAATTTGCGGTCTTTTGCTTTTCTGTTCGCCTCTGCTGCTGTTATGTTTCCTAGTGTTTCTAATATTCCCTCAATCCATCTTTTTCGTGGTCGACCCTTGGGCCTGGTGTTCTCGCAACGTTTATTGAAGGCTCGTTGTGTTGTGTTTTGATCAGTCTGCCTTGTCATGTGGCCAAACCATTTTATCTCTTGTTTCTTTATATATTCTCATCATCATCGAGTGCCGTCTCCGCAACGAGGGTTGGCTACCATGGATCGCCATTCCACTCTGTTTCTTGCTTTGATGGTGCAGGTTGTCATAGATTGACTTGTCCATCTTTTGATGTTACTCGCCCATGTTAGTCTTGGTCTGCCTCTTTTACCTCGTATTTTCCCTTCAAATATTACTTTTAGTAGGCTGTTGTGTCTTTTAACGTGCCCCAAAAATGTCATTTGTCTTGTTCTAACTGTGTTTAGTAGTTCTCTTTAATTTTAGTTGTTTTAACTTCATCGTTTGTTTTCTTTTCTTTCCATCGAATTCTACATATTCGTCTATAAATCCACATTTCAAAGGCTTCAATTCTCTGTTCTGTTTTCTTGTCTAATGTCCATGTTTCTGCACCATACAGGAATATCGAGAAGATGTAACATTTTGCTATTCTTAGTTTCAGCTCTGCTGTTATTTGTTTTTTTGTTAGTATACGGCGTGTTCAACTGAAAACGGGACGTGTGGATTTATTTAAAAAGTATCATACGCAATTTAATAGTTTCAACGGAATTAAATAAAACAAGCACTTGTGAATAAGAATGCACCTGGGTTCATCAGAAAAAATCTCCGTATGCATTTAGGCAAGCATCCCACTGTTTAGGTAGACGTCGAATGCCGTCCGAGAAAAAGGTGCGTGGCTGCTCTCTGAACCATGTGGTCACCGCTGTCTTCACATCTGTCGCTGTTGAATCGCTGTCCCTTTAGTGCTCTCTTCAACGGTCCGAACAAATGGAAATCACACGGGGACAAATCGGGACTATAGGCTGGGTGATGAAGAACTTCCCAATTCTTCTTTGCCAATGTTTCCTGCACAATTTTTGCGACGTGCGGACGAGCGTTGTCGTGGAGAAGAATCACACCTTGAGAAAGCTTGCCTGGTCGCTTAGCCTTGATGGCCTTATGCAGCTTGTCTAAAGTGTCTTTATAATGGGCGGCACTGATGTTGACACCAGGTTCCTTAAAATAAGCCAACAAAAACCCTTCATGGTCAAAAAATGCAGTCACCATAACCTTCCCAGCAGAAACCTGTGTCTTGAATTTTTTGGGTTTTGGTGAACCTGGATGTTTCCATTGCATGCTGTCAATTTTGCTGCTCGGTTCATAGTGGTGGCACCACGATTCATCACCTGCCACAATGCTCAACAGAAATGCATCACCCTCTGCCCTGTAACGCATCAAGTGGTTCAAACTCCACCCCATCCGTTCTTCCTTATGGTGGTCAGTCAACATCCGTGGGACCCACTGTGAACACACCTTCCGATAGTTCAATTTCTTCCGAACAACCATGTGGACTGTCCCAATTGACATATGGAATTCTTCTGCAAGCGAACGAATGCTCCGACGACGGTCAGTCAGTACTGCTTTATCAAGCACGGCTATGGCTTCTTCTGTTGCAACAATATGCGCCTGACCTGGCCGTGCAAGATCTGCCGTTAACTCACGTCCGTCTTTAAACATACGCACCCATTCCATCACTCTGGTCCTCGACAAACATTTGTCACCATATGCTGCCTTCATTCTCCGATGAATGTCTACTGCATGACATCCTTCAAATGAAAGAAACTGGATCACAGCACGCTGATTCACTTTGACGGGTTCGGAATCACACCCGCCATATTGTTAACAGTCTTCTGCAGCACATATGCATGCTGGGAAGATGAACACGTGACCGTATGTTAATTATTGGATACTCATTACTAGTGAAAATGTCATCAATATCAGTACACTCTAGCACGTGTGGTGTAACAAGTCCCCTTTTCATTTGAACAAACTATAATAATGAAAATTTATAAAAAAGGTAAGTGATATGGTAATAGCTTTATGTAGGTGAGAAACAAACCAAAAGTAGAACATTTCAGCCAAGAAGGCCTTCAGTTGCAACAATAAAGCTGTTAGTAAAGGCTGGCATAACCTTACACAAAAAACATTTTCTTAAAATAAAAGATTACTTACTGACTTATGCTCATGCACCACCAAGAATTGTGAGGAGCTGCAATATTTTTGTCCCGAGTCTAAGTGTATTGTATTTGACAGTTATTAACCTTTACTGCTGGGTTTTCTGTGACATTGTCTATCTGTATGACTTTTGGTCTTCCTTGAGCCTTGAAACCAGTCTATCAACTCTTGCAGGTACACAGCAAGTTACTGGTTCAGTGGTTTAATGCATACAATCCAAAATTTGTTTTTGTCTCTATGCATTTAGTGCTAGTTGTGATTTAAACAGTTCACCTGAATTTCACCATTTCTTATTCTGTATTTTACAGTAACCATTAATGGTTGTCATTTCACATGTTGTGATCTTTCTTTCTAATATGCCTACCTTAAATATAGGACAATGTTTGACATAGTTAAATTAATAGAGTACTTGCAACTAAACCCATGTTAAGTCAAATGAAAGACACTTATTACAGCATTTGAAAAGCTAAATTTTAATGCAGTTTACCATTAATACAGTACTTCAAACTAAAATTTAATCTTTAGAAATGTGAGACCATTAATGCAGTACTTCAAACTAAAATTTAATCTTTGGAAATATAAGACCATTAATACAGTATTGCATCTAAACTTTAATTTTTGAAAATTTATAACCATTAATACAGTACTTCGAACTAAACTTTTAAATCTTTGAAAATTTAACAGCGTTAATACATTACCACAAACTATAACTTTAATCGTAAATTTAAGACAGTTAATACAGTACCTTCAAACTAAACTTTAATGATTGTAAATTTAAGACCGTTAATACAGTGATTGCAACTAAAACTTTGACAAAGGGGAATTCATGTTAGTTAAAACACAATCCATATCAAACGTCAGCAAATATCTGTATGATACTTTCTCTTGTACAGTTCACTCAGAGGCAGGACTTAGTGAATGGTTTCAGATTGATGAAAGGGTTGAAGCAAGAGTGTACTTCATTTCCCTTGTTTTATGGAACTGCCATCGACTTCATACAGCAGTGATGCTTTACAGGTTCCAAAGGCATTGAATAGTTACTTGAGTCTCATATAGAGGATCTTGACTTTGTAGACACAATAATTCTTATCAGTAGTTATGTGAAAATAGTATAAGAAAAAACAAATGTCCTATCATCAATTGGTAGCAGAATATTTACTGCTGCTTCACTCCAAGTTAGAGACCTGATTATCCTCACTGATGGCTTGGCCGCAAGAGATGTTCGGTGTGGTTGGTATTTTGTTGTGTAATCTAATGGAAAGATGATAGATAAATGGGTAGAAGCCCACAAGACTATAACCTCCAGCAAATTTATGGAGATTGTGGCTTGACGGGAGCTATCACTTAGCTGGTTAAGAGACCAACTACATATGTGGTCTTCGTGATTGATTTGACTGATTAAGGATGTCTCGTCGGATTGACAAGAACACACTCCACATGTCTCTTGTTCGCAACCAAGATTGGATATACTCTCATGGACACTCGGATGTTCGTGGCAATGAAATAACCGAGAAGTTGGCGGGGTCTGCAATTACGCAAGAAATATTAGAAAATTGACATGTATCACATAATGATGGCTTTAAAAGAACACCTGTCACAGGATGGCTACAAGAAAGCTGAGGATAACCCATGGATCAAAAGAAAGGTTGAACACGGCGTCATGAAGGACGAAAGCAGGAAGGAACCCAACACAATCAATCAATATAGGACATGAACCATCAGTGGATGAACATTTTTATGGTTGTTGGAACGGGCGGCAGAGCAGATATGGGAATGCCCTGACTACGGTGACGCCAGTTTGTACTAAAGACTAACATAATATGACTTGGAATCAACCACGAAAATTGAATAAATCCGAATAAAAAAGAACCTAGAAGAAATAGCATTTGATGAAATAAATCACTAGGTGTAACTCAGAAGCTGCATAGATCAAGAAGAAGACACAAATACATGCATTAGAATCGGACGAGTAAAAGCAGCAATGACTTTCGAAAACCAGGGACAATATGGAAATCAAAATTACTCAGCACAAAAACAAAGCTTAGAATTTTCAAAACAAATGTAGTGTTCACCCTTACTTATGTATACGAGAGCTGAAAAAAACGAAAGTATTAAGAAATATGAAAGAAAGATAATTCTCAAAACCTCGCATAAGAATAAAACGCATGGGACAGACAGACTCACTGCAGAGTTCTATAAACATTTTTTTACTCTTTATAGGAACACTCCTGCTGAAGGTTTTTAAGGATTTCTTCCACAAAATACATCTACCTCCGAGGATCAGCGTGTAATACATCTTCTTACTCTTGAAGAACAATATAGATAAGACACAAGTAACAAACTACAGACCGATATCGCTGCTCAACGTAGACTATAAAATACTGACAAAGTCCCTGACGAATAAGCTAAAGCCGTTCATGTTCTCACTCGTCCCAGAAGACCAGCAATGCAGCATCCAAGGCTAAAAAATAAAAACAACCACTTCATACGATACATCATCACCTACACACATACAAGAAACATACCTTCATCGATTCTGTCCTTGGACCAGGAAAAGGCTTTTGACAGGGCATCGTACACTCCTACTTACAGAAAATGCTGCGCAACTGCAATATGGGAGACAACTTTCGACGATGCATCAACATCCTGCACTCCAGACCTGAATGCCCTGTCCTGCTTAATCGCACATTCACGGATTCCTTCACACTAACCAGGTCCGTCAAACAAGGATGCCCTTGACTCCGCTGCCCTACCTCATTGTCTTAGAGCCGCTAATCGAGAAGAAAAGACAACTCCATCAGCTGTAAATATATATCAGGAGGACAAAAAAAGCTCAAGCATACGCCGACGACACCATCTTCTTCCCACTAGCGACCGCTCAATAACCAAGTGAGATGTGTGTACATATATCCTTATACATATTTGTGTGTGTGTGTTGCTGTTTGTTGTTTCAACTGGAGGCCTACTTGGCCGAAACGTCGACTTTTGTTTTGTTAATTCTGTGAATGTATTGAGGATGCTGTCTATTGATCTAGTGTTTGATGGAAAGATGACAGTAACGTCAGCATACGCTAATAATTTCTGCTCTCCTTTCTCTGACATGAATGTGCCCTTTATGGAACTATCGCGTCTGATACTCTCAAGGAACGGTTCTATGGTCAGCGCGTAAAGTAGAAGAGAGAGGGAACACCCTTGTTGAACCGATCTAGTTAGCCTGAATATCTCTGTGAATGAATGGTTCACTAGAACTTTACTTTGAGGTCTAGAATAAAAGATGTGTATCCACTGTGTGAAGCGTCCTCCTATGTTGTTGTTCAGTAGTGTTTTGTGGGGGTAGGACTGAGCTTCTCTGGAAGACTTTTTCTTGGTCGAGAGATAGGATGGAAGACTGGCTACCTTTGTCATGAGTGTACTTTATAATGTCTCGTATAAAGTGTGTGTGTTGGTGAATGTTTCTCTCTTGTACATTACACTGTTGGCCTTTATGAAGGAGTGTTGTCATGAAATGTTTGAGTTTGTTCATGCTTTTATTAGAATGGTGTAGTGTGTGTTAAGTAGGGAAATGGGAGTGTAGTTTTTAAGAAGCTACTTGTCTGTGTTGTCTTTCCGGTGTAATGTTATGTAAGACATATTTAGGCTTGGAGTAAGTTATTTCTTTGTGAATGAGTCTGTGTACATTCTGAGAAGAAGAGAGCATAAGAGAAGAAAGAAACGTTGCAAGAATTATATTGTGAGGCCGTCAGGCGCCAGAGATTTGTACTTCTGCACTTGTTGTACTGCCTCTATTTTGTCAGCTAGTGTGAGTTCTGCGTAAAGTTTTTCCCAGTCGGCGTCTGGTAGTATCCTTGAGTATTGCTGTAATTTGTCTCGTATGTGTGAATGTGAACAAGATTTTAAGCTGCTTTCATTTTCATATTAGCATTATTGTCTGTTTCGTTCTTAATAGTAGGATTTTAAAATGTATTTCTTTTCATACTAGGATTTTAAACTGCTTTTTTTCTTCATGCTAGTAATTATAAATTGTCTCTCTGGTCATTCTATGATTTTCAAAAGGTTAACTTTTGAAGCTAGAAATGTAAACTCTCTCAACTCTCTTAACTCATACATGTAAATCTCCGTCTATTACTGCTAAAATGTTAACTGCCTCTCACTCATTCTCTTTCTTCTATCTATATCTTAATGTCTAATATATATAACTGCATCTCTCTTTTTCGCTCTCTCTCACTCTCTCTCTCTCTCTCTCTCTCTCTCTCTCTATATATATATATATATATATATATATATATATATATATTTATATTTATATAACTTAAAGTTAGGATTTTAAACTTCACTCTCCTTCTTCCAGTGACATGAATTTCGTGCAGTTGTATATCTCCAACTCCCCTACTTTTTATACAACAAATTTGAAATTTCAACTGCACAGTATTTTCCTTGTGTTATTGATACCTCTCTCTAACAAATTATCTCTTCTAGACTCTATAGTGAAGTGATGATACTACGTCGGTTACTTTATGTAAATTAACTTCTTTTGCACCTGTAATGTATACAAATGCTAAGAAATTTTAATCAGTCGATTATCAGCTAAGAAATGCAATAATTCTTTGAAGAATATATATTTAAATGTTGCATAATATTTACAGGCACGGTTAGTTATAACATATCAAACTTAAATGCAAAAAAGTAATCTACCGTTGAATTGTTGATGAAAAATGTTAATATAAACATATAAGCATTAGAAAATAAAACATTATCTTGCTTTATTAAAAGGGAAGCAACTCCTATTAAATTAAAAGTTAAAAATTCTTTATACGTCGATATATTGTAATTGTAAATTGTCCAAAGTTGTATTCATACGCATATAGTTTCATAGAAAATAATTTTCTTATAAAATTTGCAAAGTCTTTGAAATTTTCTGTAAGAAATTGTAAATCATAAAGTATCAAATTAAAAGAAATGTGTTTTCATTAATTTGTGGTTGCAAATATTAATTATTTATAATTTCTCTAAAAAATTAATAGTTGTCTTCCTTTGCTCACAAAAAAGTCAACTTCTGTCTTAAATAAGAAAACGAGGCTATATAAAGTCCGGTGCAGGAACATATTTTTGAAATTACGTGAAATTGTATATTAAATTGGTGTTATTCATCTAGATACTACTGCTGTTGGCTGGCTTGTATTAGGTAAAGAAGCTGTTCACGCGAAGAAGCTGTGTTTACAGCATGTGTTCAAAATATCCAGCACAGGCCTCAAGATATTCTGAGACTTGTCTCTTACTATTTTCTAAAACCTTCCTGATCTATATATCTATCTTTCATTCGAATGAAATATTGTTTATATCTGCAATGTTTTTTCTTGTATAAATGTTACCGTCTTTTGTCATTTTTGCAGTGGTCCATATAGTTTTGTCTGTAGTATTGCATCAATGGGATATGTGGACTTTACTCAGTCTACTATATTCAGTACATTCTTGAAATATACGTTCCGCCTGTGCCTGTCCACATGTATATGTAGTTGAGTTACCGATCTTGAATTGTGTATACAGGTGACTGTCAATTGTGGCGGGTTCTAATTGCGTATAATGATAATATGTTCGCATCATTTCATATTATGAAAAGTATCCCGATTTGGGGCATGTTGTCTCCTCATTAATTTGATTATCTGTTTCTTATGACGGTATGTAACCGGCGCATCTAGTCGTGTGCCTGTTGCACCTTCTTTTGAAAGCTGAGCTGCTGTCTAGTTTCCTGGTATTCCATAGTGAGATGGGATCCACTGCAGGGCAATCCTGTGGTGTTTATAGAGTTCAGTCAATAAAGTTTGCAGATGTAGCAACTTTTTGGATTGCAGTGCCTGGAGCACTGATCTTGCATCTGTCAAAAACTCTACAGGCTGTGGGCTAAGATTACTTTTCAGCAGGTTTTCTATTGCCAACATTATTGCTCGCATTTCTGCATCGTAATTGTAACAATATTTCCCGGTTGCTATCTTATTCATTTGTAATGTAATTGTCTATCTCTATTTTCATAACAGGAGTTTACGATGCTTACACTTTCATATTATCATTATTAACTGTTTCTTTCTTAATATTAGACTTTTTAACTCTATCTCTTTTCATACTAATATTTTAAACTGTTTTTATCTTCATGCTAGTATTTTAAATTGTCTCTCTGGTCATTCTAGGATTTTCAAAAGTTAACTTTTTGATGCTAGAAATTTAAACTCTCTCAACTCTCACGTTTTACTCTTTATCTATTACTGCTAGAAATTTAAACTGCCTCTCTCTCATTCACTCTCTCTCATTCTCTCTCTCTTAATTCAATCTATATCTAACTGTTTAATATATATATATATATAAAACTGTATCTCTCTTTTTCGCTCTCTCTCTCTCTCCTAATGTTAGGATTTTAAACTGCCTCTCTCACTCTCCCAGTGAAATGAATTATGTGCAATTGTCTATCTCCAACTCCCCTTCCTTTTTCTACTAGAATTTTGAAATTTCAACTTCATAGTATATTCCTTGTGCTATTAATAACTCTCTCTCTCTCTCTCTCTCTCTCTCTCTCTCTCTCTCTCTCTCTCTCTCTAACATTATCTCTTCTAGATACTACAGTGAAATGATGAGACGGCATTAGTTAGTTTTTGTAAATTAAACCTTTTGCATCTGTTATCTATAAAAATGTTTACAAAAATTTATACAGTTGATTATCAGCTAAGAAATATAACAATTCTTTGAAGAATATATATTTAAATGTTGCATAATATTTACAGGCGCGGTTCGTTCTATCATATCAAACTTAAATGCAAAAAAGTGTTTTACCGTTGAATTGTTGATGAAATTGTTAATATATAATCAGCTTAAGAAATTAAATGTTATCTTGCTTTATTGAAAGGGAAGCAAATCCTGTTAGATTAATGGTAACAAATTCTCTATATGGATATGTTGTAAATTATCTCAAGTATTATTCATATGCATATCACTTTCTACAAAAATAGTTTTCAAATAAACTCTGCATATTCCTGATACAATCTATATGAAATGACAATTATTAATGTATCAAAGTAAAAAAAAATGTATCGTTACTTAATTTATTGTTGAAAATAGCAATTATTTATTATTTATTTTTTAATCAAAAGTTATCTTCCTTAGGTAACAGAAATTTGTGTTATTAATCTACATACTACTGCTGTTGGCTGGCTTGTATTGGGTAAAAAAGTTATTCACACGATGGAGTTGTGTTCACAGTTCGTGTTCAAAATATTCACTGCAGGCCTTAAGACATTCTGAGACTTGTCTCTTACTATTTTCGAAAACCTTCTGGATCTATATATCTATCTTTCGTTCGCCTGAAGTGTTGTCTATAACTGCACTGTCGTTTCCTGTATAAATGTTACCGTCTTTTGTCATTCTTGCAGTGGTGCATATAGTCTTATCTGTAGTATTGTATTAATGGTTTAAGTGGACTTTCCTCAGTCTACTATATTCAGTGCATTCTTTAAATATGCGTTCCGCTGTCTGGGGGCGCCTGTCCACATGTGCATGTTGTTGAGGTACCGATCTTGAATTTTGTAGGCACGTGACTGTGGAGTCAATTGTGTCTTGTTCTAATACGTATAATGATAACGTGTTCCCATCTATTCATATTATGAAACGTATCCTGATTTGGAGCATTTGATCTTCTGATTGATTTGATTATCTGTTTATTCTGATGGTATGTAATCGGTGCATCTGGTTGTGTGCCTGTTGATGACAGATTTGCCAGCTGATCTGCTATTTCATTTCCTGGCATTCCATAGTGAGATGATATCCACTACAGGGCAGTCATGTGGTGTTTGTAGAGTTCAGTCAATAAAGTTTGCAGATGTAGCAACTTTCTGGATTGCAGTGCCTGGAGCACTGATCTTGCATCTGCCAAAAACTGTACAGGCTTTGGGCTATATTACTGTTCATCAGGTTTCTATTGCCAACTTTATTGTTTGGCATTTCTGCATCGTAATTGTGATAATATTTCCCTAAACCTATCTTGTCCATATCCCTAGTGTTATTTTTTAGGTACTCTATGTAGACCCCTGCTCCCCCTTTCTTTTCTATATAATGATCGAGTCACCGCACAGAGACACTATAAACATTCTATATAACACTCTATATAACACTTGTTACTACAAGTTTGATAAACTATTCAGAACTTGATTCTCAATTTAAAAAATGAAAAAGAATGATTGTCTCTCTATTTTAATGCTTAAGATGTAATTATCTATCACTATTTTCATAACAGGATTTTAAGCTGCTTTCATTTTCATATTAGCATTATTAACTGTTTCTTTCTTTATAGTAGGACTTTTAAATGTATCTCTTTTTATACCTAGATTTTAAACTGCTTTAATCTTCATGTTAAAATTTTACATTGTCTCTCTGGTCATTCTAGGATTTTCAAAAGTTAACTTTTGATGCTAGAAATTTAAACTCTCTCAACTCTCTTAACTCCTACATTTTACTCTTTATCTATTACTGCTAGAAATTTAATCTGCCTCTCTCTCATTCTCTCTCTCTCTCGCTCTTTCTTCAATCTATATCTAACTGTTTAATATATATATATATATATATATATATATATATATATATATATATACTGTATCTCTCTTTTTCGCTCTCTCTCTCTCCTAATGTTAGGGTTTTAAACTGCGTCTCTCACTCTCCCAGTGAAATGAATTATGTGCAATTGTCTATCTCCAACTCCCCTCCCTTTTTCTACTAGAATTTTGAAATTTCAACTTCATAGTATATTCATTGTGCTATTGATACCTCTCTCTTTCTCTCTAACATTATCTCTTCTAGATACTACAGTGAAATGATGAGACGGCATTAGTTAGTTTTAGTGCATCTGGTTGTGTGTCTGTTGATGACAGATTTGCCATCTGATCTGCTTTCTCATTTCCTGGTATTCCATAGTGAGATGATATCCACTACAGGGCAGTCATGTGGTGTTTGTAGAGTTCAGTCAATAAAGTTTGCAGATGTAGCAACTTTCTGAATTGCAGTGCCTGGAGCACTGATCTTGCATCTGCCAAAAACTGTACAGGCTGTGGGATATATTACTGTTCAGCAGGTTTCTATTGCCAACATTATTGTTTGGCATTTCTGCATCGTAATTGTAATAATATTTCCCTGTTGCTATCTTTTCCATATCCCTAGTGTTATTTTTTAGGTACTCTATGTAGACCCCTGCTCCCCCTTTCTTTTCTATATAATGATCGAGTCACCAAGATAGACTTTTTATAGCCTCGTTTTCATATTTAAGACAGAAGTTGACTTTTTTGTGAGCAAAGGAAGACAACTATTAATTTTTCAGAGAAATTATAAATAATTAATATTTGCAACCACAAATTAATGAAAACACATTTCTTTTAATTTGATACTTTATGATTTACAATTTCTTACAGAAAATTTCAAAGACTTTGCAAATTTTATAAGAAAATTATTTTCTATGAAACTATATGCGTATGAATACAACTTTGGACAATTTACAATTACAATATATCGACGTATAAAGAATTTTAACTTTTAATTTAATAGGAGTTGCTTCCCTTTTAATAAAGCAAGATAATGTTTTATTTTCTAATGCTTATATGTTTTTATTAACATTTTTCATCAACAATTCAACGGTAGATTACTTTTTTGCATTTAAGTTTGATATGTTAGAACTAACTGTGCCTGTAAATATTATGCAACATTTAAATATATATTCTTCAAAGAATTATTATATTTCTTAGCTTATAATCAAGCGATTAAAGTTTCTATGCATTTTTATACATTATAGTTGGAAAAGAAGGTAATTTACAAAAATTAGCTGAAGAGGTCACGTCACTTCACTATAGAGTCTAGAAGAGATAATGTTAGAGAGAAATAGGTATCAATAACACAGGGAAAATACTATGCAGTTGAAATTTCAAAATTCTAGTAGAAAAAATGAGAGGAGTTGGAGATTGGCAATTGCACATAATTCATGTCATTGGAGAGGGAGAGTGGCAGTTTAAAAGTCTAACATTAAGAGAGAGAAAGTGCGAAAAAGAGAGATGCAGTTATATTTATTAAACATTAAGATATAGATAGAAGAAAGAGAATGAGAGATAGGCATTTTAAATTTATAGCAGTAAAAGAGATTAAAATGTAGGAGTTAAGAGAGTTGAGAGAGTTTATATTTCTAGCATCAAATGTTAACCTTTTGAAAATCATAGAATGACCAGAGAGACAATGTAAAATAGTAACATGAAGATAAAAGCAGTTTAAAATCTAGGTATAAAAAGTGATACATTTAAAAGTCCTACTATAAAGAAAGAAACAGTTAATAATGCTAATATGAAAATGAAAGCAGCTTAAAATCCTGTTTTGAAAATAGTGATAGACAATTACATCTTAAGCATTAAAATAGAGAGACAGTCATTCTTTTTCATTTTTAAATTGAGAATCAAGTTCTGAATAGTATATCAAACTTGTAGTAACAAGTGTTATATAGAGTGTTATATAGAATGTCTATAGTGTCTCTGTGCGGTGACTCGATCATTATATAGAAAAGAAAGGGGGAGCAGGGGTCTACATAGAGTACCTAAAAAATAACACTAGGGATATGGAAAAGATAGCAACAGGGAAATATCATAATTACGATGCAGAAATGCCAAACAATAAAGTTGGCAATAGAAACCTGATGAACAGTAATATAGCCCAAAGCCTGTACAGTTTTTGGCAGATGCAAGATCAGTGCTCCAGGCACTGCAATCCAGAAAGTTGCTACATCTGCAAACTTTATTGACTGAACTCTACAAACACCACATGACTGCCCTGTAGTGGATATCATCTCACTATGGAATGCGAGGAAATGAAATAGCAGATCAGCTGGCAAATCTGTCATCAACTGGCACACAACCAGATGCACCGGTTACATACCATCAGAAGAAACAGATAATCAAATCAATCAGAAGATCAAATGCTCCAAATCATGATACGTTTCATAATATGAATAGATGGGAACACGTTATCATTATACGCATTAGAACAAGACACAATTGACTCCACAGTCACGTGCCTACAAAATTCAAGATCGGTACCTCAACAACATGCACATGTCGACAGGCGCCCCCAGATAGCGAAACGCATATTTAAACTGCACTGAATATAGTAGACTGAGGAAAGTCCACTTAAACCATTAATACAATACTACAGATAAGACTATATGCACCCCTGCAAGAATGACAAAAGACGGTAACATTTATACAGGAAAGGTCAGTGCAGTTATAGACAACACTTCAGGCGAACGAAAGATAGATATATAGATCCAGAAGGTTTTCGAAAATAGTAAGAGACAAGTCTCAGAATGTCTTAAGGCCTGCAGTGGATATTTTGAACACGAACTGTGAACACAACTCCATCGTGTGAATAACTTTTTTACCCAATACAAGCCAGCCAACAGCAGTAGTATGTAGATTAATAACACAAATTTCTGTTACTTAAGGAAGATAACTTTTGATTAAAAATAAATAATAAATAATTGCTATTTTCAACTATAAATTAAGTAACGATACATTTTTTTTAGTTTCATACATTAATAATTGTCATTTCATATAGATTGTATCAGGAATATGCAGAGTTTATTTGAAAACTATTTTTGTAGAAAGTGATATGCATATGAATAATACTTGAGATAATTTACAACATATCCATATAGAGAATTTGTTACCATTAATCTAACAGGATTTGCTTCCCTTTTAATAAAGCAAGATAACATTTAATTTCTTAAGCAGATTATGTATTAACATTTTCATCAACAATTCAACGGTAGAACACTTTTTTGCATTTAAGTTTGATATGATAGAACGAACCGCGCCTGTAAATATTATGCAACATTTAAATATATATTCTTCAAAGAATTGTTATATTTCTTAGCTGATAATCAACTGTATACATTTTTGTAAACATTTTTATAGATAACAGATGCAAAAGGTTTAATTTACAAAAACTAACTAATGCCGTCCCATCATTTCACTGTAGTATCTAGAAGAGATAATGTTAGAGAGAGAGAGAGTTATCAATAGCACAATGAATATACTATGAAGTTGAAATTGCAACATTCTAGTAGAAAAAGGGAGGGGAGTTGGAGATAGACAATTGCACATAATTCATTTCACTGGGAGAGTGAGAAAGGCAGTTTAAAATCCTAACATTAGGAGAGAGAGAGAGAGAGCGAAAAAGAGAGATACAGTTATATATATATATATATTAAACAGTTAGATATAGATTGAAGAATGAGAGAGGGGCAGTTTAAATTTCTAGCAGTAATAGATAAAGAGTAAAATGTAGGAGTTAAGAGAGTTGAGAGAGTTTAAATTTCTAGCATCAAAAGTTAACTTTTGAAAATCCTAGAATGACCAGAGAGACAATTTAAAATACTAGCATGAAGATAAAAACAGTTTAAAATCTTAGTATGAAAAGAGATACAGTTAAAAAGTCTAATATTAAGAAAGTAACTGTTAATAATGCTAATATGAAAGTGTAAGCATCGTAAACTCCTGTTATGAAAATAGAGATAGACAATTACATTACAAATGAATAAGATAGCAACCGGGAAATATTGTCACAATTACGATGCAGAAATGCGAGCAATAATGTTGGCAATAGAAAACCTGCTGAAAAGTAATCTTAGCCCACAGCCTGTAGAGTTTTTGACAGATGCAAGATCAGTGCTCCAGGCACTGCAATCCAAAAAGTTGCTACATCTGCAAACTTTATTGACTGAACTCTACAAACACCACAGGATTGCCCTGCAGTGGATCCCATCTCACTATGGAATACCAGGGAACTAGACAGCAGATCAGCTTTCAAAAGAAGGTGCAACAGGCACACAACCAGATGCGCCGGTTACATACCGTCATAAGAAACAGATAATCAAATTAATGAGGAGACAACATGCCCCAAATCGGGATACTTTTCATAATATGAAATGATGCGAAAATGTTATCATTATACGCAATTAGAACCCGGCACAATTGACAGTCACCCGTATACACATCATCCAAGATGAACAAGAAGATATACTTCATCCAAGAAACAGAGTTATTGTTTTACACTGCAGGTTATTCTGTTCATCCTTGTCAGGTATTTCTTTCACTTCTGTCCGTGTTTGTTTTGACAATACTGATTCCTCTGTTAAGGGAGTCTGTTCTGGTATTGGCAGTAGGGGGTTAACAACTCTTGGTATGCCTGGTGTTTGTCTACAAAAACCTTCTGGATAATGTCCGTTAATATTTGTTGTCTCTGGGTGACGATTTCTGCCTTCAGGTCATTATCTGTCTTCAGAATATTCGATAAACATTTCTTTTCAGCTCACCCCCACAGATAATAATTAGGCGGGGTTAAGTATGGTAATAATTAGGCGGGGTTAGGTATGGTAATAATTAGGCGGGGTTAGGTCTGGTGAACGAGCAGGCCAGATTACAAGTGAAATAATGGGATTTGCAAATACGCTTTCCTAATAAGTAAGTGATGTTGTTGCGGCTGTGTGTGCTGTTGCCCCATCCTGCCGAAACCGAGCTTCTTTAATTTCCCGCTCTGTAAGGTGGGCTATGAATGATTCCAGCATTAAAAGTACGGTAATGTTCTGCGTTGATTTTTGCATTGAAAAAAATGTTTCCCAATTATCCGCATACGACTTTCTGAACGTAAAGCGGTACTTGATGTAATTCATGCGGGTTTTTTTTACTGCTCTACAAACGGTTGTTCTTACTTGTTGAAGCAACCGGAGAGATGAAACCGTGCCTCATCAGTGAAGAATGTCACGTCAAGGACTTCATCACATTGTTCAGAGATAAGGTTCTGAAACCACATGCAGTAGTTCAATCTGGATTCACAATCTCTTGCATGGAATTAATACGATTCAATTAATCTGTAAGGACGATAGTGCAGCTAACACTTCAGAACCTTGTGGACGGTATTCATTGGAAAAGTTTGCATGTTGAGACAACCACCTTAAAGATTTATTAGGGCTCATTGTAATTCTGGTTTGCATATCAAGTTCTGTGTCTTCTGAAGTTGAAGGCCCTCCAGATCCGTATGCATCTACAACACTATCCGTAGCACGAAACTTGTCAATCAAAGTCATAGCCTCATTGCGGTGGGAGACTTGTGAGTCTGGACATTTCAACACAAATTGTTGAATAACTTCTTCAGTATATTTGCTATCATTACCGAAGACGTATTAAAAAAAAAATATCCTGTTTCCATTGTATAACAGCATTTCCCTTCAGCAATGAAACCGTGAATATAATAGCGGCTTACTGTGTTATGTTTGTGACGGGATTGTGGACACAGAATGTGATGTCAATTTCATCAATCGGTGATTTCATTCAAGAATATTGATCAGGTCCCTCCATGGTGACATTATAAACACCCCATATTACACTTTATTCTACAAGTTTGATCAATTATTCTGAACTTGATTCTCAGTTTAAAAATAAAATAAAAAAGAATGACTGTCTCTCACTACTTTAATGCTTGAGATGTAATTGTCTATCTCTCTTTTCATAACATTATTTTAAGCTGCTTTTTTTTTTTTTAGTATTTCTAACTGTTTCTTTATTAATAGTAGGATTTTTAACTGTATCTCTTTTCATACCAATATTATAATCTGCTTTTCACATCGTGCTTGTATTTTACATTGTCTCTTTGGTCATTCTAGGATTTTTAAATGGTTAACTTTTGATGCTAGAAATATAAACTTTCTCAACTCTCTTAACTCCCTCATTGTAATCTCGATCCCTATATATTACTGCTAGAAATTTAAACTCTCTCTCTCTCTCTCTCTCTCTCTCTTTCTCTCTCTTCTATCTCTTCTATCTATATCCTAATGTTTAATATATTAAACTGCATCTCTTTATTTCGCTCTCTCTCTCTCTCTCTCTCTCACTCTCTCTCTCTTAATGTTAGGATTTTAAACTACCTCTCTACCTCTCCCGTGACATGAATTTTGCGTGCCCATGCGATGAGATAGTGCTGCTGTGCCACGGGCTCTTGAGTTTAGTAGAACGGTAACTGGTCTCGACCTTGCCTTGGTACGGGGTGTATGATTTGTCTGTTTTCGAGTAAAAATTTGCCACAAACTGGACCGCGGTCGGATCGACTCACGGAAGTGGTGGCCTGACTTCATTTGTTGGGACAGCGACTATTGTTGTGGCATGCTCACTAATCTTAAGTCCACGGTTTTGTCGCTGACACATAGAGTTATGCTGCTTGTGACGGACGTTACAGTGACTCGGGTGTGTCCATTATGAGCTGCACGCCTTTTGTACAGAGTTCAGCGCGTTTAATATTACACAGTTTTCTATGCATCAAGTAGCACACCATTTTGAGAGAAGAACTCAGCGTGTTCTATGGAAAAGTATGAACGATCGAGATGGACATTTTGTTGGTTGCTGGCTGAGCAGATATGGAGGTGCCCAGACTGTAATGAAGCCATTCCGTTCTAAAGTCAAAGATACGGCACAGCTGCTTGTTTCAATCTTAAAGTGGCATTTTACTTCCAACATTGAAACGTTTGCAGCTTTAATATGTAAAGAAGACCTGAGTCTACAACAATTTGCCCATTCAAAAATGTATATTTTATGGGAGTGATTTTGTGACACCAAACACACACACACACACACACACACGCACGCACGCACACACACACAAGTGAAGCTTCTAGTAAAGCTAACAAGTAAAAGTTATGGTTCACTTCCCTGCCTTGCTAGGCATGTGTGGAATATGGTGTTAGTGACCATATGTTTCCATGACAAGGTAAATTGTTTAGTGAGGTGGTCAGTATCACTCCATGCCGTCTATACTTCCCGGAAAAAAAGACATCCGGTACTCATTTACAGAGACTGGGTGAAGATTGAAGCCTTGTCGGTCCGAAAATATCCACTTCTGGAAATCGAACTTAGATCCTTCTAATCAAGCACTGTTTACCCGAACAACTCAGCCACCGAGGCTCCAAACTCGTGGCTTAATTAATCTGTGCATGAATAATGCTTTAATAGAATAATACTAGTAATTATAATTGTTTTTTCTTCAAAAATTGTCAAATTTGATACGTTCTGTATTGAAATAATTAATTGTTCAACCCCAAATTTTCTCATTATTTAAGATATATAAATTCGTGCAATCAACTTGAATGTACAAAAGACAAAGGATATGCATTTCTCAAAAGAGACAAATAGCAACTCAACTAAAATATCAGTGACAAGGAGTTGTGACGGATCTGTCTGAAAACTATCTTTATGGTATTTTCCCATTATTGGAGTCTGCCGGGAGCTGCATCCACTCATGCTGCAGGCATTCTCTATCAATCTTCTGTTGCATACTTTGAGAGTCGGTCACCAAGACTGCGTGATCCACATTCTGTGTAACCAACCCTGTTATCTCCGCCGTTGCTGCTTCTATCTCCGTTCTCATGCTGGACACCGTAATGCTACACTTGCCAGATTTCCTGGCCACTTTCTCACAGACTACAACAGCACCTTCTCAAAACTTCACAATCCACACATCATCCCCAAAGCAAGGTAAGTCACATACAGACTCATATACAGCATGACACCCACAACAGAAAGAGAAGCTCACATATCAGGACAGACAGCCAAGTGCTAACTTTGCAGACGAAACATAAAAGAAACGGAAGAAAACATATTCTACGACTGCAACACAATCATACCATGAAGAACGGCGTTACAACTTACACTAGAAACACACAGAAGGTAGACATATACAGATCTATCATGCTCAACACACTGTCAAAAACAACACAAGAATCCTACACTAAAGCGCTAATTCTAATATCCGAATATAGAAATTTAGTGTGGACCTGTAGAAATGCTGACGTTTTCCAATTCAAAACTTTTCATGCCGACCTGTTTGTACAGTTTTATAATCAAAAATCAATGTCCATCTTTAAAACAACATAATTTATTTTGTGAGAATGAATGAATGAATGTTCAATACTAATTTAGAAAGACACATCTTTCAAGTGTTTCCTTTCCCTTATTTACTACATTTGTTGGTGACAGGCGGAAGGCGCAGGTCAGTCAATTTTGCTTTACAGATGGGGACGAGACGTCATATCTCCCAAAATAAACTGTGACGTCACACCTCCCAAAATAAACAGAGATGTCGGGGTGCTTTTGTCTTCATTGTCGCCTCTGGTGCTCCTGGAAATCCTTGGTCGTGTGATGTCATATTTTATTTATCTCTTAATTACATCCAAAATATATGTAACATCTTTCACTCCCATTATTGAATCATATAAATTAAACTATTTGTATGTACTGTGATGATTTTGAATTTGAAAATGAAATAAAGATTATTATTTTTTAAACACAATGTGCTACATAAATCTAAAAATCACATACGTTTACACACACAAAAGTGAAGCCGTACAGGCGTGATAATTGTGTTGACAGCTTTACACATTTAAGTCAGTTAAAATCACCGATGTTTACACAAACGCGAGAATCTATAAGTATCGCTTTTTGTTGTAAACTAGTGGGACAATTTATCCACTCACAAATAAAAGTTGAAAGCTGGAGAGCTAGATTTTGGGTTTTCTCGCTTTCATACCACGCATATACATAGACGAACACATACACGAAAGAAACCTGACATTTGCTATTTGTGTTGTATAAGGTTTACAGCACGTTTTAACTTTCAAAAGCATGTGAGAACACACTCGTGAGACGATTATTATGTCGTACAGAGCGTTGGGGCGGTTAGTATGTGTGCTGTATGCGTCTCCTTCGACATCGTTCCTTGTCAGGAAGCAGTTGAACTCTCCCCCTAAGGATGATCTTCTGTCCCGTGTATTTCTTCGTTAGTAGGAGGGAGAGGTCCTCGTAGAATTGTTGTTGTTGTGCCGGTATTGGTGGTGAGTGGATGTTGACCATGGTGTATCGCTGTCCGACGTCTTTTATTTGTATGATGGTCGTTCTGTAACAGCATAGCGACATCAAGTAATGGTATAACAGTAACGGAGTCAGTTGAGAATGGAATTTTCCTAAAGCATGGGAAAGCTGCTAATATAACAGTACGTGACTGGTGACACGTAGAGAATAGGTCGACAACAGGTAGACTAAATCGATTATCGAGGCCAAAAGTTCAAGGTAGAGTTGTCTGGAGACTTCGAAGGTTGTGCAAAGTTGAGTAGTGACGTGTTATTTTTATAAATTAGAGACAAAGATAATTCAGCGTGTCGAATTTTGATTGGTTGAGCGGGAGAGCTTGTGATAATGAAACTGGGTATTTAAACTTAAGCACAGAAGGATTTACAGGAGAGAGAGACCAGATCTAGAAAGAGTTTAGAGGACTACGATCTAATATAGATATTTACCTACAACTTTGTTTTCTCAAAATTGTTGTTGTTTTTCTTGGGAATAGACACCATGCCTGCCAAGGTCTCGAGTAAAGGAGCCAAGTAAGTGTTTTCAATGCTATCACGATTTAGTTAATTTTTGTGCCAGAAATCGACTAGACGACTATTTTACAGAAACTCACAAGTGACACGATTTGCCCAAGAGTATCAACCACGTGGCTGCCACTTCAGCTGAACTCACACGATACTTCCCAATCTACGATGTCGAGCCACTTCAGCTGAACTCACACGATACTTCCCAATCCACGATGTCGACCTCGAAGGTGGAAAGATTCACAGAAAAGGGACTGTAGTATATCAGCAGGCCAGAAGCCCGTAAAATGACCCACTCAACCTTGATGTGTACATTAATGGGGCCAGTCGTCCTCGGAACCAGCGGCGTGGCCACGCTATAACGCTTTGCAAACCCCCGTAAGTATTTTTTTACATTATCAGCAGCTGCCCACCTAACCCACTATACAAAATATATGTCAAAGAACTCCACCTGAAATCTCCACAAATCTCCATAAAGTTGCAACATATAGAGAAAGAGCATAGCACTGGGCACATAAATTGGCTACCGCCAACATTGCCACATAAAACAGTGGGAACCCCCGGGACTTGCACAGATGAGTTGACCGGCAGAAAACACCGTCAGCTCAGCATGGATAAAAGTAACATCGCCACAGAAAAAGAGCTCGGCGCAAAAGAACAGAACACATTAATTAGATTTTAGATTATTCATTAGAATATACTTAAACATATATAAACCATATACATATACAATTCAGAATGTTTAATTTTAGTAGAATTGTTTACCTAACATTTAGTAGATTTGTCTAACATTAAGATTGTATCCATCAATATTAGGGGCCTAAGGGCCAAAACACAGCATATCATTTCACTAATACACCAGTACAAACCAGACTTCATTTTAGTGTAAGAAACGAACATACACACAGACTACCACGCACAGCAAATAGCTACACAGTTAGGCCTAAAACATTCATGTTTCAGCTTGGCGGTCCAAACCTTAGGGTCCGGTGTCGCTATACTCCAGACATCCCACAAGTGGATTATTGGGAAGATGTGCAGGGACAGTGATGGCAGTACAGTCATAGTGCAAGCTAAAGACGACTGACACACATAACACGACAGTTAACATTCATGCACCACCTCACCAACGAGATCAGCCCCATTTCTACGAACACCTAGTGAATCGACAGACAAATACGCAGGACAAGACATTCTCTATTAATGACATCCACATGTGGTTTGACAATAAGTCTCTGATACAATCAACAAGTTCTAAATTCTCTTATAAATCTGACATTACTATAGCGTTACTTGACGGAGTCTATCGGCGATGATTATCATAAGTAACTTCGTGATCGTATTAATGTTCTTCGTCAATATATGCATATAATACTAACTTGAGAACTTTCTAAATCCAAAATGTTTGTAACAAAATCTCTAGACGACTGTTATAAACTGCCTGAATCTTAATTCTATCTTCTGCCTTGAGGCAGGTATCTAATCTCCTCTGCTCTCGTCTAACATTTCTGTCTTTTTTTTTTTTTTTATAAATTTTATTGTATCTTTAAATGCCATATTACAGTGCATGATAACATTCATGAAAAACAAAATGGAATAGCATCTCTCACATTATATCCATAACATTTCAAAGAAGAAAGAACATTTAGTATTTATCTCTTTCGTTCACATACTTTCATGCTCAACAGTTAACTAGTTTATTTTAAGATGGACATTGTTCTTTGTTTAAAAATGTGTAGGAAAAGATAGGAATTAAAATTCTGACATTCGTGCATAGCCTCTTTCCTGCAAGTCCATATTATATGTCTGTATTCTGATAGTAGTACAAGTAATTTTGTTAAGAGATCTTGTGTTGTTGTTTTTGGCAGTGTATTGAGCATAACAGATATGTATGTGTCGACTTTTTGTGTAGTATGTGATTTTAGTGTGTGTTGCAGTGCCCTTCTTGCTGGTACGATTGTACTGCACCTATAGAATATGTGCTCTTCTGTTTCTTGAGTGTTTTGTCTGCAGAGGGGTGTCCGTCTTAATCTGCGGGTTGGTCTCGCTGAAATGGGTGTCATGGTATATATGAGTCTGTATGTGACCTCCCTCGCTGTAATGGGTGTCGTGTTATATATGAGTCTGTATGTGACCTCCCTCGCTGTAATGGGTGTCATGTTATATATGAGTCTGTATGTGACCTCCCTCGCTGTAATGGGTGTCGTGTTATATATGAGTCTGTATGTGACCTCCCTCGCTGTAATGGGTGTCGTGTTATATATGAGTCTGTATGTGACCTCCCTCGCTGTAATGGGTGTCGTGTTATATATGAGTCTGACCTCCCTCGCTGTAATGGGTGTCATGTTATATATGAGTCTGTATGTGACCTCCCTCGCTGTAATGGTTTTCGTGTTATATATTAGTATGTATGTGACCTCCCTCGCTGTAATGGGTATCGTGTTATATATGAGTCTGTATGTGACCTCCCTCGCTGTAATGGGTGTCGTGTTATATATATGAGTATGTATGTGACCTCCATCGTTGTAATGAGTGTCATGTTATATATGAGTCTGTATGTGACTTCCCTCGCTGTAATTGGTGTCGTGTTATATATGAGTCTGTATGTGACCTCCCTCGCTGTAATGGGTGTCGTGTTATATATGAGTCTGTATGTGACCTCCCTCGCTGTACTGGGTGTCGTGTTATATATGAGTCTGTATGTGACCTCCGTCGCTTTGGGGCGATTTTTTGGATTGTGGAGGTTTGAGAAAGTGCTGGTGTAGTCTGTGAGAAAATACTTTAGGCCTCTCTTGATTCTGTGATGTAGTGGAGGTTTCTGTTGTTTAATTAGGTGTTTGTAGATGTTATTTGTCCTTTGGTGTAATAAACTGTCATGTCCTTGGATGGCCTGTAGACATGCTTGGTAATATGTGGGTGTGGTGCCGAAATGGTGAGGCAATGAAGTAAGTTTTCTGAATCTGATTAATCTCAGCCCCAAATAGTAGTGTGCAAGGTGTGGTTGTCTGGTTGTTTGATGATGTGACTTATGTGATTTATTCTGAGAGCTTTCATTTTTGTGTGGTTGTCTAGTTGTTTGATGATGCAACTTATGTGATTTATTCTGAGAGCTTTAATTTTTGTGTGGTTGTCTAGTTGTTTGATGATGCAACTTATGTGATTTATTCTGAGAGCTTTCATTTTTGTGTGGTTGTCTAGTTGTTTGATGATGCGATTAATGCCCTCCTCCTATCCTACCTTACCCCCTAACCCTCCCTCCCCCTATCCTACTTTATCTCCTAACCCTCCCTCCCGCTATCCTACTTTATCTCCTAACCCTCCCTCCTCCTATCCTACTTTATCTCCTAACTCTCCCTCCCCCTATCCTACTTTATCTCCTAACCCTCCCTCCCCCTATCCTACCTTACCTCTAACCCTCCCTCCCCCTATCTTACTTTATCTCCTAACCCCCTCCTCCTATCCTACCTTACCCACTAACCCTCCCTCCTCCTATCCTACTTTATCTCCTAACCCTCCCTCCTCCTATCCTACCTTACCCCCTAACCCTCCCTCCCCTATCCTACTTTATCTCCTAACCCTCCCTCCCCCTATCCTACCTTACCCCCTAACCCTCCCTCACCCTATCTTACTTCATCTCCTAACCCTCCCTCCTCCTATCCTACCTTACCCCATAACCCCCCCTCCCTTATCCTACTTTATCTCCTAACCCTCCCTCCTCCTATCGTACTTTACCCCTTAACCCTCACTCCCCCTATCCTACCATACCCCCTAACTCTCCCTCCCCCTATCCTACCTTACAACCTAACCCTCACTCCACCTATCCTATCTTACCTCCTTACCCTCCCTCCCCCTATCCTACCTTACCCCGTAACCCTCCTTCCCCCTATTCTACCTTAACCCCTAACTCTCCCTCCTCCTATTCTACGCTAACGTACCTATTAACACTCCCTCCCCCTATCCTATACTACCTTACCTACTAACACTCCCTCCCCCAATCCTACGCGACCTTACCTACTAACACTCCCTCCCCTATTAAAGGCTACCTTACCTACTAACACTCCCTCCCCCTATCCTACGCTACCTTACCTACTAACACACCCTCCCCTATTTTACACTACCTTACCTACTAACACTCCCTCCCCTATTAAAGGCTACCTTACCTACTAACGCTCCCTTCCCCTATCCTACGCTACCTTACCTACTAACACACTTTCCCCTATTCTACACTACCTTACCTACTAACACTCCCTCCCCCTATCCTACGCTACCTTACCTACTAACACTCCTCCCCTATTCTACGCTACCTTACCTACTAACACTCCTTCCCCCTATTAAAGGCTACCTTACATACCAACACTCCCTTCCCCTATCCTACGCTACCTTACCTACTAACACACTCTCCCCTTTTCTACACTACCTTATCTACTAACACTCCCTCCCCTATTCTACACTACCTTACCTACTAACACTTCCTCCCCTATTCTACACTACCTTACCTACTAACACTCCCTCCCCTATTCAACGCTACCTTACCTACTAACACTATCTCCCATATTCAACGCTACCTTACCTATTAACACACCCTCCCCTATTCTACACTACCTTACCTACTAACACTCCCTCCCCTTTTCAACGCTACCTTACCTACTAACACTCCCTCCCCTATTCTACACTATCTTACCTACTAACACTCTCTCCCCCTATTCAACGCTACCTTACCTACTAACACTCCCTCCCCTATTCTACACTACCTTACCTACTAACACTCCCTCCCCCTATTCAACGCTACCTTACCTACTAACACTCCCTCCCCTATTCTACACTACCTTACCTACTAACACTTCCTCCCCTATTCTACACTACCTTACCTACTAACACTCCCTCCCCTATTCAACGCTACCTTACCTACTAACACTTCCTCCCCTATTCTACACTACCTTACCTACTAACACTCCCTCCCCTATTCTACACTACCTTACCTACTAACACTCCCTCCCCCTATTCAACGCTACCTTACCTACTAACACTCCCTCCCCTATACTAAACTACCTTACCTACTAACACTCCCTCCCCTATTCTACACTACCTTACCTACTAACACTCCCTCCCCTATACTGCACTACCTTACCTACTAACACTCCTCCCCTATTCTACACTACCTTACCTACTAACACTCCCTCCCCTATTCTACACTACCTTACCTACTAACACTCCCTCCCCTATTCTACACTACCTTACCTACTAACACTCCCTCCCCTATTCTACACTACCTTACCTACTAACACTTCCTCCCCTATTCTACACTACCTTACCTACTAACACTCCCTCCCCCTATTCACGCTACCTTACCTACTAACACTTCCTCCCCTATTCTACACTACCTTACCTACTAACACTCCTTCCCCTATTCTACACTACCTTACCTACTAACACTCCCTCCCCTACTACCTTACCTACTAACACTCCCTCCCCTATTCTACACTACCTTACCTACTAACACTCCTCCCCTATTCTACACTACCTTACCTACTAACACTTCCTCCCCTATTCTACACTACCTTACCTACTAACACTCCCTCCCCTATTCAACGCTACCTTACCTACTAACACTCCCTCCCCTATTCTACACTACCTTACCTACTAACACTCCCTCCCCTATTCTACACTACCTTACCTACTAACACTCCCTCCCCTATTCTACACTACCTTACCTACTAACACTCCCTCCCCTATTCTACACTACCTTACCTACTAACACTCCCTCCCCCTATTCAACGCTATCTTACCTACTAACACTTCCTCCCCTATTCTACACTACCTTACCTACTAACACTCCCTCCCCTATTCTACACTACCTTAACTACTAACACTCCCTCCCCCTATTCAACGCTACCTTACCTACTAACACTTCCTCCCCTTTTCTACACTACCTTACCTACTAACACTCCCTCCTCTATTCTACACTACCTTACCTACTAACACTCCCTCCCCTATTCTACACTACCTTACCTACTAACACACCCTCCCCTATTCTACACTACCTTACCTACTAATACACCCTCCCCTATTCAACGCTACCTTACCTACTAACACACCCTCCCCTATTCAACGCTACCTTACCTACTAACACTCCCTCCCCCTATTCAACGCTACCTTACCTACTAACACTCCCTCGCCCTATCCTACCGTACCCCCTATCCCTCTGTCCCCGTTAGTCTACTTTATCCCCTAACCTTCTCTCCCCCTACTCTACCCTAACTTACCCCCTCACCCTTCCTCCCCGTACTCTACAATATATAACCTATTAACCCTCCTCCTCCTACACTACACTACTTTACCCCCTAATTCTCACTCCCTCCTAACACCTAAGGGTTAGGATAGAAGTGTGGATTATGGAGAGGGAGGGTAGAAAAGGAGGAATGGTGGATTTTTGGAGAGGGAGGTTTAGGGAGAAGGTAGGTAGAGTAGGATAAAGGGTGGATTATGGGACAGGGAGGTTTATGGGAGAATGTACTTAGAGTAGGAGAAAGGATGGAATATAAGAGAGAGAGGGTAGAGTAGGAGGAAGGATGGATTATTGGAGAGGGTGGTTTAGGTGAGAATGTAAGGTAGAGTAAGGGAAAGCGTGGGGTAGGAGAAATAGTGGATTATGGAAGAGGGTGGTTTAGGGGAGAAGGTAAGGTAGAGTAAGGGAAAGCGTGGAGTAGGAGAAAGGGCGGATTATGGGAGAGGGAAGTTTAAGGCAGAGTGTAGATAGAGTGGGATAGGGAGGTTTAGGGGAGAAGATAGTTAGAGTAGGAGAAAGGATGGTTTATGGGAGAGCGAGTGTATTGTAAGAGAAAAGATTGATTATGAGAGACGGAGGTTTAGGAGAGTAGGTAAAGTAGAGTATGAGGAGGAAGGGTGGATTATGGAAGAGGGAGTGTATTGAAGGAGAAAGGGTGGATTATGAGAGACGGAGGTTTAGGGGAGCAGGTAAAGTAGAGTAGGAGGAGGAAGGGTGGATTATGGGAGAGGGCGGTTTAGGGGAGAAGATAGGATAGAGTAGGAGAAAGGATGGATTATGGGAGAGCGAGAGTAGAGTAGGAAAAAGGGTGGATTATGAGAGAGGGATGTTTAGGGGAGAAGGTAAGGTAGAATAGGGGAAAGGGTGGATTATGGGAGAGGGAGGTTTAGGCCCGAAGGTAGGGTAGAGTAGGAGGAGGGGTGGATTATTGGAAAGGGAGGTTTATCATCACTACCTCCCCCTGAGTGTTAGTAGGTAAGGTAGCGTAGAATAGGGGGAAGGAGTGTTAGTAGGTAAGGTAGCGTAGAATAGGGGGAGGGAGTGTTAGTAGGTAATGTAGCGTAGAATAGGGGGAGGGTGGGTAAGGTAGCGTAGGATAGGGGGAGGGAGTGTTAGTAGGTAAGGTAGCGTAGAATAGGGGGAGGGTAGGTAAGGTAGCGTAGGATAGGGGGGGTGGAGTGTTATTAGATAATGTAGCGTAGAAAAGGGGAAGGGAGTGTTAGTAGGTAAGGTAGCGTAGAATAGGGGAGGGAGTGTTAGTAGGTAAGGAAACGTAGAATAAGGGAAGGGAGTGTTAGTAGGTAAGGTAGCGTAGAATAGGGGGAAGGAGTGTTAGTAGGTAAGGTAGCGTAGAATAGGGGGAGGGAGTGTTAGTAGGTAAGGAAACGTAGAATAGAGGGAGGGAGTGTTAGTAGGTAAGGAAACGTAGAATAGAGGGAGGGAGTGTTAGTAGGTAAGGAAACGTAGAATAGAGGGAAGGAGTGTTAGTAGGTAAGGAAACGTAGAATAGGGGGAAGGAGTGTTAGTAGGTAAGGAAACGTAGAATAGGGGGAGGGAGTGTTAGTAGGTAAGGAAACGTAGAATAGGGGGAGGGAGTGTTAGTAGGTAGGTAGCGTAGAATAGGGGAAGGAGTGTTAGTAGGTATGGTAGCGTAGAATAGGGGGAAGGAGTGTTATTAGGTAAGGTAGCGTAGAATAGGGGGGGGAGTGTTAGTAGGTAAGGAAACGTAGAATAGGGGGAAGGAGTGTTAGTAGGTAAGGAAACGTAGAATAGGGGTAAGGAGTGTTAGTAGGTAAAGTAGCGTAGAATAGGGGAAGGGAGTGTTAGTAGGTAAGGTAGCGTAGAATAGGGGGAGGTAGTGTTAGTAGGTAAGGTAGCGTAGAATAGGGGGAGGGAGTGTTAGTAGGTAAGGTAGCGTAGAATAGGGGAGGGGAGTGTTAGTAGGTAAGGTAGCGTAGAATAGGGGGAGGTAGTGTTAGTAGGTAAGGTAGCGTAGAATAGGGGAAGGGAGTGTTAGTAGGTAAGGTAGCGTAGAATAGGGGAGGGAGTGTTAGTAGGTAAGGTAGCGTAGAATAGGGGAAGGGAGTGTTAGTAGGTAAGGTAGCGTAGAATAGGGGGAGGGAGTGTTAGTAGGTAAGGTAGCGTAGAATAGGGGGAGGGAGTGTTAGTAGGTAAGGTAGCGTAGAATAGGGGGAGGGAGTGTTAGTAGGTAAGGTAGCGTAGAATAGGGGAAGGGAGTGTTAGTAGGTAAGGTAGCGTAGAATAGGGGGAGGGAGTGTTAGTAGGTAAGGTAGCGTAGAATAGGGGAAGGGAGTGTTAGTAGGTAAGGTAGCGTAGAATAGGGGGAGGGAGTGTTAGTAGGTAAGGTAACGTAGAATAGGGGAAGGGAGTGTTAGTAGGTAAGGTAGCGTAGAATAGGGGGAGGTAGTGTTAGTAGGTAAGGTAGCGTAGAATAGGGGGAGGGAGTGTTAGTAGGTAAGGTAACGTAGGATAGGTGGATGGTGTGTTAGTAGGTGAGGTAGCGTAGGATAGGGGGAGGGAGTGTTAGTAGGTAAGGTAGCGTAGAATTCGGGGAGGGAGTGTTAGTAGGTAAGGTAGCGTAGGAAAGCGGGAGGGAGTGTTAGTAGGTAAGGTAACGTAGGATAGGTGTGTTAGTAGGTGAGGTAGCGTAGGAAAGGGGGAGGGAGTGTTAGTAGGTAAGGTACCGTAGGATAGGTGGAAGGTGTGTTAGTAGGTGAGGAAACGTAGTGTAGGGGGAGGGAGTGTTAGTAGGTAAGGTAGCGTACGATAGGTGGAAGGTGTGTTAGTAGGTGAGGTAGCCTAGGATAGGGGGAGGGAGTGTTAGTAGGTAAGGTTGCGTAGGATAGGGGGAGGGAGTGTTAGTAGGTAAGGTTGCGTAGGATAGATGGAGGGAGTGCTAGTAGGTGAGGTAGCGTAGGATAGGGGGAGGGAGTGTTAGTAGGTGAGGTAGCTTAGGATAGGGGGAGGGAATGTTAGTAGGTGAGGTAGCGTAGGATAGGCGGAGGAAGTGTTAGTAGGTGAGGTAGCTTAGGATAGGTGGAAGGTGTGTTAGTAGGTGAGGTAGCGTAGGATAGGGGGAGGGAGTGTTAGTAGGTAAGGTTGCGTAGGATAGATGGAGGGAGTGCTAGTAGGTGAGGTAGCGTAGGATAGGGGGAGGGGGTGTTAGTAGGTGAGGTAGCGTAGGATAGGGGAGGGAATGTTAGTAGGTGAGGTAGCGTAGGATAGGCGGAGGGAGTGTTAGTAGGTGAGGTAGCTTAGGATAGGTGGAAGGTGTGTTAGTAGGTGAGGTAGCGTAGAATAGGGGGATGGAGTGTTAGTAGGTAAGGTAGCGTAGAACAAGGGGAGGGTGTGTTAGTAGGTAAGGTAGCTTAGAACAAGGGGAGGGTGTGTTAGTAGGTAAAGTAGCTTAGAACAAGGGGAGGGTGTGTTAGTAGGTAAGGTAGCGTAGAACAAGGGGAGGGAGTGTTAGTAGGTAAGGTAGCGTAGAACAAGGGGAGGGAGTGTTAGTAGTTGAGGTAGCGTAGAACAAGGGGAGGGAGTGTTAGTAGGAGAGGTAGCGTAGAACAAGGGGAGGGAGTGTTAGTAGGTAGGTAATGTAGCGTAGAATAGGGGGATGGAGTGTTAGTAGGTGAGGTAGCGTAGAATAGCGGGATGGAGTGTTAGTAGGTGAGGTAGCGTAGAATAGCGGGATGGAGTGTTAGTAGGTGAAGTAGCGTAGAATAGGGGGATGGAGTGTTAGTAGGTAAGGTAGCGTAGAATAGGGGGATGGAGTGTTAGTAGGTAAGGTAGCGTAGAATAGGCGGATGGAGTGTTAGTAGGTAAGGTAGCGTAGAATAGGATGAGGGAGTGTTAGTAGGTGGGGCAGCGTAGAATAGGGGGTTGGAGTGTTAGTAGGTAGGTAATGTAGCGTAGAATAGGATGAGGGAGTGTTAGTAGGTGAGGCAGCGTAGAATAGGGGGTTGGAGTGTTAGTAGGTGAGGTAGCGTAGAATAGGGGGATGGAGTGTTAGTAGGTGAGGTAGAACAAGGGGAGGGAAGGTTAGTAGGTAGGTAATGTAGCGTAGAATAGGATGAGGGAGTGTTAGTAGGTGAGGCAGCGTAGAATAGGGGGTTGGAGTGTTAGTAGGTGAGGTAGAACAAGGGGAGGGAGGGTTAGTAGGTAGGTAATGTAGCGTAGAATAGGATGAGGGAGTGTTAGTAGGTAAGGTAGCGTAGAACAAGGGAGGGAGGGTTAGGTGTAATGTAGGATAGGAGAAGGGAGGTTTAGGGGTAATGTAGGATAGGGAGAAGGAGGTTTAGGTGGTAAGGTAGGATAGGGGGAGGGAGGGTTAGGGTGTAAGTTAGAGTAGAGTAGGAGTGAGGTACGATAAGGGGTAATGTGGAGTATTGGGAAGTAAATGTTAAGGGTAATGGAGGATTAAGGTGTATGGTAGGGTTGAGTAGGGGGGAGGGAGGGTTTTGGTATAAGGAATGTTAGGGGGAGGGAGGGTTTTGTGGTAAGGTAGGGTAGAGTAGTGGGAGGATGTGTTGGTTTGTAAGGTATGGTAAGGAGGTTGGAGGGTTAAGTGGTAAGGTAGAGTGGTGGGAGGGAGGGTTAGGGGTAAGGTAGAGTAGGGGGTAGGGTTAGGGGTTAAGTAGGGTAGAGTATTGGAAAGTGAGGTTTAAGTGTTAGGGAGGCTTAGGGAGTATGGGAAGGTAGAATAGGGGGAGGGTGGGTTCAGTGGTAAGTTTGTATAGGGGAGCGAGGGTTAGGGGGTAAGGTATGGTAGGGGGATTGGGAGGGAGGGTTTTGGTGTAAGGTAGGGTAGTGTAGTGGGGGGGTCGGTTGGTTGTTAAGGTAGGGATAGGGGTAGGGATGGTTAAGGGTAAGGTAGGGAATGGGGAGGAAGGGTTAAGGGATAAGGTAGGGTATAGAAGGGGAGGGAGAGTTGGTGTGGTAAGTTAATGTAGAGAGAGGGAAGGTTAGGGCGTAAGGTAGGGTAGGGGAAGTGAGGATTAGAGGGTATGGTAGGTAAAGCGGAGGGATGGTTAGAAGGTTGGGTAGTGTATGGGGGAGGGAGGTTTACGGGAATAGCGGAGAGTAGGGGAGAGAGTGTACGGGTTAGGGTAGAGTAGGGAAGGGAGGGCTACGGGGCAGGGTATAGTAGGGGAGGTAGGGATACGGGGCAGTGTAGAGTAGGGGAGGGAGGGTTACGGGATAGGGTAGAGTAGGGGAGGGAGGGTTAGGAGGTAGGGTTGGGGGGGAGGGAGGATTAGGGGTAGGGTTGATTAGGGGAGGAAGGGTTAAGGGGTAGGGTATGGTATAGGGAAGGGAGGGTTAAGGGGTAAGGTAGAGATGGGGAGGAAGGGTTAGTGGATATGGTAGGGTTGTGGAGGGAGGGTTAGGGGGTAAGGGAGGGTATAGTAGAGGGGAGGAATGGTTAGGTATGTGTCTCTTTGTTCAGTAACAACTTCTTACATTGGTGTCCTAAAGACTGGTTGGCTGCAGAGCTAAGTCCACAGGGCAGGCCTCAGTCACCGCTGTATCGAAGCTAATAACTAAACTAAAAAAACAACAAAAGCCAGGTTGTTAAATTTCAGTTTTATTTCAACCCGCTGATATTTCGAGACTTTGGTATATAATGTACATCGCGGACGTCCTAGAAAGCTTCCTATACTAAAACTAGAGGAACGTTTTTACTTGTTGACTTGAACGCCACGAGGACAGGGTTCACTTTTGCTCAGAGTTAGTCTAGTTTAAGACTATGTTACACATTAAGATATGAGCCATCAAGATATGAACTATGGCCGGCACAGACACACACCAAGATATGAACCATGATCGGCACAGACTCACACCAAGATATGAATCATGGCCGGCACAGACACACACCAAGATATGAACTATGGCCGGCACAGACACACACCAAGATATGAACTATGGCCGGCACAGACACACACCAAGATATGAACTATGGCCGGCACAGACACACACCAAGATATGAGCCATGGCCGGCTCAGACACACACCAAAATATGAGCCATGGCCGGCACAGACACACACTAAGATATGAGCCATGGCCGGCACAGACACACACCAAGATGTGAGCCATAGCCGGCAGAGACACACACCAAGATATGAGCTATGGCCGGCACAGACACACACCAAGATATGAGCCATGGCCGGCACAGACACACACCAAGATATGAGCCATGATTGGCACAGACACACACTAAGATATAAACCATGGTAGGCACCGACACACACCAACATGTGAATCATGGCCGGCCCAGACACACACCAAGATATGAGCCATATAGGCTCATATCTTAGCTTGTGTGTGTGTGGTGGCCATGGCTCCTGTATTGGTGTGTGTCCGTGTTAATCATGTCTCATATCGTTTTGTGTCTCTGTGTTTAGTCATATCTCATATCTTGGTGTGTGTCTGTGTTGTTATCGTTTCTTCGTGCGTGCATGTCTGTGTTGGTCATATCTCATATCTTTGTGTGCATGCCTATGTTAGTCATATCTCATATCTTTGTGTGCATGCCTATGTTAGTCACATCTTATAACTTTGTGTGTGCATGTCTATGTTAGTCATGTCTCATATATTTGTGTGTATGTCCATGCTAGTCACATCTCATATCTTTATGTATGTCTGTCTATGTTAGTCATGTCTCATCTTTATGTGTTTGTGTTTAGTCATATCTCAAATCTTTGTGTGTGCATGTCTATGTTAGTAACATCTCCTATCTTTGTGAGTGCACGTTGATGTTAGTCATGTCTCATATCTTTGTGTGTGCATGACTGTGTTTAGTCATACCTCATATTTTAGTGTGTGTGTGTGTCTGTGTTAGTCATATCTCATATATTTGATGTGTGTCAGTGTTAGTCATGCCTTATATCGTTGTGTGCATGTCTGTGTTAGTCACATATCACATCTTTGTGTGTGCATGTCTGTGTTAATCAGCTCTAGTGACTCGGGCATATGGTGCTCGTAAACCTGGGAGGGCCGACCATCTAAGGATAGAATCCCCCTACAGAAAAGACAATCTGCTGCCTTGCAGGAAGATTGGGAGCAATCAAAGGCTAAGGAATGTAAACCTGAATAAAATGCTGGCTGAAATCGAATGCACTAGGCCACTGGTGCAGAACACAGTGCAACGTTTTAACGGGTGTTCAATCAGAGCGGATCTAACAGACTCTAATTATGATGTTCTGTCTGTGGGGTCGATCAATTCACTTAAACAGACAGCTGTCTTCATGTGAGAGTCTGGAATCCTAATCTGATTGAGTCTTTATCGCAGAAAGAGAGAGAGAGAGAGAGAGAGAGAGAGAGAGAGAGAAAGAGAGAGATTTCACTATAAAAATATATGAATCAATAAAGTGGCTTTTGTTGACATTGTGAACCCATGTTGTTTCTGCCTTATGCGGGAAGCTATAATGCGTATTGGTGTCTGATAAACAGGTAATGGGCTTATGATATGTTGGTATACAGGTATTTGACAGGGTTGTAGATGGGTATTTGACAGGGTGGTATATGGCTATCTGACAGGTTGGTAGATGAGTATTTGACAGAGTGGTATATCGTTATCTGACAGGTTGGTAGATGTGTATTTGACAGAGTGGTATATTGGTATTTGACAGAGTGGTATATGGCTATCTGACAGGTTGGTAGATGGGCATTTGATAGGTTGGTAGATGGGTATTTGACACAGTGGTATATTGGTATTTGAATGAGTGGTATATGGCTATCTGACAGGTTGGTAGATGGGTATTTGACAGGTTGGTAGATGAGTATTTGACAGAGTGGTATATTGGTATTTCACATGGTAGTATATGGCTATCTGACAGGTTGGTAGATGGGTATTTGACAGGTTGGTAGATGGATATTTGGCATGGTGTATATGACTATCTGACAGGTTTGTATATGGCTATCTGACAGGTTTGTAGATGTGTATTTGACAGAGTGGTATATTGGTATTTGACAGAGTGGTATATGGCTATCTGAAAGGTTGGTAGATGAGTATTTGACAGAGTGGTATATTGGTATTTCACATGGTGGTATATGGCTATCTGACAGGGTGGTATATGGCTATCTGACAGGTTGGTAGATGAGTATTTGACAGAGTAGTATATGGCCATCTGACAGGTTGGTAGATTAGTATTTGACAGAGTGGTATATGGCAACTGACAGGTTCGTAGATGAGAATTTGACAGAGTGGTATGTGGCTATCTGACAGGTTGGTAGATGAGTATTTGACAGAGTGGTATATGGCTATCTGACAGGTTGGTAGATGAGTATTTGACAAAATGGTATATTGGTATTTGACATGCTGTTGTATGAGTATTTGACAGAGTGGTATATGGCTATCTGACAGGTTGGTAGATGAGTATTTGACAGAGTGGTATATTGGTATTTGACATGCTGGTGTATGACTATATGACATTTTGGTAGATGGATATTTGACAGGTTGGTAGATGGGCATTTAACAGGTTTTTAGATGAGTATTTGACAGGTTGGTAGATGAGTATTTGACAGGTTGGTAGATGAGTATTTGACAGTGGTATATGGCTATCTGACATGTTGGTAGATAGCTATTTGACAAAGTGATATATTGGTATTTGACATACTGGTATATGGCTATCTGACAGGATGGTAGATGGGTATTTGACATAGTGGTATATTGGTATTTGACATACTGGTATATGGCTATCTGACAGGACGGTAGATGGGTATTTGACATAGTGGTATATTGGTATTTGACAGAGTGGTATATTGGTATTTCACATGCTGGTATATGACTATATGACAGGTTGGTAGATGGGTATTTGACAGAGTGGTATATTGGTATTTGACATGCTGGTATATAGGTATTTGACAGAGTGGTATATGGCTATCTGACAGGTTGGTAGATGAGTATTTGATAGGTTGGTAGATGGGTATTTGACATAGTGATATATTGGTATTTGACAGAGTGGTATATGGCTCTCTGACAGGTTGGTAGATGGGTATTTGAAAGGTTGGTAGATGGGTACTTGACAGAGTGGTATATGGCTATCTGACAATTTGATATATGGGTATTTGATCGGTTGGTAGATGTGTATTTGACAAGATGGTATATGGCTATCTGACATGTTTGTATATGGCTATCTGACAGGGTGGTATATGGCAATCTGACAGGGTGGTATATGGCTATTTGACAGGGTGGTATATTGGTATCTGGCAGGTTGAAGTTAAGCATATGTCATGTTTGTTATAAGTATCTGATTGGTGTGTGCATGTAATGCCTTATACCACCCTGTCAAACACTCATCTACCAACCTGTCAGATGGCCATATACCACCCTGTCAAACACTCATCTACCAACCGGTCAGATGGCCATATACTAATCTGTCAAATACTCATCTACCAACCTGTCAGATGGCCATATACCATTCTGTCAAATACTCATCTACCAACCTGTCAGATGGCCATATACCACCCTGTCAAACACTCATCTACCAACCGTCAGATGGCCATATACTAATCTGTCAAATACTCATCTACCAACCTGTCAGATGGCCATATACCATTCTGTCAAATACTCATCTACCAACCTGTCAGATGGCCATATACCACTCTGTCAAATACTCATCTACCAACCTGTCAGATGGCCTTATACCACCCTGTCAAATACTCATCTACCAACCTGTCAGATGGCCTTATACCAACCTGTCAAATACTCATCTACCAACCTGTCAGATGGCCTTATACCACCCTGTCAAATACTCATCTACCAACCTGTCAGATGGCCATATACCACTCTGTCAAATACTCATCTACCAACCTGTCAGATGGCCATATACCACTCTGTCAAATACTCATCTACCAACCTGTCAGATGGCCATATACTACTCTGTCAAATACTCATCTACCAACCTGTCAGATGGCCATATACTACTCTGTCAAATACTCATCTACCACCTGTCAGATGGCCATATACTACTCTTTCAAATACTCATCTACCAACCTGTCCGATGGCCATATACCACTCTGTCAGATACTCATCTACCAACCTGTCAGATGGCCTTATACCACCCTGTCAGATAGCCATATTCCACCATGTCAAATACCCATCTACCACCCTGTCAAATACCAATCTACCACCCTGTCAAATACCTATATACCAACATATCATAAACCCATTACCAGTTATCAGACACCAATATGCATTATAACTTCCCACATAAGACAGAAACAACATGGGTTCACAATGTAATCAAAAGCCACTTTATTGATACATATATTTTTATAGTGAATCTCTCTCTCTCTCTCTCTTCTCTCTCTCTCTCTCTCTCTGCGATAAAGACTCAATAAGAGTAGGATTCCAGACTCTCACATGAAGGCAGCTGTCTGTTTAAGTGAAGAGATCGAACCCACAGACAGAACATCAAAATCAGAGTCTATTATATCCACTCTGATTGAATACCCGTTAAAACGTTGCACTGTGTTCTGCGCCAGTGGCCAAGTGCATCCGATTTCAGACATCATTTTATTCAGGTCTGCTTTCCATAGCCTTTGATTGCCCCCAATCTTCCTGCAAGGCAGCAGATTGTCTTTTCTGTAGGGGGATTCTGCCCTTAGATGGTCGGCCCTCCCAGGTTTACGAGCACCATCTGCCCAAGTCACTAGAGGTGACTAACACATACATGCACACACAAAGATGTGAGATGTGACTAACACTGACATGCACACAGCGATACGAAACATGACTAACACTGACACACATCAAGATATATGGCACATGACTAACATAAACATGCACATAAATATATGAGATATGACTGACATAGACATGCACACACAAATATATGACATATGCATAACATAGACATGAACACAAAGATATGAGATGTGACTAACACTGACATGCACAAAACGATATGAGGCATGACTAACACTGACACACACCGATATGAGACATGGCTAACATAGACAGACTCACATTAAGACTCACATTACTTACTTCATAACTTGGTGTGTGTCTGTGCCGGCCATAGTTCATATCTTGGTGTATTTCCTTGCCAGCCATGGCTCATATCTTAATGTGTAACATAGTCTTAAACTTGACTAATATGAGCAAAAGTGAACCCTGTCTTCGTGGCGTTCAAGTCAACAACAAAGTAAAAACGTTCCTCAAGTTTTAGTATAGGAAGCTTTCTAGGACGTCCGCGATGTACATTATATACCAAAGTCTCGAAATATCAGCGGGTTGAAATAAAACTGAAATTTAACAACCTGGATTTTGTCTTTTTTTAAGTTTAGTTATTAGCTTCGATACAGCGGTGACTGAGGCCTGCCCTGTGGACTTAGCTCTGCAGCCAACCAGTCTTTAGGACACCAATGTAAGAAGTTGTTACTGGACAAAGAGACAGAACCTAACCATTCCTTCCCTCTACTCTACCCTCCCTTACCCCCTAACCCTCCCTCCACAACCCTACCATATACCCTAACCCTCACTCCCCATCTCTACCTTACCCCTTAACCCTCCCTTCACTATACCATACCCTACCCCCTAACCATTCCTCCTCTAATCAACCCTACCCCTAACCCTCCCTCCCCTCCTCTACCTCCTAACCCTCCCTCCCCTACCCTGCCCCGTAGCCCTCCCACCCCCATATACTACCCAGCTTCTAACCATCCCTCCGCTTTACCTACCATACCCTCTAATCCTCACTTCCCCTACCCTACCTTACACCCTAACCCTCCCTCTCTCTACTCTAACTTACCACACCAACCCTCCCTCCCCTTCTATACCCTACCTTATCCCTTAACCCTACTTCCCCATTCCCTACCTTACCCCTAACCATCCCTCCCCGCTAACTCTACCTTACTCCTTAACCATCCCTACTCCCATCCCTACCTTAACAACCAACCGAACCTCCCACTACACTACCCTACCTTACACCAAAACCCTCCCTCCCAATCCCCCTACAATACCTTACACCCTAACCCTCGCTCCCCTATACAAACTTACCGCTGAACCCACCCTCCCCCTACTCTACCTTGCCATACTCCCTAAGCCTCCCTTACACTTAAACCTCACTTTCCAATACTCTACCCTACATAATCCCTAACCCTCCCCCCTACTCTACCTTACCACTAACCCTCCCTCCCTCCACTCTACCTTACCCCTTAACCTCGTACCTCCTTACCATACCTTACAAACCAACACACCCTCCCACTACTGTACCTAACCTTACCACAAACCCTCCCTCCCCCTAACATTCCTTAACCCAAAACCCTCAGTCCCCCTACCCTACCTTACCCCCTAACCCTTGCTCCCCTACCCTAACTTACCACTCAACCCTCCCTCCCCCCTACTCTACCCTACCATACTCCTTAAACCTCCCATACCCTTAACACTCTCTTTCCAATACTCAACCCTGCCTTACCCCCTTAACCCACCCTCCCAATACCCCACCTTACTCCCTTATCGTCGCACAATCCTACTCTACCCTACCTTACCCTCTAACCAACCCTACCCCTTTCTGCATTATTTCATTACGTATTCCATAACGCCCCCAATTCCTACTAACACTCCCTCCCTTATTCTACGCTACTTACCTACTAACACTCCCTCCCTTATTCTACGCTACTTACCTACTAACACTTCCTCCCCTTATTCTACGCTACTTACCTACTAACACTCCCTCCCTTATTCTACGCTACTTACCTACTAACACTCCCTCCCTTATTCTACGCTACTTACCTACTAACATCCCCTCCCTTATTCTACGCTACTTACATACTGATACTCCCTCCCTAATTCTACGCTACCTTACCTACTAACACTCCCTTACCTTATTCTACGCTACCTTATCTACTAACACTCCCTACCCTTATTCTACGCTACTTACATACTAACACTCCCTACCCTTATTCTACTCTACCTTACCTACTAACACGCCCTCCCCTTATTCTACGCTACCTTTCCTACTAACACTACCTCCCCTTATTCTACGCTACTTACATACTAACACTCCCTCCACTTATTCTACGCTACCTTACCTACTAACACTCCCTCCCCTTATTCTACGCTACTTACATACTAACACTCCCTCCCCTTATTCTACGCTACCTTACCTACTAACACTCCCTCCCCTTATTCTACGCTACCTTACCTACTAACACTTCCTCCCCTTATTCTACTCTACCTTACCTACTACACGCCCTCCCCTTATTCTACGCTACCTTTCCTACTAACACTACCTCCCCTTATTCTACGCTACTTACATACTAACACTCCCTCCACTTATTCTACGCTACCTTACCTACTAACACTCCCTCCCCTTATTCTACGCTACTTACATACTAACACTCCCTCCCCTTATTCTACGCTACCTTACCTACTAACACTCCCTCCCCTATTCTACGCTACCTTACCTACTAACACCTCCTCCCTATTCTACGCTACCTTACCTACTAACACTCCCTTATTCTACGCTACCTTACCTACTAACACACCCTCCCTTATTCTACGCTACCTTACCTACTAACACTCCCTCCCCCTTTTCTAAGCTACCTTACCTACTAACGCTCCCTCCCCCTATTCTACGCTACCTACCTACTAACACTCCCTCCCCCTTATTCTACGCTACCTTTCCTACTAACACTCCCTCCCCTTATTCTACGCTACCTTTCCTACTAACACTCCCTCCCCTTATTCTACGCTACCTTACCTACTAACACTCCCTCCCCTTATTCTACGCTACATTCTTACTAACACTCCCTCCCTTATTCTACGCTACCTTTCTTACTAACACTTCCTCCGCTTATTCTATGCTACCTTACCTACTAACACTCCCTCCCCTTATTCTACGCTACCTTACCTACTAACACTCCCTCCCTTATTCTACGCTGTTTTACCTACTAACACTCCCCCCTTATTCTACGCTACCTACCTACTAACACTCCCTCCCCTTATTCTACGCTACCTTACCTACTAACACTCCCTCTCCTTATTCTACGCTACTTACATACTAACACTCCCTCCCCTTATTCTACTCTACCTTACTACTAACACTCCCTCCCATTATTCTACGCTACTTACATACTAACACTCCCTCCCCTTATTCTACGCTACCTTACCTACTAACACTCCCTCCCCTTATTCTACGTTACTTACATACTAACACTCCCTCCCCTTATTCTACGCTACCTTACCTACTAACACTCCCTCCCCTTATTCTACGCTACCTTACCTACTAACACTCCCTCCCCTTATTCTACGCTACCTTACCTACTAACACTCACTCCCCTTATTCTACGCTACCTTACCTACTAACACTCCCTCCCCTTATTCTACGCTACCTTACCTACTAACACTCCCTCCCCCTATTCTACGCTACCTTACCTACAAACACTCCCTCCCCCTATTCTACGCTACCTTACCTACTAACACTCCCTCCCCTTTTCCTACGCTACCTTCCTACTAACACTCCCTCCCCTTATTCTACGCTACCTTTCCTACTAACACTCCCTCCCCTTATTCTACGCTACCTTCCTACTAACACTCCCTCCCCTTATTCTACGCTACCTTTCTACTAACACTTCCTCCGCTTATTCTATGCTACCTTACCTACTAACACTCCCTCCCCTTATTCTACGCTGCTTTACCTACTAACACTCCCTTCCTTATTCTACGCTACCTTACCTACTAACACTCCCTCCCCTTATTCTATGCTACCTACCTACTAACACTCCCTCCCCTTATTCTACGCTGCTTTACCTACTAACACTCAGTGGGATTGAGTGAGGATAAACCTCCTTCTCCCATAATCCACCCCTCCTCCTACTCTATCTTACTTTCTCGCCTAAACCTCCCTTTCCCATAATCCACCCCTCCTCCTACTCTATCTTACTTTCTCGCCTAAACCTCCCTTTCCCATAATCCACCCCTCCTCCTGCTCTACCCTACGTTATCCCCTAAACCTCCCTCTCCCATAATCCATCCTTTCCCGTAGTCTATTCTATCTTCTCCCCTAAACCTCCCTCTCCCATAATCCACTCTTTCTCCTACTCTACCCTAACTTCTCCCTTAAACCTCCCTCTCCCATAATCCACCCTTTCTCCTACTCTACCCTAACTTCTCCCCTAAACCTCCCTATCCCATAATCTATCCTTTCTCGTACTCTATTTGATCTTCTCCCTAAACCTCCCTCTCCTAGAATAGAGGGAAGGAGAGTTAGGGGATAAAGTAGAGTAGGGGGAAGGAGGGTTAGGGGATAAAGTAGAGTAGGGGTAAGGAGGGTTAGGGGACAAAGTAGAGTAGTGGGAAGGAGGGTTAGGGGATAAAGTAGAGTAGGAGGAAAGAGAGTTAGGTACAAAGTAGAGTAGGGCGTAGGGAGGTTTAGGGGATAATGTAGGATAGAGTAGGGGGATGGAGTGTTAGGCGATAAAGTAGAGTAGGAGGAAGGAGGGTTTAGTGGATAAAGTAGATTAGCGGGTATAGAACGTTTCTGGGTACAGTAGCATAGGCGGTACTGTAGCATAGGGGAAGGGTGCGTTAGTAGGTAAGGTAGCGTAGAATAGGGGGTGGGAATGTTAGTAGGTAAGGTAGCGTAGAATAGGGAGGGAGTGTTAGGAAGCAAGGTAGCGTAGAATAGGGGATGGAGTGTTAGGAGGTCAGGTAGCGTAGAATGGGGGAGGGAGTGTTAGGAGGAAAGGTAACGTGGAATAGGGGGATGGAGTGTTAGTAGGTAAGGTAGCGTAGAATGGGGGGAGGGAGTGTTAGGGTGTAAGGTAGCGTAGAATGGGCGGAGGGAGTGTTAGGAGGTAAGGTAGCGTAGAATAGGGGAAGGAGTGTTAGGAGGTAAGGTAGCGTAGAATGGGGGATGGAGTGTTAGGAGGTCAGGTAGCGTAGAATAGGGGGAGGGAGTGTTAGGAGGTAAGGTAGCGTAGAATGGGGGGAGGGAGTGTTAGGAGGTAAGATAGCGTAGAATAGAGGAGGGTGCGATAGTAGGTAAGTAGCGTAGAATAGGGGGTGGGAGTCTTAGGAGGTAAGGAAGCGTAGAATAGTGGGAGGGAGTGTAAGGGTGTAAGGTAGGATACGGGATAGAAGGTAAGTAGGATAGGGAACGGAGGGTTAGGGTGTAAGGTAGAAAAGTGAGAGGGAGATTTAGGGGGTAAGGTAGGATAGGGTGAGAGAGGGTTAGGGTGTAACAACAAACTTATACCAACCTGACAGACAAACATATTTTAAACTAACAGACAAACATAAACCAAACTGACAGACAAACATACACCAGCCGACAGACAAACATATACCAACCTTACAGACAAACATACACCAATCTGACAAACAAACATATACCAACCTGACAGAAATCCACACACCAACCTGACAGATACCCACACACCAACCTGAAAGACACCCACACACCAACCTGAAAGACACCCACACACAACCTTACAGACACCCACACACGAACCTGACAGACACACATACACCATCCTGTCAGACAAAGATATTCAAACCTGACAGACACCCACACCAAACTGACAGACACCCACACAACAACCTAACAGACACACATACACCAACCTGACAGACAAACATACACCAAACGAACAGACAAACATATACCAACCTTACAGACAAACATACACCAATCTGACAAACAAACATATACCAACCTGACAGAAACCCACACACCAACCTGACAGATACCCACACACCAACCTGAAAGACACCCACACACCAACCTTACAGACACCCACACACGAACCTGACAGACACACACACACGAACCTGACAGACACACACACACACCAACCTGACAGAAACCCACACACCAACCTGACAGACTACCACATACCAATCAGATACCTATATAACAAACATGACATATACTTAATATCAACCTGCCAGATACCAATATACCACCCTGTCAGATACCCATATATCACCATGTCAAATACCAATATACAATACTGTCAAATAGCCATCTACAAACCTGTCAGATAATCATATATCACCCTGTCAGATAGGAATATACCACCCTGTCAAATAGCCATATACCACCTTCTCAGACACCGATATACCACCCTGTCAGATAGCCATATACCACCCTGTCAGATAGCCATATACCACCCTGTCAGATAGCCATATACCACCCTGTCAGATAGCCATATACCACCCTGTCAGATAGCCATATACCACCCTGTCAGATAGCCATATACCACCCTGTCAGATAGCCATATACAAACCTGTCAGTTAGCCATATACCATCATGTCAAATACCCATATATCTAATTGTCAGATAGCCATATACCACTCTGTCAAATACCCATCTACCAACCTTCAGATAGCCATATACCAGCATGTCAAACACCAATATACCACTCTGTCAAATACCCATCTAACAACCTGTCAGATAGCCATATACCACTCTGTCAAATACTCATCTACCAACCTGTCAAATACTCATCTACCAACCTGTTAATAACAATCTAACAACCTGTCAAATATCCATCTACCAACCGGTCAGATAGTCATACATCAGCATGTCAAATACCAATATACCATTCTGTCATATACCAATATACCACTCTGTCAAATACCCATCTACCAACCTGTCAGATAGCCATATACCAGCATATCAAATACCAATATACCACTCTGTCAAATACCCATCTACCAACCTGTCAGATAGCCATATACCAGCATGTCAAACACCAATATACCACTCTGTCAAATACCCATCTAACAACCTGTCAGATAGCCATATCCACTCTGTCAAATACTCATCTACCAACCTGTCAAATACTCATCTACCAACCTGTTAAATAACAATCTACCAACCTGTCAAATATCCATCTACCAACCGGTCAGATAGTCATACATCAGCATGTCAAATACCAATATACCATTCTGTTCAAATACCCATCTACCAACCTGTCAGATAGCCATATACCACCCTGTCAAATACTCATCTACCAATATGTCAGAAGGCATATACCACTCTGTCAAAATACTCATCTACCAACCTGTCAGATAGCCATATACCACTCTGTAAAATACTCATCTCCCAACGAGTCAGATAGCCATATACCACACTGTCAAATACCCATCTACCAACCTGTCAGATAGCCATATACCACCCTGTCAAATACCCATTTACCACCCTGTCAAATACCCATCTACCACCCTGTCAAATACCCATCTACAACCCTGTCAAATACATGAATACCAACATATCATAAGACCATTACCTGTTTATCAGACACCAATACGCATTATAACTTCCCACATAAGACAGAAACAACATGGGCTCACAATGTCAACATAAGCCACTTTATTGATACATATATTTTTATAGTGAATCTCTCTCTCTCTCTCTCTCTCTGTGATAAAGTCTAAATCAGAGTAGGATTCCAGACTCTCACATGAAGACCGCTGTCTGTTTACGTGAATTGATCGACCCCACAGACAGAACATCAAAATCAGAGTCTGTTAGATCCACTCTGATTGAACACCCGTTAAAACGTTTCACTGTGTTCTGCGCCAGTGGCCAAGTGCATCCGATTTCAACCAGCATTTTATTCAGGTCTGCTTTCCTTAGCCTTTGTTTGCCGCCAATCTTCCTGCAAGGCAGCAGATTGTCTTTTCTGTAGGGGGATTCTGCCCTTAGATGGTCTTCCCTCCCAGGTTACGAGCACCATCTGCCCAAGTCACTAGAGGTGACTAACACAGACATGCACACACAAAGATGTGAGATGTGACTAACACAGACATACACACACAAAAATATGAGATGTGACTAACACAGACATGCACATAGCGATACGAGGCATGACTAACATTGACACACACCAAGATATGAGATGTGACTAACACAGACATACACACACATTTAGATATGAGATGTGACTAACACTGACATACACACAACGATATGAGGCATGACTAACACTGACACACACCAAGATATGAGATATGACTAACACAGACATACACACACACTAAGATATGAGATGCGTCTAACACAGACACACTTTAAAATATGAGACATGACTAACATCAACATGCACTCACAAAGGTAGGAGATGTGACTAACATAGACATGCACACACAAAGATTTTATATATGACTAAACACAAAACACACAACGATATGAGACATGACTAACATAGATAGACACATTAAGATATGAGATGTGACTAGCATGGACATACATACAAATATATGAGACATGACTAACATAGACATGCACACAAAGATATGAGATGTGACTAACATAGACATGCGCACAAAAATATGAGATATTACCAACACAGACATGCATGCACAAAGATATGAGATCAACACAGACACACACCAATATATGATATATGACTAAACACAGACACACAAAAAGTTATGAGACATGATTAACACGGACACACACCAATACATGAGCCATGGCCACCACACACAAACAAGCTAAGATATAGCCATGGTTCATATTTTGGTCTGTGTCTGTGCCGGCCATTGTTCATATCTTGGTGTATGTCTGTGCGGCCATGGTTCGTATCTTGGTGTGTGTCTGTGCCGGCCATAGTTCATATCTTGGTGTATTTCCTTGCCAGCCATGCTCATATCTTAATGTGTAACATAGTCTTAAACTAGACTAACTCTGAGCAAAAGTGAACCCTGTCCTCGTGGCGTTCAAGTCAACAACAAGTAAAAACGTTCCTCTAGTTTTAGTATAGCAAGCTTTCTAGGACGTCCGCGGTGTACATTATATACCAAAGTCTCGAAATATCAGCGGGTTGAAATAAAACTGAAATTTAACAACCTGGCTTTTGTTGTTTTTTTAGTTTAGTTATTAGCTTCGATACAGCGGTGACTGAGGCCTGCCCTGTGGACTTAGCTCTGCAGCCAACCAGTCTTTAGGACACCAATGTAAGAAGTTGTTACTGGACAAAGAGACATAACCTAACCATTCCTCCCCTCTACTCTACCCTCCCTTACCCTCTAACCCTCCCTCCACAACCCTACAATATCTCCTAACCATCCCTCCCCATCTCTACCTACCCCCTAACCATTCCTCCCTTAATCAACCCTACTCCCTAACCCTCCCTCCCCTAATCAACCCTACCTCCTAAACATTCCTCCCCTCTACCATACCCTACCTCCTAACCCTTCCTCCCCTAATCAACCCTACCCCTAACCTTACTCCCCTATACCATACCCTACCTCCTAACCATTCCTCCGTTAATCAACCCTACCACCTAACCAACCCTACCCCTTAACCCTCCCATCGCTATACCATACCCTACCCCCTAACCATTCCTCCCTAATCAACCCTACCCTTTAACCCTCCTCCTCTACCCTACCGCCTAACCCTCCTACCCTACTCAAGCCTATCCCGTAACCCTCCCTCCCCTACTCTACTCGCCCCGTAGCCCTCCCCCATACACTACCCAACCTTCTAACCATCCCTCCGCTTTACCTACCATACTCTCTAATCCTCACTTCCCCTACCCTACCTTACACCCTAACCCTCCCACTCTCTACCCTAACTTACCACACCAACCTCCCTCCCATTCTATACACTACCTTATCCTTAACCCTCCCTCCCCATTCCATATCTTACCCTTTAACCATCCTACCCCTATCCCTTCCTTAACAACCAACCGACCCCCCCCCAACTACACTACCCTCCCTTACACCAAAACCCTCCCTCCCAATCCCCCTACCATATTTTACCCCTAATCCTCGCTCCCCTATCCAAACTTACACTGAACCCACCCTCCCCCTATTCTGCCATAACATACTCCCTAAGCCTCTTTTACACTTAAACCTCACTTTCCAATACTCTACCCTACCTAACCCCTAACCCACCCTCCCCCTAACCTACTTACACCCTATCCCTCACTGCCCCTATTCTACGTGGCTTACCTACTAACACTCCCTCCCCCTATTCAACGTTACCTTACCTACTAACACTCCCCTCCCTTATTCTACGTTACCTTACCTACTAACACTCCCTCCCCTTATTCTACGCTACCTTACCTACTAACACTCCCTCCACTTATTCTACGCTACCTTACCTACTAACACTCCCTCCCTTATTCTACGCTACCTTACCTACTAACACTCCCTCCCCTTATTCTACGTTACCTTACCTACTAACACTCCCTCCCCTTATTCTACGTTACCTTACCTACTAACACTCCCTCCCCTTATTCTACGTTACCTTAAATACTAACACTCCCTCCCCCTATTCTACGTTACCGTACCTACTAACACTCCCTCCCCTTATTCTACGTTACCTTACCTACTAACACTCCCTCCCCTTATTCTACGTTACCTTACCTACTAACACTCCCTCCCCTTATTCTACGTTACCTTACCTACTAACACTCCCTCCCCTTATTCTACGTTACCTTACATACTAACACTCCCTCCCCTTATTCTACGCTACCTTACCTACTAACACTCCCTCCCCTTATTCTAAGTTGCCTTACCTACTAACACTCCCTCCCCTTATTCTACGTTACCTTACCTACTAACACTCCTCCCCTTATTCTACGCTACCTTACCTACTAACACTAACTACCCTTATTCTACGTTACCTTACCTACTATCACTACCTCCCCTATTCTACGTTACCTTACCTACTAACACTCCCTCCCCTAATTCTACGTTACCTTACCTACTAACACTCCCCCCCTTATTCTACGTTACCTTACCTACTAACACTCCTCCCCCTTATTCTACGTTACCTTACCTACTATCACTCCCTCCCCTTATTCTACGTTACCTTACATACTAACACTCCCTCCCCTTATTCTAATTGCCTTACCTACTAACACTCCCTCCCCTATTCTACGCTACCTTACCTACGAACACTCCCTCCCCTTATTCTACATTACCTTACCTACTAACACTTGGCTTACCACGGCAACAGCCGGGTTCGTAATCCTGGCGAGGACACCTGGGTTTTACTAATTCCTTAAAAATTAGTAGGAGCCGCGATAGCTCAGTGGTTAGTGAACTGGACTACTACGGACAAGGGGTAGGGTTCGATCCACCGACGGCTCCGGTTCACCCAGCCTATAAATGGTACCGGATTTTTTTCTGGGAAAGTAAAAGCAGCACGGGCGTAATACCGACCACATTACCCAAAAATCATGTGCTGAAGGTCTGTAAACTATAGGGTCCTAACACCATATTTCCTATACGCCACTTGGCGGACGGGGTACTTTACTTTACTTTTTTTACCTTACCTACTAACACTCCCTCCCCCTATTCTACGTTACCTTACCTACGAACACTCCCTCCCCTTATTCTACATTACCTTACCTACTAACACTCCCTCCCCTATTCTACGTTACCTTACCTACTAACACTCCCTCCCCCTATTCTACGTTACCTTACTACTAACACCCCTCCCCCTATTCTACGTTACCTTACCTACTAACACTCCCTCCCCTATTCTACGTTACCTTACCTACTAACACTCCTCCCCTATTCTACGTTACCTTACCTACTAACACTCCCTCCCCCTATTCTAAGTTGCCTTACCTACTAACACTCCCTCCCTTATTCTACATTACCTTACCTACTAACACTCCCTCCCCTATTCTACGTTACCTTACCTACTAACACCCCTCCCCTTATTCTACATTACCTTACCTACTAACACTCCCTCCCCCTATTCTACGTTACCTTACCTACTAACACTCCCTCCCCTTATTTCTACGTTACCTTACCTACTAACACTCCCTCCCCTTATTCTACGTTACCTTACCTACTAACACTCCCTCCCCTTTTTCTACGTTAATTACCTACTAACACTCCCTCAAACTATTCTACGTGCCTTGCCTACTAACACTCCCTCCCCCTATTCTACGTACCTTACTACTAACACTCCCTCCAACTATTCTACGTGGCCTTGCCTACTAACACTCCCTCCCCTAGTCTACGTTACCTTACCTACTAACACTACCACCCCTTTTTATACGTTACCTTAACTAATAACACTCCCTCCCCTATTATACGTTACCTTACCTTCTAACACTCCCTCCCCTTATTCTACGTTACCTTACCTACTAACACTCCCTCCACTTATTCTACGTTACCTTACCTACTAACACTCCCTCCACTTATTCTACGTTTACCTTAACTAATAACACTCCCTCCCCTTATTCTACGTTACTTACCTTCTAACACTCCCTCCACTTATTCTACGTTACCTTACCTACTAACACTCCCTCCACTTATTCTACGTACCTTACCTACTAACACTCCCTCCTCTTATTCTACGTTACCTTACCTTCTAACACTCCCTCCCCTATTCTACGTTACCTTACCTACTAACACTCCTCCACTTATTCTACGTTACCTTACCTACTAACACTCCCTCCCCTTATTCTACGTTACCTTACCTACTAACACTAACTCCCCTTATTCTACGTTACCTACCTACTAACACTCCCTCCCCTTATTCTACGCTACCTTACCTACTAACACTAACTCCCCTTATTCTACGTTACTTACCTACTAACACTAACTCCCCTATTCTACGTTACCTTACCTACTAACCTAACTCCCCATATTCTACGTCACCTTACCTACTCCCCTCCCCCTATTCTACGTTACTTACCTACTAACACTAACTAACCCTATTCTACGTTACCCTGCAGCTATCACTACTCCCCTTATTCTACGTTACCTTACCTACTAACACTCCCTCCCTTATTCTACGTTACCTTACCTACTAACACTCCCTCCCCTTATTCTACGTTACCTTACCTACTAACACTCCTCCCCTTATTCTACGTTACCTTACCTACTACCACTCCCTCCCCTTATTCTACGTTACCTTACCTACTAACACTCCCTCCCCTTATTCTAAGTTGCCTTACCTACTAAACACTCCCTCCCCCTATTCTACGCTACCTTACCTACTAACACTCCCTCCCCTATTCTACATACCTTACCTACTAACACTCCCTCCCCCTATTCTACGTTACCTTACCTACGAACACTCCCTCCCCTTATTCTACATTACCTTACCTACTAACACTCCCTCCCCTATTCTACGTTACCTTACCTTACTAACACTCCCTCCCCCTATTCTACGTTACCTTACCTACTAACACTCCCTCCCCCTATTCTACGTTACCTTACCTACTAACACTCCCTCCCCCTATTCTACGTTACCTTACCTACTAACACTCCCTCCCCCTATTCTACGTTACCTTACCTACTAACACTCCCTCCCCCTATTCTAAGTTGCCTTACCTACTAACACTCCCTCCCTTATTCTACATTACCTTACCTACTAACACTCCCTCCCCTTATTCTACGTTACCTTACCTACTAACACTCCCTCCCCTTATTCTACGTTACCTACCTACTAACACTCCCTCCCCTATTCTACGTTACCTTACCTACTAACACTCCTCCCCTTATTCTACGTATCTTACCTACTACACTCCTCCCTTATTCTACGTTACCTTACCTACTAACACTCCCTCCCCTTTTTCTACGTTATTTACCTACTAACACTCCCTCCAACTATTCTACGCGGCCTTGCCTACTAACACTCCTCCCCCTATTCTACGTTACCTTACCTACTAACACACTCCTCCAACTATTCTACGTGGCTTGCCTACTAACACTCCCTCCCCTAGTCTACGTTACCTTACCTACTAACACTACCACCCTTTTTATACGTTACCTTAACTAATAACACTCCCTCCCCTTATTCTACGTTACCTTACCTTCTAACACTCCCTCCCCTTATTCTACGTTACCTTACCTACTAACACTCCCTCCACTTATTCTACGTTACCTTACCTACTAACACTCCCTCCACTTATTCTACGTTACCTTAACTAATAACACTCCCTCCCCTTATTCTACGTTACCTTACCTTCTAACACCCTCCACTTATTCTACGTTACCTTACCTACTAAACACTCCTCCATTATTCTACGTTACCTTACCTACTAACACTCCCTCCCTTATTCTACGTTACCTTACCTTCTAACACTCCCTCCCCTTATTCTACGTTACCTTACCTACTAACACTCCCTCCACTTATTCTACGTTACCTTACCTACTAACACTCCTCCCTTATTCTACGTTACCTTACCTACTAACACTAACTCCCCTTATTCTACGTTACCTTACCTACTAACACTAACTGCCCTTATTCTACGCTACCTTACCTACTAACACTAACTCCCCTTATTCTACGTTACCTTACCTACTAACACTAACTCCCCTTATTCTACGTTACCTTACCTACTAACACTAACTCCCCTATTCTACGTTACCTCTACCTACTCCTCCCCTATTCTACGTTACCTTACCTACTAACCACTAACTTCCCTTATTCTACGTTACCTTACCTACTACACTACCTCCCTTATTCTACGTACCTTACCTACTAACACTCCCTCCCTTATTCTACGTTACCTTACCTACTAACACTCCCTCCCCTTATTCTACGTTACCTTACCTACTAACACTCCCTCCCCTTATTCTACGTTACCTTACCTACTATCACTCCCTCCCCTTATTCTACGTTACCTTACCTACTAACACTCCCTCCACTTATTCTACGTTGCCTTACTACTAACACTCCCTCACTTATTCTACGCTACCTTATCTACTAACACTCCCTCCAACTATTCTACGTTGCCTTACCTAATAACACTCCCTCCCTTATTCTACGCTACCTTACCTATTAACACTCCCTCCAACTATTCTACGTTACCTTTTACCTACTAACACTCCCTCCAACTATTCTACGTTTCCTTACCCACTAACACTCCCTCCCTTTATTCTACGCTACCTTACCTACTAACACTCCCTCCCCCTATTCTACGCTACCTTACATACTAACACTCCCTCGCCTATTCTACGCTACCTTACATACTAACTCTCCTTCCCCCTATTCTACGCTACATTACCTACTAACACTCCTTCCCTATTCTACGTTACCTTACTTACTAACACACCTCTCCCTATTCTTCGCTGCTTTACCTACTAACACTCAGGGGCAGAAGTGAGGATAATCCCCTCCCATAATTCACCCGTCCTCCTACTCTACCTACCTTTTCCCCAAAACCTCCCTCTCCCAGAATCCATTCTTTCTTCTACTCTACCCTACTTTCTCCCCTATACCTCCCTCTCCCATAATCCATCCTTTCTCCTACTCTACCCTACCATTTTCCCTAAACCTTCCTCTCCCATAATCCAACCTTTCTCCTACTCTACCTTAACTTCTCCCCTAAACCTCCTCTACCATAATCCAACCTTTCTCCTACTCTACCCTAACTTCTCCCCTAAACCTACTTCTCCCATAATCCACCCTTCTCCTACTCTACCCTAACTTCTCCCCTAAATCTCCCTCTCCCATAACCCTTTCTCCTACTCTACCCTAACTTCTCCCCGAAACCTCCCTCACCCATAATCCACCCTTTCTCCTACTCTACCCTAACTTCTCCCCTAAACCTCCCTCTCCCATAATCCACCCTTTCTCCTACTCTACCCTACCTTCCTGCTATTCTACCCTACATTCTACCCTAACCTTAAGTTTAGGAGGGAGTGAGGATTAGGAGGTAGAGTAGTGTAGTGTAGGAGGAGAGGGTATGTAATGTAGAGTATGGATGAGGGAATGTGAGGGGGTAAGGAAGGGTAGAGTAGGGTGAAGGATGGTTATGGGGTAAGGTAGAGCAGGGTGTTAGGAGGTTTATCGGGTAATGTAGGGTAGAGTAGGGGGAGGAGGGTTAGGGGATAAAGTAGAGTAGGAGAAAGGAGTGTTAGTGGATAAGTAGAGTAATGGGAAGGAGGGTTAGGGGATAAAGTAGAGTATGGGGAAGGAGGGTTAGGGGATAAAGTTAAGTAGGGGAAGGAGGGTTAGGGGATAAAGTAGATTAGGGGGAAGGAGGGTTAGGGGATAAAGTAGATTAGGGGGAAGGAGGG